>JAKZAN010000001.1:13507750-13887750 GCA_023053545.1 Lepidurus packardi
AATCAGCAGATTCATCGCCATCAAAATGATCTGGCCACAGCTGCACTTTAACACTTGGTCTACTAATTTGTTCTTGAGCCATATTTTACAATCCTACCGACTGCGCCAATGTAGAGTAGGCAAGTATCTACTTATGACTGACTGTATTTACAAAAGGTAAGACAGGAAGACAGGAAAGTTAGAAGGTCATGCGTCAATAGATCCATCTCAGCAAGCTCAAGTCACAAGGTTAGAACACTGTCAGGTCAACGTATACAAAAAATAACGTTCGGTATGGTTAACAACGTTAAAGGCAATTAACAACCTTACATGGCGTTTTATGAGGCCACAAAGGCTTAACGGCCTATAGTCTACTTGTGATTGAAAAAAAGCTCATTGCTTCTCAAAGAACCTATCAGGGAGAAGAAAAAACTGATATAAAAAAAATTACAACAATCCTTTTCCCCCCTTGCCATACATGGGAAGCTGAACCCCTATCATACACCAAACCCTAAAAGCCAAGACCCCAATGGTCTTTTCAACTCCTTCTATTCAATAGCAAGGCGGTAACGCAACCGCTTGCTTAAAAAATTGTTAAAAAAACTCCCCTTTGATCCTAGCTACACGGGTTTGATTAGGTTGTGAAAACAACCCACAGCTACATTACTCACAACTTCGATAAGTAACCATTGCATAGTGCATAGTTCAACAGGTTGAGACCTAACCTAAAAAAGACAAACTATTAGTAATAAATTAAGGGCATAATTAAGAAAATTGTTACCTTAGTTGTAGCTCTTCTAGGAAGCTTTGCATGGCACCAACCTCTAAAAGTCTCTCTTTTTACTTCAAAACAAGTTTCATTCCGTTAGAAAACTAGGAGCGCTTACCTAGAAATGATAAAAAGGAACAAGGGAATTATGAAAATGATAATGGCAGTTATATTTAACAATAGACAAGTAAAGGTAATGTTATTCAAGTCAGTCCTGTTTCTTCTTCTCCCCTTTTCCAGCAATTTTAGTTTTTTTTGTTTGCTTAGATACTAACCTAGCCGCAGGTAAAACGTTCACTCACCTTTCATTGTTGTGGCCTTTTTAACTTTTGGTTCGAAGCAATCACTCGACGCTTTTTAAACACAATTTCCGTTTCACGTCATCTATAAACCGGAAACTTCGATTCTGTTCAACAAAGTTCCACATATCGGGGAGACTTACATGGGTTCTAATGGTTTATCACACAAGCACCCGCCACGTTTCGCGCCAAACATGTTTTGACCGAGCATTTTGATTTATCCGATACGACTGCCGAAAAGCCGTCAGTGCCGCCGGCAGGCTTTTGCGGCGCCAATACCCGAGCGGCAAATTTGAATGATCAATAATGCAATGAGCATAAAAGGCACGCAGCTTATTCTTAATACGTAACTTTATCCAAATCCCTTTTTCACCAATTTCTCTGAACTTCTCAATGAAAAGTAAAAAAAAGCCTTTCAAAATTACCTGCTATTTTCACGACGAGAGTTTCGTCAAACGGTAACTGCCCCCGAATTGAAAATTTGCCCATAAAAACGAGAACAGAACCAACATAACAGCCACCTACAAAAGAAAATAGGACTTATTGATTTGGAAATGGAAGTCTAGGACGTTTTTTCAGATACAGGGCATCTAAAAACTCCATATTTTTACTTTTAGTAGCTAAAGCTATTGATAAGGACGTCAAAAGCAGATGACGGGAGGAAATACGAATTGTAAAAAAATAAATAAAAAGTACTTCATTTTGAATACTTCGTTTTGACTTCCATCTCATTCTCATTTGGAATTCCTGTCCGTCTCAAAGATACTCTCTCGTGTAAAGAACAACAAAACAAAAAGGAACGAAAGAAGGAAAGCTGCTACTTGAGCTTTAGATACTATTGCGGCGCATCGCTTATTCATGGCTCCCCCGCAAGCAGGAGATGAACGCGGAATAGCGCAGCCTCCGTTCGCAGTATTCTTTCTATTTTCCTCAAACTGCATGGCCAAGTGGGGAAAACTATCGGCTATTAGCAAGAGATAACCCTCGCTTTCAATTCCTTCTTCCCCCCTCCTTCCTCTCTACGAGTTCATATACAAAATGTCTCGGGCATGGTACAACGAGATGCGAACATCAAAAGTTTGGGCGAGAAGGGTGGCGCCCCTTTTTATTTCTGCATTTGCTATGCACAAAGCGTCACGGGGTCGTGCAGCATACTTGACGACGCTCACGACGTCGCGATTGCAACCCTTGCTTCCCATTGGTCCGCTCAAGACGCTCCAATGGCGGAAAAGTTTTCATCATACGACACCCCTCTAATTTCCATTTTTTTCTTTTATCACTGGCCCTGCCCCCTTCCTCTTTCTCTTTGATTTGCTTCTTATTTGTCTTTAAAATTAATATTTCTTAATTATTTCCCTTTAAAATTGAACAAACCGAGCTTTTTCGGAAGCTTCATTAGTAAATCCGAATCCGGCTTACAGTTACAAGGGCTTCTCTGGTAAAACAAGCAAGGCAAATGAATTACAGTGTTCCCTGGGCTGCGGAAAGCCGGAAAGCTGCGGAATGGCACCTTTTCTCGAGTCATTTGCATAATTGAAGTGGACTGCGGCAGCCGAGACAAAGTCCATCGTGTGATGTGTGAAGGATTCCACCTTTCTACAAGCTACAAAGCCCCTTCGCCGCCGTTACTTTTACAGTATGTATACGTTTATACACCATGTTAGCATCTTCCGGACTTGGGGGTAGCGTGAAAACGTCGGAAAGGTCCATGGTTTATGAGGCACGTTGTATGACCACTAAAAACCCTGTTTCTGCATGCACCAAAAGGCTCACGTTGGGTTGAAGGGCTAGATTTGTTTTGTGGGCGCAGGAAATGGAGGAACAGACCATCCTAATTTGACTAATTTGTCCTCCCTCATTCCTTCCAACACGCATAACTTCTTTTTTTCTTTTCTTAATGACACGTTCTAGGAAAAGCCCCTGCTTTGACGTGACGCTTCATATTAAGGCTTCCGTATGGCTTAAATGGGGGAATTTCGGAACAATTTTCGTTAAAACCAGTACACTCCATTAAAAAAACTCTGACAGTTACATATGAGCAAACCAATTAGCTAGTGCACAAGCAATCCATTATATCAACATAGATCATTATTTAATCATTATTTCAACATAGATCAACAATGAATAATAAATAAATAATAGATAACAAATTATATAAAATTAACATGCAAATAAGGTTTGCAACTATGTGAAATACCTTGCCTGAAAATGTCATTTGGTTGTAATGCACACTAATCACTATCTGCTAAAAAACAAAACTTTTGTTTCTAAATGCTTGCAATAATGACGCATTACAAGCCGTTTCGAACAATTTTGTTCTAGAATGTTCGATGGCTTGATATGCGGCATTATGTGCTGCTACGCCACCTGTGGTGACAAGCGTCCTTTTCAGAATCAAAACAAGCCGGCAATTAGCTATGTTTTCTTTATTTTCTTATATCGCGATCCACTGACTACGCTGGGGCAATACACGTGGCATTGATTGTGTCAAATATGTACATCTTTTCGCACTGTGTACACGTACTGAGTGCGAAAAATATTGCACCAGTTCAGCAAGTGGAACGTTTTCGCAAAACAATAACAAACGTCAGAGCCATCTGTGATTGATTCGCGTCAATAAGATATGCGGGAGCTACAAGCTATATCATGTGCGGCATTCCCATTTGTAATTTCAAACCGACAGGTTGTTCAGAATTACAGTGCGAAATATTGAAAGAAAAACTGCAGTAAAACCTTGTGGAACCAGATGACAAGTTTAGAGTTACCAGTTTTATTTTGTTTTTGCTATCTTACACTAGTTTTTTTTTTCCTAATTTGTTTTACCCTAACGCTTTCCTTTTTTTTTTTTTTAAACTGTATGGGGATGAGAGGTGGAGGGTTTAGTGAAGAGGTGGGGACGAGCAGAGATACAATTTACCAGATTTAGAAGACGAAGAAGTTGAGATTTCGGAAAGCTCCGATATGGAGGACGAAAATCAGGATCTAGAGACGGAGAATGCAGAAAAAGATGGAGGGTTTAAAATGGTTTCCTATAGGAAAAACAAGGTAAGGAAAGTAAAGCAGGGAGAAAGCTCAGGTTGATGTAGGAAGCAAACGTAGAAGACTACAGGTTTCGACTACGGAAACGGATACAGAGGAGGAATTAGAGAAAGCGGAGGAGAAATGTCCAGTAGCATACCGAGCAGTAAAAAATGAGGAGAGCTTTGATAAGCTAAGCCCCTTCAAAATTAATAAAATGGTGGGAGATTCGAATATGAGAGAAATGAAAATCAAAGTAACGCGTGAAGGAGAACTGTTGGTTTTCCCGACCAATCAGGACGAAACGGATAGATTCCTAAAGATAAAACAGATAGGGGAAATGAAAGTTCAGGCCAGGATAACCAAACCAAAGTTTCTGCAACACGGGATTGTAAGCATACATGGGGTGACTAAAAAGGAGATCGAGGAAGAGAATTTTGCCGGATTAGTCGGGGTAAGAGCCCTGTACAAAGAGCGAACATTAGATAACGGGGGAGAAGTTAAAGAGGAAATTAGTCGTTTCCACTTTATTTCTGAAAACGTCAAATTGCCATTCTATTTGAACTTAGGATACCTAAAAATAAAAGGTCATCACTTTGAACCAAGACCCATCAGATGCTATATATTCGGACGAAATGTTAAATTTTGCAACCTTTGCATACAACTTTGACAACTTTACCCTTTCTCCCTAAACTCCAGATGTACGGAGCTCGAGAAAGGCGTAACTAACATGTAACTAGGCTGAAAACTGACTCCTACGATTGACAGGCCAAAAAAGGGGTACCTTTTGCATGGCCCCCCCGTAGGACGATTTATGACTGACAAAAAACAGACTTCGCACATGTTTCTAGACGTTTAAAATCTTTAACTGACCAATGATGACGACGAGCGACAAAGACTTCAGCTTAGTATAAATGTAATTTTGTATGAAGAATACAAAGAGTTCTTGCTTGACGTTGGAGCCGTGTGCATCTATACTGCTCAGTAAAAGGGCTTGCAACGGAGCAAAGCTCCAAGTTCAGCGATTTAAGCCGAGTTAGAATTCTCTCTATTTTTCAGGAGGGTAATCTAGGGAACTCGTGCTTAAATCTGGTCCTCCATCTGAACACTATAAGTGTCAAAGATTTGTGCATATTGTCGCGCTAGGATTTGCATGCGCGATAAAGCTGTTAAGGCAATAGGCCTTGCCAGCAGTGTTAGCTCGGTCTAGTTGGCTTGACCGTTTTATTGGGGTAGTAGCTATAGGATTCCAGAATTGGGTGAACCTTCTGGTTTATGTAACTGTCCGTGTTCTGGTTTATATAACGGTGGAGGGGGGAAGCTCATCAGCCCTTCCACACCCTTTTGAAGCCTTATTCAAGAAGGCTTTTGTGCCGAAAGAAAGAGCTTACAAGAAGCTCTCGGAACTTCAAATGCGCTTTCAGCGGCCAGAAGAGACTGTGAATGCTTACAGCATTGAAATCCTCAAGCTGTGCTTCGACGTGGACTCGAAGATGCCCGACGCCCAGAAGTTGGATCACTTGTTTCGCGGCCTGCGACCCAGTATGGTAGAAGTACTTGCCCAACGTGAGATAGCAACTGTAGAAGATTTCGTGGAAGCAGCGAAGAAGCTCGAAGCCGGTCAAGAAAGGGCACGGGCATCGCAAGCGTGGTGGTCCTCGGTCACCCGGAATGCTGACAAACGTGTCTCCATTGCTGGCGTCGGTATGGTTGACGAGTTGTTTGAAGCCCATTACGGCCGTTATACCAACGTCGGTGCTGGTGCTTGTGCTGGGATCGCTCCGATTCCCCGACCTGCCGCGACGAGCGGAGTCAACGATGGAATGGAGGACCTGAGGAAGCTCATTGGCGAATTAACGACCGCAATGACCGATGGATTCCGGCAACTTAGGAGCGACCTTCGGAGCATGCAAGGTAAGGTTGGCCGTTCCCTATCCCCTAGCACTAGATCGCACGAAGGTGCCCCTGTCTGTTTCAAATGTCGCAAAACAGGGCATATAGCACGCAATTGCACAAGCGATTCTATGGTTGGGGAAAATGGACTCCCTAGTAATCAAAGAAATATAGCTAATCAAAGAAATACAGCTGGAAGGTCTTCGTTGAGCAGAGTTGACTTTCGTCAGGCACCGAACGGTTCCGAATTCGAATCGGAAAACTAGGACTGGCGGCTCATAGGGGAGGGGTCGCCAGAATAGTACAGATCCCCATCCTTTGCAATTCCTGCCCAAGCCTTGTTAAAGAAAAAGTGTTTTGTAATAACCAAGAAGCAGTAGCCATAATAGACACCGGAGCGGGGGTTAGTGTGGTCTCGGAAGATTGGGTACTTCGGAATAAGGCCCAAGTTGAGCCTTGGGAAGGACCAGAGATTATGGTTGCTAACGGAGACTTTGCAGATATCCGGGGAGGGGTTTGGCTTACTGTTTGTCTTGCGGGAAAAGAGATTAAGACAAAAGCTGTAGTCTTTAACAATGGTTTAGCTGAGCTAATTGTGGGAAATGATTTACTTCGTCAGCTGGGTGAGATAACTTTGCGGTACGGCAAAGAAGGCTTCAGGTTGGTAGGTCACGGAGACGTTGAAAAGCAGGTATCGAGCCGGCTTGTCGGAGTGACACCTTCTGAAAATATTGCCGGTACCTCGAGAGTAATGCTGATGCAGGTAAGCGAATCATGCGCGATTAAAAATAAAGGTGAGCAGGAGATTAAGGATAGGGATAATAGCGAGGCTGTAGACGAGGAGAAGATTGCTGTTGAAGAAAGCCTGTGTAGCTCAATGTCGTTGGAAATTGAGACTGACAGAGACTCGGTTCTCGGAGGTGTTGTTAAGGTAGAGATTGAAGAATCTCGATCGGTTCCTGCACGTTCTGTGTTACCCGTTCTCGTAGTTTTACGGAAAGAAGAGAGAGGTAGGCAGAAGTCAGATGAGCAGTTAGTAGCAAATGTGAGCCCGGAGACACTGCTAGTAGAGGCTGAGCAACGGTTGCTCATTGAAAAAGGGGTCAGTATTGGCCGAAGTCTGACTAACTTCCTGGATGGGAAGGGAGTCGTAATGCTTACTAATTTTAGTAGCGAGGCCCAATGGGTCGGAGGGGGCACAGTTTTGGGAAGTGCCGTAGACCATGTGTCTAGGGAGGATTCGGAGGGAGAGAGTGCGGTCAGTGACGTGGATCTGGCGGGTTGTGTATCAGATCTGCTGGATCAGGATGAGCGGGGGGCTCTTTTGGAGGTTCTAGGGGAGCATAGGGGGTGTTTCGCCGCTGGCTCTTTTGATCTCGGGCTCTGTAATGCTGTCGAGCATGAAATAGATACGGGAAACGCAAAGCCCATTGCACAAGTCCCGTACCGGAGCGCATACCGGGAGAAGGAGATTATTAGAGGGCAGGTCGAAGAAATGATAGAAACGGGAGTGGTAGAGCCTGCTAGCAGCCCATGGGCTTCACCTGTAGTTCTCGTGAGGAAGAAAGATGGTACTTGGCGTTTCTGCGTCGACTACCGGAAACTTAACTCTGTCACGGTAAGGGATGTGTACCCACTTCCAAGGACTGACGACGCATTGGAGTCCTTGCAAGGGGCGAAGTACTTTTCAGCATTAGATCTCATGTCCGGTTATTGGCAGGTTTCAGTTAGAGAAACTGACAGAGAAAAGACGGCCTTTATAACGCCGGACGGTCTTTACCAATTCACGAAAATGCCCTTCGGGTTGTGCAATGCCCCTGCTACGTTTCAAAGGATGATGGATGTCATCCTAGCAGGCTTCAAGTGGCACGTTTGCTTGGTTTACTTGGACGATGTTGTAATATTTTCAAAAACTTTTGAGGAACATTTAGTAGACATAACATCGATCCTGTGGTGCCTAAAAGGGGCCGGTTTGAAATTAAAGCCGAGTAAATGCCATTTCGGCTGTAAGACGGTAAGCGTCCTCGGGCATGTGGTAGATTCGGACGGGATTCGACCAGACGAACAAAAGGTTAAGGCTGTACAGGACTTCCCAGTACCCCGAAACCTGACAGATGTCCGTAGCTTTTCCAGTCTCTGCTCGTATTATCGCAAGTTTGTCAAAGATTTTTCACCAAGGGCAGAGCCTCTTTCTCGACTTACTAAGAATGGTGTCCCATTTGTATGGGGTATTGACCAACAAATGGCCTTCGAAGACTTGAAACAAGCTCTTGTGTCGTCGCCCATTCTAGCTCACCCTGTCTTAGAAGGGGAGTTTGAAATACACCCAGACGCCTGTGACTTTGGCATTGGAGCCGTACTAGTACAAAAGCAGGACGGAATCGAGCGAGTCATCGCATATTCCAGTAGGCTTCTGAATAAAAGCGAACGGAATTATTCGACGACAGAGAAGGAATGCCTTGCTCTTGTTTGGGCTGTTAGAAAATTCAGGCCTTTCGTATGGGGTAAAGCTTTTAAAGTCGTTACTGACCATCATGCACTTTGTTGGTTAATGACTAAAAAGGAGCCCTCGGGTCGGCTAGCTAGGTGGGCTTTGTCCCTCATGGAATACGAGTTCCAGATATTTCACAGGAGCGGAAGGGTGCATAACGACGCAGATCCCTTATCCCGCAATCCCGTTGACCCTCCTGCACCAGAGGGTGAGGATGATCACGGTCCTGTAGTTTTCGCTGTTGGTTTGGCTAGTATTCCAATAAAAGACATAGAGAGAGAACAGCGAAAGGATCCCCGGTGGTAAAAAATTATCGAAATCCTGGAGAATTTGAACTCAAATGCAGTGGATCGACGGAAGGCTAGTCAATTCACCTTACAAGACAGTAAACTTTTCAGAGCATCAGTTAAGAATGGACAAAAGCGTTTTCGACTTTGCATTCCGTCAACCCTAAAGCATGACGTATTATACGCATGTCATGATGATGTAACGGCTGGGCACCTCGGCCTAAAGCGTACATGGGACAAAGTTTCTAAAAGATACTTCTGGCCTAAGATGGTACGCGATGTATCAAATCATGTAGTTTCGTGCGAGGACTGCCAAACGAAAAAGGGCGAGTCGTCCAAGAAGAAAGGTCTCATGGTATCAATAAAAGTTGACCGGCCATTTGAGAAAGTAGGGATTGACTTGCTTGGCGCGTTTCCTGAAACCGCAAATGGGAATAAACACATTATTGTAGCGGTTGATTATTTGACGAAATGGGCAGAGACCAGAGCTGTCCCCTCCGCTTCAGCAGACGAGGTGTCAAAGTTTTTCGTTAAGCAACTGGTGCTGCGCCACGGTGCCCCAGAAACACTCTTAAGCGACAGAGGCACCTGCTTCACCGCTGAATTCACAAGGGAGTTGGTAAAAGCATTGCAGACTAACCATACCACGACAACGGCGTACCATCCGCAGTGTAACGGTCTGACTGAGAGATTAAACCACACACTTTCGGATATGCTCTCCATGTACGTCAGTAGTAATCATAGAGACTGGGATGTCAGCTTAGATGCCGTAACTTTCGCGTACAACACCTCTAGACAGGAGTCAACAGGATATTCCCCGTTCTTTCTGCTATACGGACGAGAACCAAAGCTCCCAATTGATGTAGCTCTCGGTTCGCTGCCAGACGCCACGATCGGAGATTCCGAGGCATTAGGTCCCGCTTCTGAAGTTGCAAATAGACTCAAAATGACCTATAAAATTGTGAAAGAAAGGCTAGAAAAGGTTCAGGCTAAACAGAAGGAACAGTACGACGAAACCCGAGAGTACAGGGTTTTCGACGCAGGTTCCCTGGTTTGGGTATATACTCCGGTTAGAAAAGTGGGACGCTCTGAGAAACTTCTACATCGTTATTTTGGGCCGTACAAAATAATACGCAGGACTTCCCCAGTCGATTATGAAGTTCAAGGAGTGAAAAGAAGGAAATCGGATAT
The DNA here is from genome assembly GCA_023053545.1 of Lepidurus packardi. Classification (NCBI taxonomy): domain Eukaryota; kingdom Metazoa; phylum Arthropoda; class Branchiopoda; order Notostraca; family Triopsidae; genus Lepidurus; species Lepidurus packardi. The sequence continues at coordinate 13,517,678 of JAKZAN010000001.1, forward strand.
AGTGCATGTCTCTAGGCTTAAACCCTACGTTGAAAGAATTTATGATGTTCACGAATCAGAGATGATGCCACCATTGGCAAATGACAATCTCGAAGCCGATGGCTCAGAAATTGTTAACTTTCAATCCACACACGAGCAGAACCTCATGCAAAATGGGGCTGAAGATGTAGTTGATGAAGATAAAGAACCACCGGACAAACCGTTTCCAGATGTGGAAACCTTCGTTTGTGAGACAGAAGACCATCGAGGTCAACAAGAGGAATTACAAGGGCTAAGGAGGTCTGGCCGGTTAAGAAAGAAGAATCAATTTTATGGCTTTGGCGAAGAGTGGATCTGCTCGACGAGGTAACCTAACATAAAGTGTTGAGCTAGTGATTTACCTAGGAAGAAATAAAATCGCAACCGATTCACTTGTGCAAAGCATGTATAACCGATCAACACCCAAAAGTAATTGGCCAACCTTACCCTTGTTCATGTTCGTTTAGCATGCTGATTGATGTATGACTATGTGCATGAGACGTGGCCGGCATTTACCCGCCTAGAAGTGTATTCCTGAATTTTTGTAATTCGAACGGGGACGTTCGAAAATGGGCCGGGGGTAATGTCGCGCTAGGATTTGCATGCGCGATAAAGCTGTCAAGGCAATAGGCCTTGCCAGCAGTGTTAGCTCGGTCTAGTTGGCTTGACCGTTTTATTGGGGTATTATAGGATTCCAGAATTGGGTGAACCTTCTGGTTTATGTAACTGTCTGTGTTCTGGTTTATATAACGGTGGAGGGGGGAAGCTCATCAGCCCTTCCACACCCTTTTGAAAGTAATTAAGGTCTGGGGTGAGTTCTTCCAGATGTTCTCAACCCCAGAAAAGGGTAATAATTGTTAGGTTATAAAGGGGAAGAAGAGAGTCTAAGAGGGGAGTCTAAGGAAGGGGGTTGGGAAGTAAGAGTCCCAGGAAAGAGTTAGGCTCGAGTTTGTGCTAGTGTCGTGCACGCTATGTAACCCCCATTTGTAGATCACTCGCTATAATCGAGGAATCCCTGAAATACACGCCTTGCAAAATAATACCGTGTGCGAGTTAGTGGCGTGACAATATCAGCTCTGTCTGCAGGGCAAGGGATAGATGTGGCACTGTGGTGGAGAACACGCCACGACAATCTGCGAAAACATGAAAGAGGGAACGGAGCCAACCTGTGCAAACTGTAATAAGCAACATACTGCAGCGGATAGGAACTGTGAGTGTTTTTTCCTTTCATTTTATTCGTTTGTTGCTTTGCTCTATTTTATTACGTGAAGTAGTCGCAAAGTGGATTACGCCTACTATAGAACTGCATAGTAAACAAGTCCCCAACTACGAAAAATGACCAAATTAACTGAAGAAATGATTGTGGCGTGAACTCGACAGTCTGATTTGAAAACCATTAAGGAGCTCAACTGCTGGTAAAACTTTCTATTTCCATTTATTCCAATTAGCATCCACTGTAGCTATATTATCTTTTTGGTGTGTAGGGGAAGTGAGCTACCCGATGTCGGCACAATTCGTTACATGAGAAATGTGGAAGTACTTTCTCTCAGGTCCGGTTTGTACTTCCCTTAATCTATGCGTTTTAATCCAAATCAGTTAACGTTAAGGACAGGAAGTTGACGCATTATTCAACGGAATTATGTATACATTTTGAATTAATTATACTCTTCTTATATAGTGTCAACAACATATCCACCCTGGAGCCTGTCCAGAGCTGTCCTCAGTTAAGGAAGCTCTACATTCGTAAAAACTGTATTCAAGACCTCAGAGATGTTTGCTACCTCAAAAACTTACCTCATTTGCAAAACCTCTGGCTGGCAGACAACCCCTGTGCAGATAGTCGAAGGTATACTGTCTTTATCTGCAAGCTTAACGCCGTTCTTTCGTGTAACTTTAATGTAATCACTTTTGTTATTGTTTTCTATAGTTATCTAAAGTTACAGCGTTTTAAAAGCTTTACCTCAACACCAACGCTTAGATGACGTGCCAGTGGAACCAGAAGGGATTAAAGACGCTCTCAAAACAGGCCTAGAACTAACACTTCCTGATCCTGAAGAAGAGGACGAATATATTCCAATGCCACAACCAGTATCAGTAGCTAAACAACCAACGCCCGTTACTTCACCTGATTAAATCACCAGTACTACAACAACCAATTACAACAAAGCTTCCTCCGGTCCAAAGCGAGCCAGAACACAAAACGTCAATTCCTGTAAGTTTCGTGTTTATTTTCTGAACTTCTTCTCTTTTTTCACTAATATTTCTAATTTTAGTTAATTTTTCCTAAGATTTTATTAATAATGTCATATTTTTTCCTAGTTTGTTCTTATTTATTTTGTCTCATAACAGGAAAGTTCGAGCCGGAGGAACAGTTTAGCTCAAGCTGCCGTTTCCCCAGTGGTGGCCCACACTACCCACAACGCGTACAACAATCTAATCTCTCCTGAAGAGACCTACGCCCCTTCCCAGTCACGAAGGTCCAGCAATTCAAGCACTCAAGAGGTCTGGCAACTTCTCCAAAAATTATCTAAAAATTATCTTTTAAAAGTAAATTAACAGTTTATTACAAACTCATGTAGGCGGACGTTTGGCGCCGGACAGAAGTATTAACCCCTGCTATAATACGCGAAGATTCTTCCACTATGCACTCCTCTGACCAGCGATGTCCAATTCAGTAAAAAAAAAAAAAAATGAAATAATTTTTCTAGTCCTGTTCCTGGAATGATTACATCACCTTCATCGTCGTCTAGTTCGGCAATTACGGGTCCTAGCCGACCACGTAATCCAGGTCGACACAGCGTGGCAGGCGAACCGCCTTATCATTACGTTCGAAGTGGACCAGGCAAAGCCACGCCCCCTGAGTCTCCGAATGTCAATCCAGCCGCTTTGTTCGAGTATGGCCAGCAGGTCCAACAGGGTTATCTACACTCGCAGCAAATGCGAATGGACATTCCTGGTGTTGGACGCATCCAGGAACGCCTCAAATGGCTGCGACCACGCCCCTTGGCCACGAACGAGTGAGTCCTTCCAGGAGTGTGCACTCTAGACCACGAAATCGAGTAAACAAACTAAAAATGTACTGGAAATTATGAAAATGAAGCGCAATGGATGTTTTTTTGGGCAGTGACTTGCTGATGGCTACGTTGTGCTTGATCCAAGAGTTGGATTTAGCGAGTTTGGAAGTGGTTTCGCAACAGAACCGAAGAACTGGAGGATTAGAATATTAAAAAGATGAAGAGAAAAGCTTAATTAAGCTGAAATTCCATCAATTCTGTACCAAAAATTGATCCAGACCCAATTTCTGTAGCACCCTGCTGCTATTGCATTAGCATTATCCCCATGTATCGTTTTTAAAATTTAGTATTAATTTTAGTTATTAATTTTTTGGGTTTTAAAAACAACTTGCGCTCTGCCTCTTACTCCCGTGATCTCACCAATCCTGACTTCTTTGCTCGTTGTTTCATATTGGGGTGACGGTGATCAAGGGAAAGGTAAATAAAATACCATAATAATACCAAGCTAACTATGTTTAATCGTGAATATATTTAAAACAGAACGGTCCGTCCAATACACGAAACTTGGAATGAAATTGAAATTGAGATCCACGTACCACAAGTAAAAGCGGGTGCGAATTAAAAAGGCAGGAACCATGTGACTTTGGTTTACAAACCGAATAACGCTTTAAATTTTTTTTTTTAAATTGCAAAAAATTCTAGAAAAACTCATTTTTGCCCAGTATTAGCTGTTGAATGCTCTTTTTCGGTTCAATAGCGATACTTTGCCTAACTGGCACTGACAGGGGACCACATGCTATCTCTACAGCTTGATCCAGGTCTCGTTCTTGATCTGGGACGGAAGTCACGCTTTGGACTTTGGGAGCAGGGGTATATGTGGAGTACGGAGACAAGATGGTGGCTCTCGCTCTATCGAATGAAAACATCGGTAATGGCAGCAGACCTGTATGCAGTTTTGGAAGTTTTACAATTTGTAAATAAACCACAGAAAAAAAATTGCTCATCATACGGATACGAAAGGGAAAAATGGAGGAGAAGAGTAGAACAGATCGGAGTAACCTTTAATATGGAAAATGTATTAGGATTAGGGAAAATTGAACCAGGAAAATTGAAATTATATGAAGCTTAACATTTTATTACGTGAACTAGAACGGAAGATTTGGCTGAAAACAACAATGGCCAGGCAACACAAGAACAGAGCATCTTATTACGTGAACTAGAACGGAAGATTTGTCTGAAAACAACAATGGCAAGGCAACCCAAGAACTCTGAGCGGATGATTCCCAGAATCACAAGAGGAGGCATTGCATGATAAGATGTACTCGGCTCATCCACCTTAAGTTCGTTATTGTTGGAATTGTTGGAGGTTTGGAAGGTTGTGTGTCTTCTGATGTGGAGCTGTCGATCCAATTGGTCCCGGTCGAAGAGATCGAAGTTCGCCATCCCGACCCATGCAATGGTGCTGCGAAAACGTCGTTTGCTTGCTTTATCGACTCACAAACAGGACAGTTATTTTCATAATTGGCATTCTTGCAAGCCTTTCGTGTAATTATCTAGTATGTCGAAAGCGTGGTGTGGACCTCGTTGTGGACGAGGTGTGGACTTCGTCCAGGACTAGGAACCCCTACCGAAGCCAATCTGAACGATGGTTTGGAATGCACTCCACAGCACCAACATGAAAAGTAAGCTCTCGATAAGCTGTTGTTGAACCCCAATGCGCTTTGACAACTATGGAAATTAAAGAAAACAAACATAAATTAGAAAGGTATTAAGCTTCTTTTTTATTTTAGAAGAGTAATATGCGGGTACTAACCGGTCAATACCAATATCAGAGTCAATGGAGTTCTTGCTGGGACGTAAATCGTGTGGATCATCTAGGCTTATCGCAAGTGTTGACGAGACAGTTGACACAGGCTTCTTCAGCGCCTTAGGGTGAGTCGTCGGATACTTTTCCCTGGGTACTTTGGAGTCTCTAGGTACTTTTGCAGGCGACCAATATCTGTTGGGAGATACAAGTTGATACTTTATTGCGTGAAAACTCTAAATAATAATAATATTACTAATGAAACGATTAGAAATAAATCGAGAGCTTACTTTTCATGTTGGTCTTGTTCAGTGCATTCCAAACCATCGTTCAGATTGGCTTCGGTAGGGGTTCCTAGTCCTGGACGAGGTCCACACCACGATTTCAACATACTAGAGAATTTCACGACAGGCTTGCAAGAAGAGTATTGAAAAGAAATGTCCGGTTTGAGTCGATAAAGCAAGTAAACGACGTTTTCGCAGCAGCGTTGCATGGGTCGGGACGGCGAACTTCGATCTCTTCGACCGGGACCAACTGGATCGACAGCTCCACATCAGAAGACATAGAACCTTCCAAATCTCCAACAATTCCAACAACAACGAACTTAAGGTGGATGAGCCGAGTACATCTTATCATGGAATGCCTCCTTTTGCGATTCTGGGAATCATCCGCTCAGAGTTCTTGGGTTGCCTTGCCATTGTAGTTTTCAGACAAATCTTCCGTTCTAGTTCACGTAATAAGATGTTAAGCTTCATATAATAAGACATAGTTAAGTATATATCTAAGAAAGGTTTGGAATTAACTATACCTTGGAATCCACGGGAGCTTTTTCACGTCTAACTATTGCAGAGGAGTTGGGTGCACGTCTAACTGTCCACATGACTACACAGTTTGAAACTGAACAGAACGAGATGAGAGAATGCCTTATATTGCCTTCGGGTTATCGATCATTGTTGCTTTTGGACTTTTACACGTTAGAATTTCGTTGTTTGTTCACGTCTAACTGTAGACTTTTTTTTTTTTTTTTAATTTGGGGATATTGGCGTGAGCATAGCTCGTTGCCTCCCTCGTCTATTAGCCTTGCTGTCCTACATATGTTACACTCTTTACAATCGTACATTCACGTACACATTATACCTAAAAGGTAATGAAGAAATAAAAATAAAGAGGGAGAAGAAAAGAAAAGCGTATGACGGATGGTATTAAGTTTGTAATTTGTTCATTGCCGAGTTAAAAAACGTCCCGAGGGGAACAAAGGCTTTTGGCTCTGTGAGGAGAACTTGGGGGCTAAAGTGCAGTTTCATTCTTGATAGCTGTCGTAAGAGAATTGCTCTGTTTTTATTAACTCGTCTACACTTGAAAAATATATGTGGTAAATCTTGGTTCGAGTAGTTGTTACAAGCACATGTCATGTCATTAGTCTTCTTTATCACTGTTTTTTACTGTAGACTTGGCTACCAAGTTTGAAACTGAACAGAACGAGACGAGAGAATGGTTGGATTCCATTGCCTTCGTGTTATCGATCGTGTTGCTTTTGGACTTTTACACGGTAGAACTAGGTATTGCCTTCGGCTTCAAGGAGAAAGATAGGATTTACACAAATCGTATAGAAAACTCCATACGAAAACCTTGTATCTTTAAAAAAAGAGGGTACTTGGGTACCATTTGTAAAAGTTTTTTAAGATTATTTTATACCAATGTTTTTATTTTTTAAGATTGTTTCATACTTATGTGAAAGATTAGGACAATTAGATGATAAATCTCAGATATTGTTAGGTCTAAGCCATTCCTTCATCGTTTGCCATTTTTTTTTGTAATAAAAAAGATTTACGGGTACGTGCTGCGTGACCAAAATTCAGAGGCAGCGGTGGGGCTAAAAGGAACAAATGCCGTATGAATAAGTAGTACGGATAAGGCTACAAAAGAGACAACCCTATTAAGAAATTTTACTATGTGTTACCTTTCTTTAAACGTTATAATTCTCGTACATGTGAAATTTAGTTGGGGAAAGCCAAATTCATAGGAATGTAAGCTTTCCAAGCCTCTTCTCCCAACTTTATAGGCTAACATGACTACAATTGTTTTTTATTAGCACAATTAAGGCACTTTTATTCGGCAATATTATAATATCGTATGATGCTTAAATTTAAAGAATTATCCTAAGCTTATTTCAAAGAAAGTAATATCATTGCTTTATAATTTATGGAATGATGACGTCAGAACTCGCTTGTTTCGCCCTAGCAACTCTGGCAGAAGGCTGAAACTCTTGAAATGAAGTCCTAAATTACTTTTTAACCTCTGCTGAGTAACAACATGACAAAAGCCTTAATTCAGTTAACTATTCCCCTCATTATCCTCACTATAATTCACACGTCGTATAGATTGTTTTGCTTGCGGCTTTTCGCTCATAAAACACTAGAGAGCTCTCTCAGTTCCGCCCTTTTTTCAAGGAGAAAGCTCAGGTTGATGTAGGAAGCAAACGTAGAAGACTACAGGTTTGGACTTCGGAAACGGATACAGAGGAAGGATTAGAGAAAGCGAGGAGAAATGCCCAGTAGCATACCGAGCAGTAAGAAATGAGGAGAGTTCCGATAAGCTAAGCCCCTTCAAAATTAATATAATGGTGAGAGATTTGAATATGAGAGAAATAAAAATCTAAGTAACGCGTGCAGAAGAACTGTTGGTTGGTATGGGCCTAAATATTGAGATTTCTTTCAAATCTCTTCCAACAGTGAAGATGTGTCTACCGAATGTCTCCTATAGATTAATGTGATCACTATTGGTGAAACGTTGGGGAGAGCGACCTTCAGTATCGCGTAGAGTTCCGTGATTTCCATGACTTGGAAAGGACTTGCTGTTTTGCGTAGGAGTATTACACCTTCGTAATCCGAATGTGGTCTTATCACGTCAAAACCCAGTATTCCTGTAATCTGAAGTTTTTGAGGCGGCTCGATGATTACAATAGTGTTTGGATTTAAGGCTTCTGCTTACCGAACTGTTTCTGTTAGTTGATTAAAACTTTTGCGTACGTTATGTACTAACAGTCTTAGTCCCATGTTCATTTGTTAAGTGTGAGTTCCTGGCTTCTTTTCGTTCGCTCTGGACGGGCAGGAATTGTCAAAAGCGAAGTGTTCTCCCTTTGAGTTAGCACATCTGCGTGTATCGTTTTGACATGACCACGAGTCGTGTTTTCCTGCACGTTTTTCACATGTTGGTGACTTTCTGCTACAGGAAGTAGCCATATGCCCATACGCTTGACAGTTATAGCATTGCATAGTTATGCCCATACGCTTGACAGTTATAGCCACAGTATAGAGGTTTCACAGTATGCTAACAGGGCTATCTTCCAATGTTAAGGTTTTCTGACGACCTTCTCGGTCCCCCGAGTAATATTCAGGTAAAAGGCCAGAAAATGAAAGGGTACATTCGCAAACCTCCCAGTGCAGTTCAAAAAAGGTCACGACGGTTTACAAAGCGCGTAATTTAAATCTATTGCTTTAAACTATGTGAGCTTAAAATAAAAGATGAATTAACTAGGTCAAAGCACAACACGTATACACATTATAGACTAGTTCGCGTTACCCAGGTTGGACCACGAGGAGGCAGTCTATTTTGCAACCCATACATAGGTGTTTTATAGTATACAGGTTTAACCCCATATACCATAAAATACCCATGTATATGTCTATATATCTATATGTCTATGTGTTGTTAGGACTATCTATGTCTATATACGAGTTATCCATTACATTGGTACTTTACAACTATTCCTAAATGTTACTAACTTTTGCAAGTTTAGTATTTTTCTTAACACGTTTAACTACGGCTCTTTCTGCTACAGCTACATTTTCTTCTTTAAGTGTATAGTAAATCCTCTTTAATCATCTTTAAGTGTATAGTAAAACTCGAACGAACGAACTGAATATGAGAGAAATAAAAATCTAAGTAACGCGTGCAGAAGAACTGTTGGTTTTCCCGACCAATCAGGACGAAACGGATGGATTCCTAAAGACAAAACAGATATGGGAAATATAAGTTCAGGCCAGGATAACCAGGATAACGCGGGAAAAGTTAAAGACGCAATTAGTCGTTTCCACCTTATTTTTTAAAACAGTAAAGTGCCATTCTATTTGAACTTAGGATACCTAAAAATAAAAGTTCATCACTTCGAACCAAGACCCATCAGATGTTATAAGTGTCAAAGATTTGGGCATAGCAGCTCTGTCTGCAAGGCAAGGGATAGATGTGGGCACTGTGGTGGAGAACACATTGAAAAGAGTCAAATATCGGTTAATAACATCAGGACAGGAGAAATAGCAGAAAAAGAAGAAGACAGAACAGTTCAAGAAGTAATGGAAAAAGCGAAGAAAACTTTAGTAGTAGCGAAACAAAGTTACAGTGAGGTGTTACAAGGTAAGAAAAAGGAAAACGAGAGACAAACAAATCGAGGGAAAAGTCAACAAGGTGAAGAGAAGTCAGAAGATGAAAAAGCGACAACTGATTTGGGGATCTGGGTAGGAGGATTGGTCAGAAAAATAATTTCAGTAATTTTGACAGGAGGGAAATGGGAAGAAATCTGCAAGGAAGTTAAAAATGTTATTAGGAATGGAAACTTTATACAACAAATATTAACATGGATTGCGAGGGCATCAAAGTTTTATTTTGGAATGCCAGGAGCATAAGGGCCAACGTAGATTCTTTAACAGCCTATTTAAGTGATTTAAAAAAGAGAATAGATGTTATTTTTATTAGTGAAACGTGGCTAAAAGAAGGGGTGAAAACTAAGTACTAGGACACGGACACGGAGATTATAAATACTTCACGCCACATTAAGATTAAATTAAGATTAACTACTTGTGAAGCCCAGAAGAACCCAGTAATTTTGACGCCTTTCTGTAGGGATATGAATTAAAAAATAATTGACATTATTTCGCAGGAAAAAAATATTTCTTTGTTTAACCTTTGACCATTGAAACGAATTGAAGGCTGTAATAATAGGAACAATTTTCTGTAAGGAGCAAAAATATATTTTAAAAAAAGTCCTAGCCGTAAGAAAAACTGCCTAAAAGTTGTTTAAACTCATAATCTATACGGACACAGGTAATCGACAACGTAATTAGGGTTGCAGATTACTGCATGACGTCAGATGATTAGCTGCACGGAATTGTAGAACTAAACACGTTAACAAGGGCGCAACGAGAACAATGAAAATAAAAGAGTTAAAGAAAGAATAGGTTGATCTGGCCGAATTTACCTATGCTTATTAACGCGAAAGTGGTGTGGTCATAAATACGAACCGCATTTGACTAGCAAAAACTGCCGTAATACTTAAACACTAATTTTACCATTCGTATATATTGTCGCGGTTCGCCTTTTCCAAATGCTTTATTTCCTTTACTGTCCAAAACTGAACTGCTTTTTCTTTACATTTGCTTGTCTTTTTATACCACTTAGTGACCTTAACTGCCCCTTCCATTTTGTCTTTCCCTAACGAACTACTGAATTGCCTTTCCCCTTGACCTTTTATCCCCCTTCACTAGCCTCGGCCTGTCGCCCTCTCCGCAATCACCTTGCCATACCACATCGAGTCCCCAAAGACGACGCTTCGAGGAAAGCAGCCAAGGAGCCGGGGGAGCAACAAGGTTAAAACGGATACGGAATGCCACAATATACGCATGCCCATCGGGCTGTTCTTTTTTTGGGTAGCTAGCATAGACAAAGAAAAGGTTACCCTTGGTTTCGGCTAACGATAAACACCCTGCATTACTCCCCCTCCTGCGTGAAGGAAGAAATAAATCCCAGCAATGTCGCAAAAACTGAATTACCACCTAAAAAAGTTCCGCTTCGGCACTTGGGTTTTCGCTGCAAGTCCGCATGCCTGCGGGAGTTAAGAAAATAGCCAATGGGATGTAACTATCATTCGCAAGCTATCGGAAACTGGCCACTGCGAGCTAAAACCGAGCTTGGTCCGCTACGGCCAGCGAACGTTTTCGCACAAAAGGAACAACAATGAATTCGAACACCCCTCCTATCCCGCCGAACCTTCTAGCTACATGGGGACCGAACTGGACCCCTTACTTTTTTTTCTTTTCCTCTTTGGGTCTAACAAAAGCTTTGAAGTACCTTTCTGCACCGTTTGTATGTAGGTCTGCCTTTGAACATCGTTTCTTGAGACCTAGAATCGAGGAACCCTCAAAGAAACCCAGCTGGTTTTGCATGCTATTCCGGCAGCTGCGGAAGTCGAGCTGGATCGACGATAGATAAAGTAATCCCCTCCTTTCCTCCTCCTGAAGGTGGAGGAGGAGAAGAAGGGGATTACTGTTATAAATCACAGCTTGAACCAAAGAAAGCGAGTGATCGTCCTTTGAATGTAAGTTTCTCGGGTTCTGTTGATCACATGCTTCAATAAAAGCACTAACCTAAAAATTAAGGTACGATGACTGATGAAATGAAGACAGAGGGGGATGAGGTGCTCAGAAAGCTAAATACAGAGCTAAAACAATAGACAAACGTTAAACTCGTTTAGAGGAAGAAGCGAGGTTACACCAAGGAACAAAACTTGCACTTTAGCGAAGCTAAGATGTTAGAATAGCTTTCTTAAATCAGGGAAAAAAGTACGTCGCCTAATCTGATCCTTGACCGATGGCCTTTTACCTGGTACCCTTATAACTTTGTTTTAACGACGCAAGAGTTGAGAGAAGTGAGTGAATACTGAGGTTAACTTAGTTAAAACTGTTGTTCCTAAAGAGCCACTTGGTCATAAAGCAATCAAGTATTAGAACAGGTTAGGGGGCAACAGCGGCGAAAACCATTGCAGCGTTTGGATTATGCAAGCATAAAGATGTTAACTCGGCGTGCTGTTTCCATTCGACGGATCAGGAAAAAAACGAACCTTTCGTCTGGTATCCTCCCCAGCCAAAATAAACTTCTTATTTACAGCAAAAACTAGGCTCCCATTCACTGCAAAACCGCCAGTATATCATTGGTAAACCGGAATGAAACTCTAAGCAAATAAACCTGCCACGTGCTCCGCATTTGAGCTGGTTGCTCCCGAGTACAAACAAACAGAAACGGGGCACAAGATTCCCACTGCTATACGGTTCAAGCCAGAACACGGTAAAATGAAAATAACATCCAGTTCCTCGAAAATTTCGACCAGTTCTTGTAATTGGCAATAAAAAGCACGCCCCAAATGCAAACAAAATTAGATAAAATATAAAGCATTTATGAATGCAAAATCATAACAAAGTTCTTCCCGATTAATCTGCCGATTTCTTCACTCCCAACTTTAGTGCAGTTCCTTGACGGGCAGATCGTTTCGCTTCAAGTTCCTTTTGCCGCTGTAAACGCTTCTCTTCCCGCTTTCGCTTAGCCTCGTCTTTGTCCTCTACAAATTCCAGAAAAACAAAAGAAATCAGCCTGAGTATATGTAATGCATTCTTAAGGTCCTTACCAGCTCCTGCATCTGCATTCCAATTGTCTGTCCAACCATCCCACGATTCTTCTTTGGCTGCAAAGTTACTCCGACTGATAGCCTAAACAAATACCCCAACAATTTTACTCACCGTAGCGTAATAAACAAAATAATATAGTAAAATAATAAAAAAAATAAGAAATATAATAAAAAACAAAAAGAAATAAAATACAAAATATAAGAAAAATAATAATAAAAAACGTTAATTATATTAAAGGTTAATTAAAACGTTAAAAATAATAATAAAAAACGGAAATACTTTAGGAGTGGCTTCAAAGGGATCTGAATTATCTCCCCAGTTGTAACTGCTAACGGGCTTCAGTGACTTATCTTGGACAGGTGCGAAATCACTCATCCAATCCGAATTACTGTTACTGCAGCTATTCCCTTCCAGTTTATCCAATTTGGTCTGTGTAGTGTTCTAGAACACAAATTATGATGACATATAATAACTTTTTTGTCTTTTTCCCCATCGTTAAGAGTTTTACCGTTGGATGGTGGTCCTCTATAGGGGCCCAATCTTCCTCTACGTCCCACCCCTCGTTGCTTGACTCATTGACATCGAATTGAGTAGAATCCTCCACATCGGTCGTGTTTGCGTCCCGCCAGCCTTTCACATCCCTGGTGTCCTGGGCTTGGGCGGGTTTAGATATGCTTGAAGTATCTAAAACTGGAGCAGATTTAACGCCGAGTCCTTGAAAAAAAAAATAATAATAATAAAAATAATAAATTTTAATAATCCAAGGGTGAATTAGAAGTTACCTAGTGCACTAGCGCTCGGCGTAGCAGTGGCGGAGATATTGGGAGTGCTGCCTGCATGATTTTCCCTGTTTTGCGAAGATTGCCCTTTGTAAAATTTGGATGTCACTGCAGAAACGGCCCATCCCGCCCATGTGCTCGCAATATCCCCAACTTGGGACGACTGGGACTGCATCTCAGACTCTAGAAACATGTTTTGATTTAGAATCCAGCACCAGATATAAAGCGTGCCTTTATAACCAAACTTACCCATAGCTTCTTTAAGACTGGGGTCTTCGGAAACCTTTTCTAGTTTACTGAGAAAGCCTTTAATGACTCTAAACGCCTGATCTCGGACTTCGCGTTCAGGATCTAGGGTTAAGGGGCCAACTGCTGGTAATACGCGCTCCGCCACCTCAGCCAACGGGTAGTAGCCTTGCGTGGCAGCCAAAGCTAAGAGACCAGCAATTTTGGCAGGAGGGAAAGGATCCCGTAACGCTCTGGTAAATGCCGATGTAAGAATTTTCTGCCTTGTTTGGGGATGCAAATGGGGAGCTATTTTCCCCAAACAGACGGTAGTATTCGTTCGGATTCCTCCCTAAAAAAAAAAATAAAAAAAATAATCAATTAGCTTAGTTAGAGTTTGCCCTGAATAGCTTCTCACTTGGTCGTCTTTGGCTTGTAGTCGGGCAAAATGCTTCAGAACTTCCAGGTTCAGGTTATTGTAGTTGAGTTTGGATGCCAAATACAGAATAGACTATGATAATAACAAAAGTTTAGTTTTAGAACAAAGTGGAATAGGAAAGAGTTTACTTTGACTGTTTGCTCTCGTATGGTAGGGTTCGTGTCCATAAATCCGTTGACGATATGTGGGAAAATTTGATTGTTGATGGTGGCAGGTTGCAAATGTCCAGCAAAGTGCTCCAGCTGCTGCAGCAAACGGGCTCTAGTAGTACGGTCGGGGGAAGAGAACAGTTTTACCACACAGGGTACGATACGCGTTTGGTACTCGTCTTCGGTTAGCAAGTTCCCCAACTAAGACCAGGACATTTATTATATAAAAACTTAAGTAAATAAAGATGTACTTTAAACAGGGGAGTTAGGACTGCGGACCCTGCTTCGCCATAGTCAAATGCGTGAATTAGCTGAGGCAGGATCTTATGCTTTGAAAGATTGGCCGGGAAACTGTCCAAATAGCCGGTCAAAGACGCAAAGAATTTGGTTTTGTCTGAAGCCTCTTTGATCTGAATCTCCTCCAAGAAGAGTAGACAATCCACTAAATCGTTGTGGAAGTAGCCACCAGGTTTTCGGCATCGCGCTATCACATCGCGTGGATTTGGACGAGACTGGGGGTTCGCACCGACGAGTTCACAGTAAACAGGCACTAACTGCTTTGAAATCTATAGGAAACAGAAAACTTATTTATTTCCGTACAATATGATGAAGCATAGGTATACCTTTCCTGGGCTTTTAAGCAAACTTGGATTTCTCAACGGGCCGTTGAAAACTTCCCAAATGAGACAGCCTAGACCCCACATATCTACTGACCTATGGAAAAGTTATGTTAATAAAAATATGCTGTTAATAGTTGGTTAACTAAGAACGACATATTATACTTACCATTTTGTAGCAAAACGAAGCTTGGAAACGTCTTGCTTCTCAGGCGGATCGTATCGCTCAAGAACCGGCAATATCTTGGTTGGCAGGGAAGAGCTCGGGTGAGAGACAGTATATTCCAGCCCAGCTACTTTCCACTCGCCTGCGCTGTTGACGAAGATGCTGTACTGGTTGATGTTAAGGTGCTGCAGATTGCCATCGTTGTTCAGAAAGCTGAGACCCCTCTGAAATCAGTAAGAGCTATAGTACAGAATATGCTTTTTCTATTGTTAAGTAATGTTACTGTAATTTGAAATAAACCCCACGCAATAAACAAGTCTTTTTGTTGCTTTTGAACTTCAGTTTCTTCGGGAAGTTGGTCTAAATGCTTCCGCAGAGGTTCCACAATCTCCGTAACCAAATAGATGGCTTTATCCGTCTAAATGTGTGGACATCGTTGCATCAAAGTAAATTTTTATGCTGGCGTTAAGTTAAAGTTTCACCTCCAAGCTGTCAATGTAGGTTAGAATATTAGGGTGCCTTAAAGTCTTCAGTCTTTTAACTGCGCTTCTCGCCAAATCCAGTTGGGTACTTCCACCTTGTTTTATGTCTAACAAGAAGACGGTAACATCATCCGTTGTTCCCTACAATACAAAATACGAAAGAGAAAATATTTTGAAAAACTTGCTAGTCTTTTATTTATTATAGGGAGGCCGGTCGACCTTTCACTTTTTGTCCATTACGGCTCGCAATCGGGTGTTTTTTAGAATTTTAATTTTTGCAAATCCATGCGTTCACGTAACTAAACCGTTCTTTTTCTATTTTGTAGAATGTTGAACAAGGCAACCGTCACAAATGTTCTTCACTGAAATAACTGTTAATATTAGAAAAAAAACAAAAGAAGTCGTACCTTTTTCTTTCCTTTGTGAATTCTCCAAAACGACTCATCCTCCAAACCCACAATGGGTTCGCCCACTTCAAAAGCAAAGTCTTTTGAAGGATCGCGACTAAACAAGGACCACATGACTACGGGAGGGTTGTAAATGACATTAAGCACACAGTAATTAACTAAATATTATATTGCCATAAGACACATTGTTGCTATTCTCCGGTTGGACAACTGTGAATGCTGTGAAATATTAAAACACGAAAGGCTCTGCTGTAAGTAACTGTTTCGCATTTCCATCGGTTCGGTTTCCGCGCCTTTTCAAATCATGTCGCTGAGGCTTACGTTCTC
Organism: Lepidurus packardi; assembly: GCA_023053545.1. NCBI lineage: Eukaryota > Metazoa > Arthropoda > Branchiopoda > Notostraca > Triopsidae > Lepidurus > Lepidurus packardi. The sequence continues at coordinate 13,533,559 of JAKZAN010000001.1, forward strand.
AAAAGTATGTTGGCCAAGTTTTAGATATTAAAATTTTGAAATGATAAGAATTAGGAATAATTTGTTCGTGAGTGGAAGCTTAGATGAAAATGAGGGTCTACGCATAGCCACTAAAATATTACTCAATCGCAAAAATCAATTTAAACATTACTCCGAACTCTAGTAAAATTTGGGTTGAAATGCAATGCAGATATATTAATTCCTCATTCTAAAGTATCGTTTCGCCTTTTGTCAATCATTCCGCAAGCTGCTTCGTATTGTTTTAAGATTTGAAATTTCGCATTTCTTCGTACAGTATTTCTATGCTAAATTACCCCTACAATGACCAAGCATAGGGGCGTGGACAACAATATTTTTTTAAAAACGTTTCCGCCATCTAACGGTTATCGTTCACATATGGTTTCTGCACAATAAAATTCACGTGTCCGGCTTGCTGTTTGTAAACATGCAGCATTTACTTTCCTGTTTTAAAAGCATTTTAACTTGTTTTTTACTTTCGCTGACTTACGTGTCTAGTCTATATGTCTGGAATAGTACCCATGACAGGTAAAAAAAAAAAAAAATCACTAATATAATAACTAAACTTGTATTTTACGCGCAGAGATCACCCTTCTACCATCAAAAGGAGGTTCTTTAGTGCCTTTGCCATGCTTTTCGTCTCTCCTATCTTCTTTTACGTCACTGCCGATGAGACATGGTATTATAAGGTTCGTTTTTTAACATAAAAATTTTACATATATGTTAATCTAGATTTTTAAAAAAAAAATTTAAAAACTTTCAGGCTAGTATGTTTACCTGGCTAGGTTTAAGAGAATCCGGCTATCTTGCTGCTCTTGTTCTTCCATTGCTTTTAACAGCTATTTTATTCATGGGACCCTTGTTTGCCGTTTACTTTGATGGTACATGGAGAACTGCAGTTGGTAAAGGCCTGTTATTTTTATTTTAAAATACATTTTTATTTAATAAATAATTTCCTAAAATCGTATTTGATCAATGCTAGAGCCATTGTACTGGTCAAACAATTTGCAAAACTGGGTTTGGATCCGGAACCAGTTGGTTGCACCTCTTTCTGAAGAGTTTACATTCAGAGCGTGCATGCTGCCCATACTATTACAATGTTGCTCGCCCATGAAAACTATTTTCATCTGCCCATTGTTCTTTGGAGTCGCCCACTTTCACCACATACGAGACCGAATTCGCTCAGGCGTAGTTTTAAAAACTGCCTTATTAATTTCTTGTAAATCCCTTATTACTACTCCCTTTATGGCTGTAAGAAACCTAACCGTCTAACATTTGCTGCTTAGGTTTTCAAATGACATACACAACGATGTTCGGTGCCTATTCTGCATTCTTATTTCTACGGACTGGTAAAATTACTTAACAAAACTCACAGTAAGGATGACTTGTCATAATCGTGAAATGTTCCAGGTCATTTTTTCGCACCGTTTATTGCTCACGCTTTTTGTAACCACATGGGGTTCCCCGATTTCGCGGACGTACTTCGTCGCCAAGAGCCAAATCGAACAGTCATTGCCGTGTCCTATGTCGTAGGATTAGTAACGTGGTGCTTTCTGCTGTATCCGTTGACTGAACCGCTGCTTTACGGCAACAGTTTGTATGGAAGCCTCTGGCTAGGAAATGGATAATGTCGAGCTAAAAAAAAAAAAGAAACGAACAAAAGAAAGTCCACTATAGTGCCTTAGGACGCGATGCGTTAGTGCAAAACTGGTATACCGCACGCGAATCCTTGTATCAATACAAAATCTCAACCTTTTAATTTGATTATGTAGTTTCGCCCGCCCTTTTACTACTAACGACTCTTTGCGCCGATACCTGATACGCCAGGACAGAAGGTGTGAAAAATGAGTGGCTGAACAAGTCGCGTTTCACACATTTCTACATGAATCAGCCTAATGTGGAGCACGTCAATGACATGTGCAAGCTCTTTGGTCGAGGTGCATATGCAAACTTTGGCTCTTCTCAACCGTTTCTCCCCACCGTGGCACAGCTGTGCAACGCCAAGTGCTCACCAGAGGCTTGAATGTCTAAACATACAACAAGACAAGCAGAACCGAACAATGCAACCCTTTCACACCTAAACACTAACCCATTCTCACTAAACGCTAACAAGGATGGGTATGGATGGACACGCGTGTCTGCCCGAAATTCGACTTGTCTAACCGCGCGAGTTATTATTCAAATTGCTTAAGGCTCCCGTATGTATACCTTAGCTCGGTACAGGCGGTTAACATGGAAAATCCGCATGTTTCGCAACAACCATTCGTCAAAAGCAGTAAATTTCCGTGAAAATGTTCTTTGACAGTAAAGCTTGAGCCTAGTAACAGCTAGTGCTCAACCAATCCACTTTTCTTTCCAATGAGTAATAGATTAGTAACATGCAAATGAAGTTCGCAATGATGTTTAAATGCGATGAAGAACAATAACCAACACCAGCGCCATCTATGACTGTTGCGTATGGCTAAGCTAAGGTATACGGGAGCCTGAAACGAATTTTTAGTGTAGCTTGGACGATTCAGCACCTGTTTACCCAGGTCATGAGGGATTTTCCCCTCATAAAGTCCCTCCAAAACCGAAAAGCAAATGGGCGGAGTCAGAAGTACACCTGAGGTGGCGGGGATCTGGAAACAAAAAGGCTTGAGGTCAGCAGCTCTTAACCTAACATTGACTTTGCAAAAGGTTGGGCTTGGGACTTTTTTCTAACGCCTTGGTTCAATATCATTATCTTAAACGACGAACTCGCATTTAGGCTTTCTGGGAAACTAAGAATAGCCACAAAAAGGGCTACTAGGAGTCTGGACATGTTGCCTACAAGTCTGCTCACGCTAAGGGAAAAGCCCACACCGTCTATTGCTTATTGACCTTACTCTGTACTTTAATTAAAGACAATGTGCAAACACAACTCGACCTAGGCTGACTCATGTCCATGCAGGAATGACTTACACGTATTAGTACAGTACAGCTCATCACAATCGAGTCTTTAGAAATTTGGGAGATAAGAAAAGGCACAGCGAATGAATGCCAATAACATCTGACATCTCCATTCCTTCCCTACCCTCCCGCTGGTAGGCCTACAACAAAAGAGCAATCACGGATTCGGTGTGTTCGCCTGTTTCCCGTACTTGAAAGCCAATTAACCGATCGGGGCATCGAAGCTATCATCAAAAGAGATTTTTTCGAGTTTTTGCAATCCCAAACATTCTCAATCCAACAATGAAAGCCAAAAGCTCAAGCAATGCAATCATAAATGCACCACCTGCCATGCAGCAAATGAGTTTTTATGAATATGACAAGCCTTTTTTGACTTGTAAGTAAAGGATAAAAGCGCAAGGGGACCCCATTAGCTAAAACGGTAGCAGGGTATAGCAGGGCGTTCCCGGTGTCGACACCTCCAAGCCGATCAGGCCAACGCAGGTGTGCCAAAAAATGGGTAAAAGTATGAGGGCACGTGCAAGAAAAGCCGCATAAAGACTTTGGGACAGAAGGATCATTTCTTCTGTTTCGGCAGCATCCTACGACAAGATCCCGCCCATCAATATTCAATCCAACATTTTAGGGTCCATCACACCTGCACAGGCTTTTGGGTGTATTCCCTTGTGGCTTTTTTATGTTCCATTGCCATAGAGGCCATGCAGACCGTCGTTTTAGCACAGTATTCGGTTGACCAATGAATCTAACCTTTAAAACTTGAGATCTAAACTTATGAAATACCCTACGACCCGAATCAAATGGCATTAAAGCTGCCACACAGGAAGTTGTCTTAAAATCGAGGTTTCCTGTTCGATTATCTAAGAAATGTGTGGTTAAATGTCTTACCATGTACATAATCATTGCATAATTCGCTTCGAACGAAGCAAGGAAGCTAAACCTTCAATCGTCGAACTCATAGACCACTGTACTTCAAACCACACATAAAAACAAGATATTAGAATTTGAATACGTACTAGTTTCGAAGAAGTTCTACCCTTCCCCCTAAACTCGTGCTATTTATTTATTTATTATTAATTATTTTACAATATTTGAAAGTTCATCCTGGGCCACATACTTGGCATAGAGAGTTCTCCCGCGATCGCGATCCTGATTGCTACGGGGGCGGAGTCTAAACTCGGTTGAATGGAGATGCCGGCCAACAAGCCAACCGCCCAGCTTCCTGCTCAGCCAATGGCTGAACGAGGATCACAATCCGCATGACGGGAAGATTTAAAGGTCCCATGCGACGGGTACAGCAGGGCACATTGCTCGTGAATCTTGCCGTGATCTCTTCGCACCTCTCCAGCGGGGCAATTCGATATCTTATAAGTGAAAACAAACTCGGACCCAAATTTGCTAGTTTTTCTCAGCAAACCTCATTTGAAGAATTACCGTTATGGATGTGCATAACATGTACGGATCAGTGAATACGCCACCTTATTACTTCAACGTGACTACTTCTAACCCTACCAAATACAAGAAGAAAGTCAGCAAAAGTGGTGGTGTTTCGATCAAAGCTATGGCGAAAGATCCCACTGCTAGTACACGGTCAAACGTTCTCCAGTCGACCCCATCTGGAGGCTCAACTGCGGCGAAGGGCAGTACGAAATTCACTATTGAAAGCTTGTTGGCGCCCAGCCCTCCCAAGTCTCAATCCAATGCACATTTCGCTAACCCATCAGTGCTTACATCATCAACTTCCATTCCTGCATCCATGATGAACCTCCCTTTGCCCGCAGTTCCTTCAATTTCAGTGTCCTCCTATCCCTACTCCGCCATGTCCTCCGAGTACTTCCCCAAGTTCTACTACAGCAATTCCGCCAGTCATTCCTACCTCCCCGAAGACCTCTTATTCGCCAACATGGCCTTAACGAATTCCGCGGCTGCAGCAGCCTACTATAGCAATCCGGCAGCGGCACTATTCCTCCCGCATCATCATCATCATCATCAGCCAGGCAACCACAACTTGCCGAATACTTCCTCTACGTCATCCCTATATCAGACCTTACCGCTAAACCCCGCTGCATCCGATAACCTGAACTTATCGCTCAACCCCAGCAAGCGAAAACGGCGACACCGGACCATCTTTACCGAGGAGCAACTGGAGCAGTTGGAGGAAACGTTCGCCAAAACCCACTATCCCGATGTCCTGTTGCGGGAGCAACTAGCCATGAAAGTGGACCTCAAAGAAGAACGCGTCGAGGTAAATCTAATCGAGACCTTTTCATTCCCAAGTATTCAAATCTTAGCTCAATTTTTCAAGCATTAAACAAGAATATATTTGCCATCTTATTACAACATTGTATTTCAAGAAACCAAGAATGCTTCTCCATTATTTATCAGTTAACAAAATTTAGAAAATAAAAATAAAAAATAGAAATTCTATAAAAAATAATTGCAAAAATTCGGTAAATTAAGTTTCCTTTTTTCTTTTTAACTTGCTAGATGTCTTTTATTAATATGATTTACTTATAATTAATTTAAAACTACAAAATTCAGTCATGTAGAGTTTTTTTTCTTTTTAATTAGGTGTCTTTTAACCTTGCTTTTAACTAATTTGATTGCCTTTCGTGGGATAACGGCTCTTGTTCATTCATAAACAAAAACGCAGCAGCTTACTGTGATTATGGCACGCGTCGTTATCTTTTTTCGCGGTAAAAACGTTCTCCGGAAACGATAGGACATTTCCTAAACCGCCTTAGCGACTTTTTACCCTTTAGACGATTATCTCGGTTACTGGGGAATTCCTGGGTGTAACGAAAAAATTTCCCATTTTTTCTGCACGTGAAATTTTTTTTATTTCATTTTATTTTCCACCCTTAACAAGACAAACAACTCAGCCAATGTCTGTTGTGAGGCGCCAGGGAGCATATATGATTATTTCGCATTTTTTTTTGAGAACGCGGTCTATTGAAGCGCAGCAAAGGATGCTGCAAGCACGAGAAAGAGGCGTATAAAGGCTTCCCAAGTTTTGCTGAATAGCTATGGGAAGGGATAATGGCTAAGGGATAACATGGGAATCATCTCAGCCGTTGCGTGGTTGGCTGTTGTCTCTCTAAACAGCCGCGGAGGAGCTTAAGCGGCGGGAAAGATAGATATATACGCCGCGGAACTTTAAGCGGAAAAAGTGGAGCGAGCGTAAAGGAACAGATTGAGCTAAGCTGTGAACGCCAGCACCAAAGTCAACATCTTCTCATATAAGGATTAGGATAATCGAACTTTCTGAGTTGGGGCCAGGGAGGGAGATGGCTTTTCCATCAAGAACCTTGTGGGCAATCATAATGTGATGTTAGCGGATTTAAAGTCGACTCGCTCTAAAGTGTTAACGTTTTCTTTCCCTTTCGTGTAGGTATGGTTTAAAAACCGGCGCGCCAAATGGAGGAAACACCGACGCGAAGAACAAGAAAAGCTGCGGCAGTCCGAAAAATCTCCTTTGCGAAGTCATACGCCACCTTCCTACGTCACATCCTCGGACGATGAGGACTCCAAAATGACGTTGTGCCATGGCTCAACATTGAATTAGCAGAGGGACAAATGGCCCGTGTTCCCAAAGTGTTCTTCTTTGGCTTGTATATAGTATATACCGATTTATGCTTTGACGCCCTCTCAAAAACTTGCTTTCTATCGCAAGAGTCCCTTTGTAATGAACAAAGAAAGTGATCCAATTTTATTCACGAAATCCTTTTTCTTCAATACACGTGTAAGATCAAAAGTACCGAAACTTGTACTTTTATTAACGCTACCCTATATCTTAGCGCTGTCAATTTCAGTAAATCTGACGTGAAAGCCGTTTTCGAGAAATCTTGTTCCATAATGTTCGACAACTTGATTTGGGGCATTGTGCTGCTACAGCAAACTGCGGTGGCAAGTTGTACGTTTCAGAAGCAAAAACAAGCCACAATTGGCTAAAAATGTCCGTTTCACTTTCTTACGCAAGGCTTTCGCAAAAACCAAAACAAAGATCAACGCCATCTATGTATCGCACCAATAAGCTAAGGTATACGGGAGCCTTACATAGTTACAGATTCTTTCGATCATGAAACTTCATTTTAGAATCATTTCAGCTTACGAAAAGATTCCGGAGGCGTGGGTGAAGAGCAGAGAGTAGGTTTGGTGTGTGTTCTAAGATACGGAATTATGGAACGACCTTTTTGGTGACTCTATACCCAGATTTACTCGTGTCAATCTCTTCACCTGGAATCCGCTTAGGAGACACCTTTCGGCACAAGAAAAAAAAGGAAAAAACGGGTCGATGCGTCAACACCGTAGCCAGCTTGGCAAACTCTTCTTTGACCTTTTCACATGCTCCTCGGAAGTCGTAATACTAAGGCTTCATGTCAAACTCCTTCATGTGGGCTGAGATTTAAGCCGCCTTGGACGTCTATTACAATATAAGTGAGTTTGGCTGAGAGTGAAAGCCGCCTGAAGTCTTTGTGCACTTACATTCCTGTACTAAAAATGAAATAAACGTAAAGAAAAAAAGCCTAGGAGTCCCATGGCAGTTGCTTACAGCACAGCAGAACGTTAATTAAATTTAGGCTTTTGGACACAAGGATCTAAAAAATTTTCTATATAAGGTTATGTACATCCGCACGACGTGTGTATACCAAAAGTTTCTGATAATCGGCTCAGATTGCGGGACCTCCGCTCCCGAAAGCTAAGCATTTGATTCTATCAAGAAGCCCTAGTAAAGAACTTTGCCTTTCCAAGCCCGCCCCCGAAAGCCAAGCCAATTACGAGATTCGCCGAATTAACTGAAGCCCAAAGGCATCTATACATACACATTTTGTCCGACACGTAACCCCAAGTGTTTGCTTATACACGCCTTAGAGTCGCTGGTCCCTGCTGGCCATGTCCGTATTCCGGGGAAAACGTTCGAAAAAAAAAGACGCCATACACTCCAACAAAGGCTTGTAGTACTGCACTGTACTGTATACGGCCCGAGTACCCGAAAAACAGACAAGTCACGACAACTTTTGGTCCCTGCACAAGACTTTTAACTGTTTAAAACCCTTTGATTTCATTCCAAACTAAAACTGGGCTCTCCGGCCATCCAAGCCAGGAAAAACTCCTCCCTTGTCCTAACATCCTCAAGTGTTAGGACTTAACACGTTGGGCTAAATGGTCATGCACAAGTCAAGAGGGCCCCCTTTCCATATTTAAGAACACATGGCCACACGTTCCCCAGGTGTTGTTAAAAGTGGCTGAGCATCTTCACTTAACCCACTACAAGTCAGCAATAATCCTGACACCTGCGAAACATATGTCAAATCACTCCTGGGTGGCCTTATAGGAATGTGGGCAACACTAAAAATAAAATAAAATATTAAACAATAAATCGTAAAAATTCTATCAGACTCATTTCATTCTCACTACATTCGCATTTTTCCGTTATTTTGAACTGTTATATATTTTTATGTTATCACATCTTTCTTATTTTTTCGCCTTTATTTTGCGTACTTATCCTTTATACGTTGTTTTTTTAATAATGTATTTGCATGTTATTTATGATTTAATATTGTTTTGTGCATTTTATCATTTTCGTGCCTTTAAATTCTTGTATTTAGGTGCATCGTAGGACAAGACGGGAAGGATTTTTGGATTTGGAAACCGAGTGGGTAAGTTGAGCCCATTTTAGCACTAGTGGCACGAGTTTTTTGCCAATACCAAAGCTAGAAGATTAAAAAGCATTGCCCAGGTTTCGCCTAGCTAATGACTTGCATCCAATTAATTGGAATCGGAGGGTTGGGGTGTTTTGCTTCGCGTGTTCCCCTTAGAGTCTTGTAGTCCCAGAATTAAGAGGCCTATCCTCTGTAAGGCTTCGGTCAGACCAGCAGGAGCAAACAATAAGGCCGAAAGCCACGGAATCAACAAACATCAGCACCAGCAGACTTCACTACTATAGCCGTCCAGATGATCAGATGAAGGCCACAATGATTGAGGCCAAAAAAGAACGATTTCTTGTCCCAGAAATCGACACGGGTTTTTCGGTTTTAGTTACCCCTAGCCGACTTGTGAACGAGACCTTACGTGCCAAACAATCAAGGACCAAACCCATTTTTGGAAGCCCTGCAAGATGCTATTACTATACTTATTGTGTGTGTATTTTATGGACTTGAGTTTTAAGGCTCAGGGAGGCAACGGCGATGCTAAAGGAAGGAATCCTTCCAGGGACTCCATGGTGTGGCAGCTGAACGTTTCCAAGTGACCAAGTTCAGCGTACTATAAGGTTTGGGGAACACGATTTTAATTGATCCTTCGTGTATAATGTGCAGATCTTCCTCTTTTCTATCTCCCTTACCTCCCCCCTTCCAATAGCCAGTTATTCCCAGGTCCCCGGATTGGTAATCTTCCAGCTGATCTGGATTAAAACGATGATCTCAGTGGATCCAGGGCATATGCAGCTCTTAGGGGGTGAGTTTTTAGCTTATGAAAAGGACAACAATGAAAAAGGGGGACCTCCTTTTAGTTGCATGTAAAACTTTGGCGTCCCATTCTTAGTTCTCTATATACTTTTCCCATGTCTATAGCTGTTTAAGCGCCCCTCTCGGACCGTAGGGAAACAACTCTCTAATTCCTAAATTCTCCCTTGCTTGTTCCGGATGACAGCCAAGTGAGCCATGATCATGATCATGCTCTGTTTAACTCTTCCCTTCAAAGATTGTACCTTACTTACGTTCAAATGGCATCTGGCAATACCAGTGTGTCCTTCTGTATTCGTTTAAAAAAAAACTTCCGAGTAATCCAGCGTAGTAATCAGGTACACACACAATGAATAAAAAAATATTCATAAAAAATAAATACAGTAAATACAATTAATAAAAATCCGAGGAAGGTCAGAATTTCAGAAATAAATAAAGCTAATAAAATAAATTTTTACAAAAATAATAAATAAACTCAATTAAAAATATCCAATTAAACTCAATTAAAATGTCCAGAAATAAAAAATCGAGAAATAAATTCAATAAAAATTCGTAAAATGTCAGAAGTTCAGAAACAAATTCGGCAATAAATACATTAATATAAAACGTGAAAAATCTGAGAAATTCTGAAATAAATATAGCTAATAACATAAAAAACAATTTAAAAAATCCAAAAATAAATTCAATTAAAATTCGAAAAATTCCTCAATAAATTCAATAAAAATTCGAAAACTGTCAGAAATAAAAAAAATCTGGAAGGTAACGAAATAATAGCCTTTTAAAGGCAGTTAAAGAACGTACAAGAACTAAAAATGGTTACAGTACGTACAGGAGTAACGCTCAGGGACTTCGTGTGGTACTTCGGGTATTGGTTAGAAGGGGCATTCCACACAGTAAGTCATGTAAGTAAAAGCAGCAGGGTATCGGTAAGGATTTCCCTTTTTGGTTGTGCTGTTCAATACGCTTTTGTAGGAGTAATTCGCAAATCCGTATCCAAGAAAGTTCCGATGCGACTTGGGCGAGTTGTGCGGACAAGTACGTTGAGCCACGATGTTTCGAATAATCGTAAGGCGTGCAGCAAAGGCTTAAGTAGCTTGTGTGAGCGCTGGGCCGTGACCCGACTATTTTCAGCCTGACTTGGCCTCACTTGACCTCTTTGTACTCATTGGATTAAGAAAGACGAGCTATAAAGAGCGAAAACCTAAACCCTATCATCATTCCGGACCAAACACAAGCTTCTGTTTTCCAATACGAACCTACTCCTACACAATATGCGCCTATAGGGTAAGACCGAAAAAGGGGGGAAGCAAGTAGAGTAAAAGCAAAGAGGGATCGATTAAAATTCTTGCTTTTAAATGGTAAAGGTTATTTATTCATGCTTAAAACTATAAGCTTGAGGCATGGAGGGGAAATTGCGGAACGCGACGGTTTTCAGGCTCTGACTCCAACAACTTTTGGGGAAACATTGGAATTTCCCTCATCTATTATATTTGTCTATCAACGTCGATCCGTGTTGGTCGTGTGTTGTGTTGACCACACGCGAACGGTTCCCCTATAAGCATTCGAGCCATTCCAGTTTGTCGGCAGCTTAGGCCCGTTTAACGCTTGGTTGCTTCACAATGACGAGGTTTATCACTTGGAGGCCTATATGGACTCGTCAGTGGTCATCGTAGGGCCGGACCACCCACACCAGATAATATGGAACATAACCATCTTTCTTGCCTCACACAAGCGCTAACGTATCGGTACCATAAACAGCCCATTTTCAGGTAGGTCTGCGAATAAACTCAACCATTCAACAAGTAACGCCTGCGTTTGAAAAAAGGCTATCTTTTTGTGTGATTGTGATCTCTCGATTAGTTTTTTTTTTTTTTTAAATAAAAATGGCTGTAGCATACAAGCTCTACGAATAGGGGTTGTTGGTGGGCTCCCTTTTGTGACAGGATTATCCCTACGGTTGAACATGGGATTACGGATTTACTTTTGCCAGTTGGCTCTGGGCATGGAATTCTCAATCTAGACTGTGTAGTCGCAGTATACATGTGTAAGTTGCTCGCATTTTAAGCGTATAAATAGAGAGATAGACACTAAAGCTAAAGGAAAAGAGCAGACTTTTACACAAGAATGCGTGTCCGAAAGTCCTATCCTAGCTTGATTATTGTGCTCGTAATCCCTAAGCTTTTTACATAGTATAAGAATACAACCCAGGCTGAACAGGACTAACCCCGGTTTTGGTTCAATCCGGAACTTTTGCCAGTTTGCCTCTGACAAAGGCGGGGACAAGACGCGAGCCAACGCAGTTTTAAATAGCTGTATAATCGAACGATTCATACGGACGACGCAGTCTAGCAGAATGTGACCCACGACCAGTAATTCACGTGATCCCGCTAACGAATAGGAAACTGGCGCAGATTCTTTCATTTTACTATGCCTGTTATGATTCTCTATTTCATATACTGTACTGACCGGCAAGGAGGAAGAAATCAGCATTTCGTAAAAAAGAGTTTTGGTCTCTTAATCTGATGCAAAAAGGTTGGGTTTTCTACGAGTACAATAAAGACGACACAACAAAAACGCTCATATACACCTTAACGTCACAACATACATGCCTTAAAGGTAGTAAAGCTGAAATGAAATATCTAAAGGCATTGCTGTCGTTCACGTACCTGTAAAATGTGTCGACTACCTGTAGCGGCTATAACGAAAGATCATTTTCCTCGACGCTTTCATTCCCAGGTTTTGACTTGGGAATCTGCAGAAGGTCATCCAGTGATCGTTAATAACCTTTCTATGATTCACAATTTCAGAGTCAAGCGTTATCTTCCCATCACAATATTTAGCATTGGCCATTGCTTACCTTGTTTGAAACACACCTGAACCATGTCAGGGGAAAAGTAGCAGCGTCTTTTCCCATCTATCGGGAACCAATGCGATTGAGTGTAACTCGTTCGCTTTTTTTCAAATAATTTAACTTCTTCTTTTGGCTGTTAAACATGGCGTCGAATATATGTCCTAAGCCTAGCTTAATTCTCAAGCATCGCCTACCTTGTTTTGAAATATACTTTGACCTGTGCAAAAAATACGCCAAAAAGGCAGCGAACTGTGTCCTCTAGCGGGAAACAATGCAATCAAATGTCCCATGCTCGCTTTTTTTAAATAATATAATATAAAATTATATTATATAATCTAAATAAAAAATAGAAGTGGTGTAATTTCTTTTTTAAGATAATAGTAAGATCAATAGAAAGATCAAGACCAATAATAAGATCAATAGAAAGCTTGTTTCAGAAATAATCTTTATCCAAAAAGAAAAAAAAATCAGAAATATTAAATGGTCAGAAGTAGTCGATAATGTGCCCGTTAGATGGCACAGTTTTGACTAAAAACAGCCCAACAACAAATAATAATATAACTTAAAGGCGCAAGACAAATGAAGCAAATGTATTGTTCAAATCTTACATCACTGTTTCGACAAAAAATAAGCCTAGCGGAACAAGCAAAAGTTCTTCAATGTTTTTCTCATATTTTATTTTTTTTATATAAAATTCCATATGCATCTGCCACGCGTAAAGTAGCAGCGCCCTTCGCCATCTATCGAGAAGCAATGCAATGGAGTCTACCATGCTCGGTTTATTTATTTCAAATAATAAAATTTAAAGACTACACAAATTCGCAAGATAAGTGACGCAAATGTATTGTTCAAGTATTCCATCACTGGCTTGCCTAAAATAACCTTGACGGAGCGAGCAAACATTCTTCATTGTTTTTTCTCATGTTCTTTGCGGGAATTCCATATGCTCTGCCACGTTACACCAGAATTTGAATTTGTCCCTATATCATGCTGAACCCAAATGAACGAGTGCCACAGTAACGGGGAAAAAATCAACATAAAAAACATAAAAAATGCCAACTTGGTTTGATGACACCCAACACCCCCGCATTGTGTTCCAGGCTCCCTCAACTCCTCACAGAGGATATAGCAAGCCTGGAGCTCCCCTTCTTCACATCACCCTTCTTCAAAGCACATACTTGCGACAAAATGACATTATGTGGGCGTATCCTGCAATCGCCAACTGACTTTTAGCCTTCCGCGAAAAGAAAATTTCCCTCCCCGAAGGTGTCAAGGGCTCCTAGTTATCCTAGAAGTTAATTCCCTTATTGACTGCTTAAACTCATTCGTTAACTCTTCTTCCAGCAATAAAACATTCACACCTTTCAAGAGTTACCTGGCATACGGCTAAACAATAGGAAACAAGTGATTGTGATTCGTCCACCGAAACGTTTCGTCACAGATCCAAGACAGGTCAACTAGTTTTTTCCCAAATATGTACGACAAAGAGAAACTCACGAAATTTTTCTTTTTTCTCTTGATCTAGTTGACCTGTTGCAGTCGCACAGAACAGGACGGGACTGGTTATCTTCATTGATCTTTGCAATTTTACCCATGGTAAATGAAAGCAACCTTTTTACGCGGACTGGGCTGTGAAAAAGGAAGGGGTGACGAAGAACAAAATGCAGTAAAGAGGGGGAGAGGTGCCAAAAAGGGGGATTTCCATCCTAATCTTGCATATCTTCTGCAACTTCGTGAGGGTTCAAGATTCCCGGAACGGACATTTGAATTTTTCTTTTGTCACATTGGGCTTGTTTCAGCGCAGTTTCTCGTTCTTCCAGAAACAAGTCACTGTCATCTTCTCCGGTGTAATCCTGAAAAAAGAAAATATAATTTAAAAAATCGTTATTTTTACTAGGTTGAAACCAAAAGCTTTATCAAGAGTTGAAATTTACCCTAATTTGGACCAAGAAGTCTCTCAAATGTTCCCTAAAGGCAGGGATGTCCTGGTCTAGATTGAACAAGCCTTCAACCATGACTTGTAGCTGGTGCTGCGTTAAGTGTTCAAAGGCAGTGTGCAGGAGCTGCGCGACGTATTGCTGAGCGTAGATCACATTGGCAGCTGCAATGGGCCCACCCACCCCAACGATGGTATCGGGCGGAACTACGGGCATGGCTGCAGGGTTAGGCGCCAAGGGAACGGCTACTTTGCCCATCTCCACAATGCTGAACATGTAAGCCAAGATCGTGGCATGCATCGTAAGACCTAAAAAATAAACAATAAAAATAAATAATAATACAAAATTAATAAAAAAGAAATCAACTGAAAAATTAACCAAATAATAATAATAAATAAAAAAAAGGAAAACTCATTCGAGACAAACCTGCTGTGTGGGAAGTGTCGGCCACAACAGACAGCACATGTTGCAAGATTTCCAAGTAAAAGGTCTGGTAAAAGGTCTGCGCTGCTGCCTCGTTCTGAGCAAAGTTCTGCAACACCTGGTACAAAATCTAAAGGTACACAAAAGAACTATTAGTATCAAGCAATACTGGAAATTGAACAAATTTCAAGTTTTACTTCCAAGCCAGTGTCTGCCACGTTCCTCATGGTGTGCTTAAAGGACCAGATGATGGAATCCAGCAGCAGCTTGAATTTAGCTGGCGGAAGGTTAAGAAACGCGGGGAAACAGTGGGAATTCACGGACTGCAAAAGCTTGTAGAAGTTGGTGCGATGCTCCGGGTAGTCCTCAAAGTTTTTGTTGATCATGTTCAAAGTGCACTCGAACAAGGCGTCCAATATGGGGGGTACGTGGGGTGTGATATGTCCTTCCAGCTTGTTCACGATAGCTGCCATGGTAGAGAGCACTTCAGGTTCTCGTGCTCCATCTACCGGACATCTCTGGTAATCTAGCAGGACAGCTTCCAACAGCGGTGGAATGAAGTGTTCCAAGACCTGGTGAAACGCACATTAGCCAATCAGTTCCCCCCTTTTTTAAGTAAAGAGATTTCAGGTGGCTTACTAAATTGGGATCATTGGATCGTGAGACCCAGTCGGCAATGAGCTTCAACGTTTCCTTTTTCACCAATCGCATAGCTTTGATGAGCGGCTGCTTCGTCACATTCTCGCCACTTAGGGAAATGGCCGCCGAAATGTTTTCAGACATGACTTTGTATACAGTGAGCATGTCCAGGTAAATCCGGCCCAGCTGTTTCACGAAAGGATGGCCCAAAGCTATGCACGCTCGTACGTTCGTCTTCAAGATGTTGGCCAACTGTTTCACGGCATCCGGGTCTTTAAGGACGTCAACATTCTGGAAGCCAATTCAAACAAACGTATATACAAACTCTCACTCGCTCAAAAACCAAAATAAAATAAAAAATAAACAAAAAAGGAAGATTAAGCTTCAAGTGCAGTACTTTAGTGGTTTGAAGAATAATATCATCCCAAACTTGGTTGGGCAAAGACATATAGCGCTCGATCAGGACTTCTTGAACTGGTTTCTCTGTCTGGGCACTTATCATGTAACCAACGGCCTCGTAGAACGTGTGAACCTGCAAAAGGAGAGATTGGGATTATGATTCAGACTTTCGATCGAAACAGAATAGTAAATACCTGTTGTGGCTGCAAGTCGCAGATGATGGTTGAAATGGTGTTTAAAATTTCGTCGATAAAAGGCATCACTTCTCCAATCTGGACCTGGACAAAATGTCGGCGACATTTTTGCGCGATCTTTATGAACGTGTCGCAAGCCATGTCTTGTACACCATCATGGGTTTCTAAAACAAAATAAAAAAAATTAGATCGTGTCGATTCAAGAAAAACGAGGCAACATTTACAGGATAAGCTTACCGTGCATAAACTCGAAGAGCTTGTTAACGACTGTTTTGAGGAAACGCCAATGCGCTCGTAGGAACCGGGGATACTGGCCCACAACATACATAATGTTGGAAGCAATGATTGCCTTGTTATCTTTGCCCTTTTTCTGCTCGCATAGTCCAAGCAAGTCTTTAATGACTGTCACTAAGAATCGCTTTTCGTCTTCCTCGTGCATGGCTCCGGAAATGCTCCCAATGGCCCAGCACAACTACGCAAATATATATATAAAAAAAAAAATTAAATATATGCTCTTTAAGTACATCCCATGACTAGAGTAGAATCATTTTACCGTGTTGAGATTCTTCCATGACCATTCCGTGCCATTCACTTGGTTTTGCAGTTTCTCTGTCATAATGCGTTCCGTGTCCACGTAGTCCAAATGAGTCAAGTAGACCAACGTTTCGCGCATGTTTTTGTACAAGTTGATGGAATCCGTGTCTTTCATGAACTCACGCACGACCTCTCCATTTTCGTTCTCTACCACGAGCACTTCTTCGGGCTTGGCCATGCGGGAAATCATAATGTAGCGCAACTTGGACAAAACCGGTTGATAAAAAACACGACGCGGTGCAGGAGCGCTTCCAACAGGATTCACTGGCTTAGGACTGATGAAAAGAGGAACTGATGTCGGACTGATGAACGGGGATTCCCGATACAAATCTGCACACAGAGCGTTCCAGTACTCGAGGCAAATTTTGAAAATTTCCGTTTCTTCCACTTCGGAAATAAGCAACAGGTAATGCAGAGCCTATGAGGTAATTTTTCTATTTAATGTAAAAACAAATTGCGAAGCCAAGTGTTCGTACCTTCAATATGAACTCGTCTTGGCCCTTCTTTTCAGCCAAGTTTCCGTGTTCTTTCAAGAAGGTGCAAAGGAACATGGCGAGGTTCTGGATGAAGTTTTGTTCGGCGTCTTGGCCATGGGCGTACGCCTCTTTAATGTTGGTATTGACGGGGAGCATCTATTCGCGAAAGACCAAGCTTTAGGATTGGGAATGTCATTAATAAAGCATTTGGATATACCTGTTCTAATTGCGCCATGGTCTGGGTAAACAACACAATAAATACATCTCCGTACTGTGGGACAACGTTGATGGCGGCAATTTCGGTTAAACACTTTAATGTTACGTTACGAAACAAGGGCACGTTTAAGAACTGCAAGAAAAGATTATAGTGTAAGATTATAGGCTACCTAGGGCTGAAATACATGACAGTTACCTTATAAATCAGAGTACTAATTAGCTTGGTCTCGAATATGTAGCCCAAAGGAATCCAATTCAGAAATCGCAGGAGAGTTTCCAATGTGGAACCCACCAAAGCGGCATTTTGTGAATTATCCTAGAATATGATGCTTGAAGTAATTTCTGACGAAACTTGAAGTAAAAATGATGGATCTTTACCATTACAAACTGACAAAGTTGAAAAATCTGGGAAAACTCCGAACACATAGTGTCCTTTAAATGTTTAGCTTTGGTCTGAGTCATTCGACCCGACGAAAAGTCAAATACTTCTTCTGACAAGAGCTTCAAGATGGCCATGTTGTTCTGACATAAGCTTTCATTGGTTTTAGAGGAGCCCACAATATCAGGGATGAAGGATGGCCAGTGTTTCGGCCATTCCCGTTCCAGAATCAAGACCAAAATCATGTTCAGCTTGGACAAGTACGTCTTTTCTCTTTCCATCGTCTCGGCATCTGAAGATGTCTTGATGATGAGCCCCACAATGTACTTTTTGATGCCTGAAACACAACGCCAAGGTACTAAGTACGTAAATGTAACGTGAAACAAGGTTACCTTCACACTGATTCCTGGGTAAGGCTTTCCAGCGCGTCTTGATGACGGATTCCAGGATTTGTAACGCATAGTACTTGGTTTGTGGGTTGGAAGAGAACTCAAGAATCGTGTCAACCCTCGTCCAAGCTTGGGGGTGATCTTTCAATGTGGTAAGAATCTCTTGTGCCACTCGTTGCTAGTAACAGAGAGTAATTCAGACACTAAAACTAAGAGCATGAAAATGAGTACGTGTATTTACCTGGTCTCCGACGCCTGTGTACATGCATCCTACCACACTATCGAGGAGATTGATGTCCAATTTCTGGTCAAAATCCAATAGCTTGGAAGCTTGCTCTGCTAAAGTGGTCATTCTGGCAGGGCATAGAACGAATTTACTGCAAGAGAAAACGATGAAATTACATAACGGTTAACAAGTCTCAAACAAACAACACAACAACCAACAAACGCGGTCGCTGAGCCAACTTGGCTTTGATCATCACTCAATGTCCATAAAAAGTAGCTAATATGGACACAGAAGTTTTTGAGAACGTTGATCCAGGGTTAATTCACCTGTTTATGAGTGAAAACCTGACGAATAAACCACGTCGTCTTAAACACTACCAAATACACAAAAATCCGCGAGGTAACGGCCAACCGTGTGTTTCTTCAACGACGGAATATAAACCAGAACGAACCGGATTCCATATCCAGCGTTGCCATAAGAACGCAAACAAAGCCTTTTCAAACTGTTACGCGGGAAACGCTGGGAGCGTCTCTTGGGTATAGTAACACGCAACACACAACACGCGTTGGAATAGTAGGCACTGTACATACACGGTGCATTTTGTATTGAATACTTCGCAATGAGGGTTATATCGGATTCTTAGCAGTCATTGCTGGTAGACTTTTGGTGTTATTATTGCGGGAGAATAAGGACAAATAGCTGCCAGAAAAGCATGGAAGACGTAGATTTAGGAAATCAGTAAAACCGAAAATGAATTAAAACCCTGAGAAAATCAATTGTATATATGAAAAGATGTTCAGGCGATAATGAGCTGAAACGTCATAATATATATATATATATAAAGATATTTATTTGTATTCTTCGTATAGTTATATCGACTGTGGACGTGATTTATCTTGTTTTATATATAAAAGGTTGAATGTTGGTTACTACTTTGTACATTGCTGGCACAATATATACGCTTATATACTCTTGTGGTAGAGCTATGCTGTGGTCATTTTTGTTTGTTACTTGCTTTAGTGGTTTTGTGAAATAAGAACTGTTCTTATTGACTGAGTGCTTCTTGGCAAGTTCTAAATCGTCGGATGGTTTGGGCCTAAAATTCATGTATATATTATTAATTTGTAGGTAGAGATGGCAAGGAAAATTACTTTTTCTTAAAATCCAGATCTTCCAACGTTTCGGGAAGTGGTTGGCCTTTCGTTTCGCGCAGTAATAACCCCAAAAGACCGCCAATCACAGCTAAGCATCCGTATAGGAACATAGGCAAAGGTTTCCATGTATCGGCCTGTAAAAGAAAATAAAAATTGCATACTGGTCTCTTACTTCAATTCAAAAGCTTTTTACCAGTAATAGAACATAAGGTGCAATCATCCCTCCTATCTTAACGGCGTTGTTTGCAACACCCATGCCAGCGCTATACGTACTACAGTTGGGTACAGTTCGGTTGTGTAGACATAAACCAAGCCTTGCACAGCAGAAATGGTCATTTTGCCTATCATTGCGAATGTGACGTTCAACCAAACCATATCTAAACGATCAAAAAATCAGTTAACAAACAAGTATGGAATGCGTTTTATTACCTGCAGGTACGATCGTAGTAGCGAAAAGCATGGAACCCGTGACGAGAAAACAACCAGCTAAGGACAAGCGTCTTCCCATGTACTTGTCGAAGAAAAATAGCGAAGTGTATCCAGGAAATTCAACTGCTATTGGGATAAAAAAAATTTAGAAATAAGTTGCCACCAAGGTTGGACACGTTAAACGACAATCCCCAGTACACTGCGTTGTTTACAAACCTTCACGATTAATTATTAGAATAGTACTACATTTAGAAGATGTCTTACCAGATAAAACACAGATTCAAGGCGATAAACCGTATTTGAGGATGACGCAAAACGTCTCTAAATGTTTGGTCTTTATGCTTCTTTTCGCTGTCGGTGTTTGCGTTTATTTGCGTTTTTCGCAATATCTGATCCACAATTACTGGATCGATGTTCATCTTGTTTATTTTCGCAGCTGCGAGCACATTTCGTTTTGCTTGCTGGAGCTTCCCTTTTACTATAAGCCACCGGTCAGATTCCGGCAAAAGCCTGCGACAATTTAAAACAGGCCTGTTTCAGTTCTAGAAATAAAGGCTTCCTTACTGTAACTGCTGTTCTTACCACCAATACGGAACTAAAACCAGGCCAGTCATACTAAGAGCGGTATGTAGCCATCTCCAGTCCTTTATGAAGTACACATACACTCCAAACAACAAATAACCGATGCTGGAGGCATAGTTGAAAACGATGCCCGGAATTAATCGGTCTTGCGGGCCCAGAAGTTCTATGCCTGTGCAATAAACCCGTTATAGTTCTCTACATGATTAGCTTAACCCTTAAATACGTGTACCTAGAATGAAGACCGTGGATTTTGCGGCAGAAGTACAGCCAACGATAAAACGCAGGACAATAAAGCTGTAGAACTCTGGCATGATACCTGCTATCATTCCAACGGCCATTTGTAACATAATAGCCCCGCATAAAGTAGTTTTCTGTCCGATTCCATGAACGAAGAGACTGGGGCCAACTGCTTACATAAATCATGACTATATTACTTATCTGATAGAATTCCTAAGACAGTTGCACCACGGAACAGCTAGTCCACCCTCAAAAACGAATTGAGCGGTGGCTCTCATCCAAGATCTGTCACATACCAAATCCCACTAGTAGAAAACGAAGATTAAGAATAAATTATGAAAAAACAGCTTCAAATTACCTCCATAACAGCACTCGACTGATACTCGGAAGTGTCGTAAACATACCGCTCACATTTAATCACATTTTCACCATTAGGATCCAGCATGAAGCATTGCGACCACTGCTGGTTTTGCGAATCCCAAGGTATGCTTCTATTGAGAATGTCCGGCGATAAAGTGTAGTTTGCGCCCAATTCTTCAAAAGGCAAACGACATCTATGGGCTGGCGTGGCACCCAGGAAGACCCAAGCTATTCGAGGCATGGACAGTATGGCAGGTGCCAAGTACATGTACATCAAAAGCTTCCGTTTCTGGTAAGGTCCATAGCGTCCAATCTGCTCCAAGAGTAGATCGTATCCCCCCAACATGACAGAAAGCACTTGTTAGTCTTTTCGTAAGTTACACAACACTACAAAGAAGTAACCCTTTCTCTGTTCTTAAATACAGGACGGATCTACGCTGAGCACATCGAAGAAATAAGTGAACACTTGCCCAGAACCAAGCCCCGGTCGACACATTCAGCCTACCAATAATTAGGATGCAAATTTTATGCAGTTGATACTTATTGCTGTTTTTGTTAATTACTAGCATAGAAAAAGTAAGTCAAGGACCTTAGAAGGAGACATGTAAGACATGAAGTTGGCTACCGGAATTGTTAACGTCGAGGGGGGGTCAAAAAGGGCTCACAGGTGTTTAACGCTCTTCAAAACCTTGCCAACTGCCCCTGCCACTGGAAGCAAACTCATGCAAAGCAATTGGAAAGCAAACAGGACAAAATAGAATCGCACACCATCCGCAGCCCACGTACTGGCGACTTGGTGTGTGAAAACGGCTAAGCACATTTTTCTAGCGTCACGTAATCTCCCTCTTCGCTTCGAACGACGTACGATCTATAAAAAATATCGTTACTGCTAATTGAGGATAAATGCGCTTCACAATTCACACAAAAAGAAACAAGACTCATAAAGTACATGTTGGGCGTTTACACTTCAACGTGAACTGGTTCCAGTTGATCGAATCTTGCAACTTAGGATTCGAGCCCTTTGCGCAAGTTAGAATGCTGTAATAGCGTCAGCACTACTGGTATTCCCCGCACAAGCATAACATGAAAACAGAAAGTCTGTAAATTTCGATAGAGGTATTGCCGGGTATAGAGAAACGTCAAAACGTTCGAAACGTCTTAGCCTTTTTCTTGAACTCCATGCCCAGCTTGGGTATCGGGTTTTTCCGCGGGGAGAAGTAAGCACCTAGTGTTCAGAGAAAGTATGCATAACCTGCTCTGGCACTGTAGAAGCCACTTGCATTGTACTATTGGTTTCAAAACATGCCGGTATAACCAGCCAGTCCATGTGCATGGAGCAAGCTGATGGCACTTCTAGTATTCCAATCTCTTTTAAAACTAAGGTTTTACTGTGTCTAAATTCCAGAAGAATAGGCCATTTGAAGACAAGTCAGCACCATTTCGATGGTTAGCGTACTGTGACCCTGTACAAGGTCCACAGATCTGCGGCCTCAGGAGGGCTATAGCGATAACCCAACCATAGGATAGGTGAGCCTGAACTTGGTCTTCTTCGACCCTATATTACAATCTGAACAAGAATTTTAACTGAAGCATATGCGAATCTAAATTTTCTTGGCTTAAATCACAAGTTAACCTGTTTTAATCTTCGCTAATGAGATTTGGGCCTCGTCGACTTGGGCTTTCGTTGCAGAAATTTCCTCGTTACCCTCTGGTGAAGCAGGAAGCGGTGTCAGCTCTGGTAAAATATGCCAAAACCCAATACCCGAACTAGAAAAGAATGGAAATATCAGCGATCTTCAGAACGGCCTATACTAACCCTATTCAGATACTTGTCCGTTTGATCACAGAGGTATAATAATCACTCCACACAAGTTTTGTACATAGTTTATAGTTCTAGATTTGTTAAGCGAAACAACCATGCAGGTGGACTACACAAACCAGTGCAGCCCTGCATCAATGACTGAACTAGGAATTTCGGAGTTTTTAAGTATTTGTTATAACAAATAATGGAGATGAGCATAGAGTCATTGTCGATATTGCATCAATTGTCGACATTGCATACAGCACTAGTTCGGCTTTTTGTAACTTACAAAACACTGAAAAGAAGTGAGTGTTTTTCTGCTCTTAAATACAGAACGGATTACACTGAGCACATCGAAGAAATAAGTGAACACTTGCCCAGAACCAATCCCCCGTCGACACGTACACCCGAACAATAATTGTGATCCACACTTTATGCGTTTGTCTGCTGTCCTTGGTAGTATCTAGTGCCGGGACCAGTTCCACAAGAAAAGAGAAATTCGTTGAGCAGATATTGTGCAGGGGTCAAGCACGTTCGTGGTCATAGACCATTGACCACCAGTCTGAAAGTACCTTCGTGGACACGGTTTATCTCGTCTTATATGGGTTATATACTATGGCTGCAGAACTATACTGTGGTTACTGTTAGACTGTTACTGGCAGTAACTCACTAACTTACTTTAGTAAGTTATAATATTACCTAACTTGGTGGTTTTGTAGAATAAGAACCGCATTTATTGACTGAGTAGTTTGTAAGTTCTAAATCTTCGGATGGTTTGGGTCTAATATCCATGTATATATTAGCATTTGAAGGGAAAGATGACAAGGAAAATTACTTTTTCTTCAAATCCAGATCTTCCAACGTTTCCGGGAGTGGTTTGCCTTTCGTTTCGGGCAGTAATAACCCCAAAAGGCCCCCAATCACAGCTAAGCATCCGTACATAATCATAGGCAACGGTTTCCAAGTATCGGCCTAAAAGAAAAATTGCGCAAGTGTTCTAATACTTAAATAAGAGGCAATTTTACCAGTAATAAAACGTAAGGTGCCGTCACCCCTCCAACCCTAGCGGAGGTGGATGCAACCCCCATGCCAGCGTTACGTACTATAGTTGGGTACAATTCTGTTGTGTATATATAAATCAAGCCGTACGCAGCAGAAATGGCCATTTTGCCTATCATTGCGAATGTGATGTTCAACCAAACCATATCTAAACAAAAAAAATCAGTTAAAAACTAGATAGAATGTACTTTATTACCTGCAGGTACGATCGTAGTAGCGATCAGCATCGAACCCGTTATGAGAAACAAGCCAGCTAACGACAGACGTCTTCCCATGTATTTGTCGAAGAAAAATAGCGAAGTGTATCCAGGAAATTCAACCGCTCCGGAAACCAAAAAATTTAGAAGCAAGTTGCCACCAAGGTTGGACACGTTAAACGACAGTCCCCAGTACACTGCGTTGCATGCAAACCTTTACGGTTAATTATTAGAATAATACTACATTTTGAAGATCCTTTACCAGATGAAACACAGATTCAAGGCAATAAAGCGTATTTGAGGATGACGCATAACGTCTCTGAAAGTTTTATCTCTTGTAAGCTTCTTTCCGCTGTCGGTATTTCCGTTTATTTGCGTTTCTCGCAATATCTGATCTACGGTAATTGGATCGATGTCCATCTTGTTCATTTTCGCAGCCTCGAGAACATTACGCTTTACTTGTTGGAGCTTCCCTTTGACAATAAGCCACCGGTTAGATTCTGGTAAAACCCTGCGAAAATTAAAAATGTATAAAAATTTAAACTTCCGTTGTACAAATAAAGGACACCCTAGGATTACTGTAACTATTCTTACCACCAGTAAGGAATTAAAAGCAGGCCAGTTACATGAAGAGCGGTATTTAGCCATCTCCAATCCTTTATGAAGTATGCATACACTCCGAACAACATATAACCAATGCTGAAGAAATAGTTGAAAACGATGCCTGGAATCAGTCGGTCTTTCGGGCCCAGAAGTTCTACACCTGTATAATAGATCTGTTAAAGCTTTATACATGCCAAGTTTAATTCATAAATGCATCCACCAAGAATGAAGACCGTGGCCACTGCGGCAGAGGTACAGCCAACGATAAAACGCAATACAATAAAGCTGTAGAACTCTGGCATGACACCTGCTAGCATTCCAACTGACATTTGCACCATAATGGCCCCGCATAAAGTGGTTTTGCGTCCAATTCTATGAATAAAAAGACTCGGGTAAAATGCATAAATAAATCATTACTATAGATAACCTGTCTGATAGAATTCCTAGGATAGTGGCGCCACAGAATACTCCGCCTTCAAAGACGGTTTGAGCTGTGGCTCTCATCCAAGCTAGTGAAGCGAAAATTAAGAAAGAATTAAGAAAAAACGACTTTGAATTACCTCCATAGCAGCACTCGACTGATACTCGGAAGTGTCGTAAACATGCCGCTCACATTTAATCACATTTTCACCTCCGTTTGTAGACCCATTAGGATCCAACATGAAGCATTGGGACCATTGCTGGTTTGTCGAATCCCAAGGTACACTTCTATTGAGAATGTCCGGCGATAAAGTGCAGTTTGCGCCCAATTCTTCAAAGGGCAAAAGACATCTATGGGCTGGCGTGGCACCCAGGAAGATCCAAGCTACTCGGGGCATGAACAGTACGATTGGTGCCAAGTACATGTACAAAAGCTTCCGTTTCTGGTAAGGTCCATAGCGTCCAATCTGCTCCAAGAGTAGATCGTATCCCGTCGACATTGGACAAAGCACTAGTTAGGCTTTCGTAACTTACAAAACACTGAAAAGAAGTGACAATTTTTCTGCTCTTAAATACAGAACGGATTACACTGAACACATCGAAGAAGGAAGCGAACACTTACCCAGAACCAATCCCTTGAAGTAACATGCAACTTGCATTAATTTGATGCGTCTTATGCGGATGTCCGCTGTCCTTGCTGGTAATATATACCTATTATACAAACTATGATAAGGTTTTAGGACGATACCCTCTAATAACCCCAAAAGGACCTTAGAAGGCCAATATATATATATATATATATATATATATATATATATATATATATATATATATATATATATATATATATATATATATATATATATATATATATATATATATATATATATATATATATATATATATATATATATATATATGTATGTATATATATATATATATGTATGTATGTGTATTCAAAATGAGATTATTAACGTCAAAGGCCTTTAAGCGCCTTTTGAATTCTTTTCGTTTAATCAAATGATTTGCGAACTATATTGCTTTGGTTTACAACTATAAAGTGGAATTGGAAGAGTTTGTCCGTATTGCTGGCATGGGTATTTCATGTTCTATTGTTGGTAAATCCGTTCAAGTTGGGTCTCTTGAAACGGAGTCGTATATGTCTCTGCCTGCATAGGCTGACATTTGGAATCCGATATCACTGAAAGCCAGCTGTTTAAACAACTGTCTTTCGGTGATGTCGGATTTTTAGCAATCGCTGGCGTCTTATTTCTTCCTGCCTGTATATAGTTTAACTCTTTTGTCCATAGCATTGTAAAAACTTATTTACAGTAAAACGTTTATCAATATAAAATCGCCTTGATGACATTTATAATTTTGTTTATATTTCTCAGTGGAATTTACTTTACTATACAGCATGTCCGTCTAGAGTTGAAATAATATCGAAGTCCTATCGAAAACACTAATTAATATTCAACGTTATCTATATATATTACGGAGCAGTATTTAGGATTATATAACTCTCAAAAGGAAATCACCGAGCATTCACCATTATTTTTATTGATTGAGTAGTTTATTTGCAAGTTCTATCTCCTCCAGTGACCTGTACGAAACAAGGAAAAATCATCGAATCGGTATTAGCGGTAAGGGTGATCACAATAAAAATTACTTTTTCTTCGAATCCAAGTCCTCCAACGTTTCTGGCAGTGCAATGCCTTTCGTTTCGGGCAGTAATAACCCCAAAAGGCCACCAACCACAGCTAAGCATCCGTATATGATCATAGGCAAAGGTTTCCAAATATCGGCCTTAATAAAAAATCCAATATTGCACAGTGTTGATTCTTCATTTAAGAAGCAATTCTTACCAGTAACAGAACATAAGGTGCCGTCACCCCTCCAATCCTAGCGGAGGTGGACGCAACTCCCATCCCAGCGTTACGTACTACAGTCGGGTACAGTTCTGTTGTGTAGATATAAATCAGAGCGTAGGCAGCAGAAATGGCCATCTTTCCAATCATTGCGCAAGTTATGCTCAACCAAGCCATATCTAATAAGCGAAAGAAAAAGTTCCTAAATTGATAAAATTGAAATGCTGCATGTCTTGATAGTAATACCTGCCGGTACGATTATAGTAGCAATGAGTGTTGAACCAGTTACGATACACAAACCAGCAAAAGACATGCGTCTTCCCATGTATCTGTCGAAGACAAAGAGCGAAGAATAGCCAGGAAATTCAACTGCACTGGAAATTAGAAAATTCAAGAGTAGGTTGCCACCTAGGTTGGGCACATTAAATGACAATCCCCAGTACACTCCGTTGCATATGAACCTGTACAGTACAATCAGAGATCAGAAATACTAAACCTTTTCGGACTTTTGTTACCAGATGAAAGACAGATTCAGGGCGATAAACCGCAGTTTAGAATTGCGCACAATATCTTTGAACGTTTTTTCTTTAAGTTTCGTCCTGTTGTCGTTATTGGCGCTGATTTGGGTTTCTTGCAGAACCTGATCCACGAATACAGGATCGATGGGTGTCTTGTTCATCTTCGCAGCTTGGAGTATATTACGCTTTGCTTGTTGGAATTTACCTTTCACTATAAGCCAGCGGTTCGATTCTGGCAATACCCTACGTAATTAAAAAAGGATTTTATAAATAAACATAGATTTGCAAAACGTTCCAGAAATTAATTCTGCAAAGGATTTGCCATTATTTAATAAAAAATAAATTCAAGGGGGCTTTAGAACTCGGTTCCATAGTGTAAGAAGTTACACAGTGAAGGTGAACGACTGTAATGTTATAAACAAGGTTAAGAGCATACAATTCGTAACCAACTGGTCAGGGTTGAAAGTACCTGAAAGCGAGTTGTGAAAACTTACCACCAGTATGGCACTAAAATGAGGCCAGTTACACTAAGAGCGGTATTTAGCCATCTCCAGTCCGCTATAAAGTATGCGTACACTCCGAACAACATGTAACCGATACTGCAGAAATAGTTGAAAACGATGCCTGGAATTACCCGATCTTGTGGTCCCAAGAGTTCAACACCTATATAAATACAACGCAAAATCTTACGCTGTGCCCCTTCACCAAAAATAATACCTAAAATGAAGACCGTGGCCACAGAAGCCGAGGCACAACCGACGATAAAACGCAAGATCATAAAGCTATAGAACTCCGGCATGAAACCTGCAAGTATACCTGCTACAGTTTGCACCATAAGAGCTCCGCATAGGGTCGGTTTGCGTCCAATTCTGCAAACAATCAAACTCGGGTCAAGTCCATACATAAATCATTACTGTATTACTTGTCTGATAGAATTCCTAGGATAGTCGCGCCACAGAATACTCCGCCTTCAAAGACGGATTGAGCGGTGGCTCTCATCCAAGACCTGTCACAAACCAAATCCCACTAGTGAAGCGAAAATTAAGAAAGAATCCAGAAAAAACAGCTTCGAATTACCTCCATAACAGCACTCGACTGATACTTGGAAGTGTCGTAAACATGCCGCTCACATTTAATCACATTTTCACCTCCGTTTGTAGGCCCATTAGGATCCAACATGAAGCATTGCGACCACTGCTGGTTTGTCGAATCCCAAGGTACGCTTTGGTTGAGAAGGTCCGGCGATAGACTGTAGTTTGCGCCCAATTCTTCAAAAGGCAAAAGACATCTATGGGCTGGCGTGGCACCCAGGAAGATCCAAGCTACTCGGGGCATGAACAGTATGATAGGTGCCAAGTACATGTACAGAAGCTTCCGTTTCTGGTAAGGTCCATAGCGTCCAATCTGCTCCAAGAGTAGATCGTATCCCGTCGACATGGCAGAAAGCACTAGTTCGTCTTTTCGTAACTCACGAAACACTGCAAAGAAACAATCATTTCTCTGTTCTTAAATATAGAACGGATCTACACTGGGCATATCGGAGAAGGAAGCGAACACTTGCCTAGAACCAATCCCCTGTCGACGCATACATCCTTGCATTAATTCCGACACCCGTTTTATGCGGATGCCCGCTGTCCTTGGTATTACCTAGCATAGAAACTAAGATAAGGACCTTAGCATGTAAACTAAGATGTATTTATTGTAAACTAAAGACCTTCGAAGCAGCTTACAAGGAGCTTGGCAGTCTATATACGTAACACGCAAAATGGGATTAACAACGCCAGTGGCTGATTGCGCGCCTTTTTAATTCTTTTAAATTCGATAATAATACTGTTTTTGTTGTTACTTTCTTTATCTCATTCCCAAGCCGAGAACGTGTTCACCTTCGCTAGCATAAAACCCGTACTATTTTGCTCGCATTACTGTTATGGAAAAAATGTCTTACTTGAAGCTTCAAAATTATCTACATTTGGGTGATTTGGAAGGTTTGACTTAAGTCAAAATCCCATGCCTTAAAAATATCCTCAGCAAACACAAACTGCACTTCAAACTAGACATAATACTAACCAACCCCCAGATTTTCCTTTTTGTTTCAAATTTGGCTAATTCTGCACTTCAGACCCTTCAGTAAACTTTCTGGATTTGCCATTATCCTCTAGTAGTACGTACACAGTCTCCCCTTCGTTCAACCCAGCCTCCTAGACCTCCTTCGTACCTTAAAGGCGACTTAATTGCAATTCAACTTAAAGTTCGTTTTCGTGGATATGCATTAAAGTTGAAGATACTTTTTTTGTATGTTAAATAACGCGAAATGTATTTTACTTCACCGAATACAATTATGAATTTAAAAAAATTTAGTTCATAATAATGGGTGGAGGTCTCACTTTAACGTAAGACTTAAAGAGCAGAATCTTTTTCCTCGGGAGCAGAGCTGCAACTCGCTGTTCATTTTTGCGAGCGCGCGCGCTCTTTCGCTCACAAGCCGAAACAAGAGCGTGTTCGCGCTCTCGCTCGTTCAGTATTACCATCGGTTGAGTGGAGCGCCAATTTTAATCAAATATATTATCTTGTAAAACCTACTTTAGTCTCTTTTAATATACTTGAACAGACTAATGTTTCTATTGTGTATTGAATAAAGTTTTGGTTTTGGGAAGTTTTTACTAAGAATCTTTACGTGTATAAACAAAGCGCTTATTATGATACGTATGCGCATGGGTTAGTTCGTCAGGTTCACTTTGTTTAAGAAATATTTCTTACGGAACAAAAAACACTTCATCGGAACAAGTTTATTTCTTGCGACGTTATAAGTGTCAAAACTTAGATAGTACAAACACCACCATGGAACGTGATATATTGTTACAACACACCAAGTACAGTAGTGAGTTAGTAATTTAAAACTCTAATACGAAGTGAACATACCCATTGATAAAGTACAGTAACATATGGCAGCCATCCAGGTTAAAGGCACTTAGGCAGATACATACTGCGCCACTGTACGAGAGCAACGCGCTCAGTCCTATTCGAGCTCGCAAAAGTTTGAAAAGAGCGCGCTCGTTGTGGCGCGAGCGAACGAGCGAGCGCGCTCTTTTCAAACTTTTGCGCCACAACGAGCCCGCTCGTTGCAGCTCTGCTCGGGAGTATGCTTCTTACCCAGTCAACATTTCATAATCATCCAAAAAGTACTACATTATTTGCATTTTCTGCCACTAAGAAAACAGAGCCAATAACATTGCATATCGTCCTGTTCGATTATTCTTTGAGGCCTCCGTCTAAAGCGGTCTGAACCACGTGGTAACAAGGGTACTTATCAGGGATGGTACAAGACCGACTTTTCTCGAAACCAAGACAAGACCGAGACCGGTCGCAAGCTTTCAGTACTAAGACGACACCAACACCGCAACTTTCGATACCAACACCAAGACAACACCGACCAAAAAATCCGGTGTTGACTCGGATTAGCATTTCCCGGAATTTCGCGAAACAGCGTCTTTCACTTCATAAGTAAAATTCCTACCAAATAGACGAACCCTATAAGCGTTAAAATGACCCTAGGATTAGAAAGTGAGGGGTCACTTGGGTATTACAAAATGGAACTAAGTAAACTTGAAAATACGGTTAGTTCCGCTTACAGTAATTTTCACCCTATGTTTAAAATCGAGACCAAGACATCGAGACCAACACCTCGACGAAATTTTCGAGACCAAGACCGACACCTACAACAGAAACTTTTTTCGAAACCAGACCAAGACTTTCATACTTCGAGACCGGTACTAAGACCAAGATCCGGTCTGAAGATCCGGTTGGGATCTTCAGTTACTGTCACTTGTTACCGGTACTTATCTAGGGAGAAGGTCTGTTAGGGTGGTGGTGTTAGGACTTGTAGATGTCAAAGGTGGTGTTAGGATATAAGGATGTCATTTAGATATGCGAGGCAACTGTGTGTAGGGCTGGAGCTGAAAAAAAGAAACCTTCTGTCTCTTCATTTCACTTTCCGGAGCGGCGACATTTTGCGAGATGGATAATATCTTAGGGGAAAGATCGATCGCCCTTTGGAATTTTTCTTGTAACATTTTCAAGACGTTGGGTTTGCAGACGAGTATGACAAATACTAAAACGGCATTTACCATATTCAATGTTAATGACAACAGCACCGCGTAAATGTTATCCGAAATGCTGGCCACTAAGTCCATGATAAGCATCACGCCCATGAAAAGAAATATGCGAAATAATACCAACAGCCTTACAAGGAACCCGTTAAATGAAATTAGCTTTGTTTGTTTTAACTTGTGAGAGTTGAAATGGTATACCTTTTAAGGACGTATTTCTTGGGGACGCTCGCTGCAATGGAAATCTTACAGTAACAAACAGCGACCCAGATGAAGCTTATGGTGTTGAGAGTCACGATAATTCCAAAATAAGTAAGGCGGCACATTTTATATACTATCCTACTACCTTTTTGGAAACAGCAAATTTGCGAATTGATTAAAAACAGCATCCTGTAGGTAGGCATTCTTCACTCGCTTACCTGAATAAAATTGTTCCACGTGAAACCGCTGAATAAGTTGTGTAACCCCCTCACAAAAGAAGGGAGTACCCCAAGCCAAGGCAGAGTCGTACGCAAATTTTCGACGTTGATTTTTGTGGCATTGTTGCCTAGTCTGGACGTGCCTTGATTTTGAATGAAGAACTTTTGTATGGGAAGAAAATAAAAAGATAGGAATCTACGTTACCTAAACATACGAAGTAGATCCATGGATATTATTCTCAACCATACCATTGTCGCGAACAGAAAGTAGAACGCAATACCAACTATAATAATGAAAGTTAGAGTATTGGTTTGGAAAAGACTTTTAGATAGGAGGTTACTATACCAAGAGCACGATACCAACTAACGTCCGAGAAATCTACGTAATACATGCTCAAGCCCATTATGAAGTAAAATGCGCTTGCAGAGCCCAACAAACTCATCGTGTTCATGCTGCTTTGTTTTTTGCGAAGTTTTTCGAGAACGGCGTAGACCAGGAAAGTGGCTGCCAGAAAACTAGCGGAAATCAAGAACACCAAAGAGTTGAATTCGACCACAGGGAAACCTTGAAATCGGCCCTTTCCATATGTCAGTACTGCCGAAAAGGAATAATCCCAGGAACACTTCCTGGGATCAAAATCACAATCCTCGTAGAACTCAGTGAAGGTTAAACGTTTCGAAAGCATGTATCGCACCATCGTCCCCAGATCGCTTCCATTGTTGTGAATGCCCCTGTTGGGAAGTTCTCTGATGTTGGTAAAATTTAGTAAGTGGTAGGTATCATTCAAACGTTCCACATAAGGAATAGGTAGAGAGGTGTTACGATTCCCGGCTTGAACAGAAGGCAACGTGCAAGTATTGCCTTTGGAATTCAAAACCTGGCCAGCTGGACATTTCGGGATAGATACCTTGAATTCTAAACAAGCAACTACTACAGTGCTGTGGTTATTGCTGTCAAAATCAACGCAGAACTTGTGCGTACTGACGGAGCTATTTCCTGATATTTCGTGAATAACTAGTTGTCCATCTGCGAACGTAAAGTTGTCCTCGTTAATTTTAAGAAATTTCCTTGCAGTATGTTCTGGGCAGATGTTGCCATAAATGATTTCGATGTTTTCCGTATCATAATGGTGAAGCTGCTTAATATCTTTTTGGTAATAGCTTGTTTGTCGTCTTGATGTCCATCTGCAACGAATTGAATGGGTTTGCATGATGAATCCGCATTCGGATCAAACGCGGAACCCTTAGGACAACACTTGCGGTAGCAATTTGTCGTATTGCATTCTGTCTCTACTGTAAGTTGGGTGTTTTTTAGTTCGGATTTACAGATTAATGCTAGCGGTTTTGCCTAAAAGAAAAGAATTTAATCTAAGGTGAACTGTAATACTGAAATCGTAGTTCTACCCTCTCGTGTGAATCACTTTGAAACGCCTTGTCTAGGCAATACTCGGAAATATGGATTAGATTGTTTCTGTTCTCAACAAGTAGGTAGGGGAGTCCCCTGTCATCGATATCAACTGTGTAATATTCTATTACCATAAGCTCCGTTTCGCAAGTAAGGTTTAAGGAAGATAATCTGTTAAATTGCTCGGTCGAGGCGGCTTCGGCTTGAAACATCACATTTGGCTTCAAGCTTTGAACACATTTGAACTTCGGCACAATCTCTTCATGGTTCTTTTCAAGTACTTCGTTTGAAGCGCAGCAGCTTACAGCTTCTGTTATCGCGTCACTGATACTTCTTGCTAACACTTGGTTCGCTAGTAATATACCGATTAGTGTAAGCCAGTCCATCCTCATTTTGGACTATATTTTCTTAACGGAAAACTTAACTGATTAGTTTCGAAATAACCAATATCAGCCAGTCCTTGAGAATACACGATCTTCACTCGACCAAAATGCAAACTGAATTGCCTTTGTAGAGCGTTCCAAATGTTCCAAGCGTCGAGAAAAAGGGAAAGTTCCTATCTTTGCCAAAAATGTTTTTTGTCTTTAAAATGCAAGATGAAGCTAGATGCAAACTCGTTTGGCAACCTTTTCGAACCTTGCTACCAAGGGAAAAGTCTTTGCGTACACTTTTAAAACTTCTCCCCTGCGCACAGTGCATTCTTATCACAGGATCTGGCCTTGCCAGACTGCATGTAACTAATTCTGTATCGTATAAGTACGATACTGTATCGGACTCGTTTTTCCCGTCTATTTACAAAACAAGATTTGTAACATGACGAAATTTGATTATTACATCAGCAAGTGTAACACTAACGAGTGAACTGTCAAAAGACTTATATATATGATTTATTTTTAATTTTCCTAACTTGAATAAGTTTAAATAAATCGTTTATCTAAATCTTTGAAGCAGCGTTTAAAGATATTTTTATTAAGACATTTTTAAAAAGAATTTTTCAATTATATCGTTAAATTTATTTTAAATTTCTTCTCAGGTTTGGACGAATATGCTTAATGAAATAAGCACGCCACAGCTCTCCTCCATTATGTTTACCAAAAATCGCTCTAGGAAATAGTTTCTACAATGTATTGGAAGTCGTGCACTCTTCGGACAATGATCCTGAAGTTTCTTTTAGATATTACAATACATCAAGGGGGTAGTGCACAGGGAACGTTAACTGCCCGTAGTTAGCAGTTTGTCAGCAAGCTCAACCTCCATTCTCGATCTCGATCTTAAAATTCACAGTAATTAGTTTGACCAACAATTAATACAAAGATTACTTTGTCTTAAAATGCATATCTTCCATGGTTTCAGGCAAAGGTAGGCCTTTAGTTTCCGGCAGTAATAATGACAGAAGTCCACCCATGACTGCCAAGCATCCATACAAAACCATAGGTAAAGGTTTCCAAATATCGGCCTAAGAAAACCCAGTTTTCAACTCCCTTTTTCTTAGAAAGTATAGAATATATAGGGAAAAAGGTATATACTAGTAAAAGAACATAAGGAGCTGTTATTCCACCGATTCGAGCAGATGTGGACGACATTCCCATGCCAGCATTGCGTACAACAGTGGGGTACAGTTCGGAGGTATAGATGTACACCAAGGCGTACGCAGCGCCAACCGCCATTTTGCCGGCCATCGCGAAAGTAATCGTTAACCAAGCCATATCTAAGATTCCAGAATTTGCATTAAAATAGTTCGTCATTTGCGTAGGCAATTCTCAACTAGCTTAATTTGTATGCCTATGACTTCAAGTATAACTTTACAACTGAACACCTTAACTGGGCAACTTCGTACTCCAAGGAACCGCGCGGTACATACCTCCAGGTACGAAAGCAGTGGCGACGAGCATAACACCAGCGGTGAGGCACAAGCCTGAGAGAGAGCCTCGTCTTCCCACATATTTGTCGAAGAGAAACAGTGAAGTATAAGCAGGAATCTCCACTGCACCCGAAATTAAAAAGTTGAGGAACAAATTCCCACCCAGGTTGGATACATTAAAGTTCAGCCCCCAATATACTGCATTACTGGTAAACCTGAAAGCACGTACATTAGGACCATTGTATCACTAAAAGAACACAATGCCTCACCAGATAAAGCAAATTTTCAATGCGATAAGACGGAGCTCAGGATCTACCAGAATATCTTTGACGGTTTTGTTCGTTTGCTTCTTCCCGTCTTGATTCTTGCCGCTCGCATGTGCCTCTCGCAAAACCCGGTCAACATGTGCAGGGTCTATGTGTACCTTGTTGACTTTAGCCGCTTGGAGTATATTCCGTTTCGCTTCTTCTAACTTTCCCTTGATAATAAGCCAACGGTTTGATTCTGGTAATATCCTAAAATAGTTTCGTCATCCTTTCTAGTACTGAGTGGACCTTTTCTTGTTTTTTTTACCACCAATACGGTACCAAGATCAGTCCCGTTAAACTAACTGAAATCTGCAGCCATCTCCAATCCGGAATTAGGTACGCGTACAACCCAAACAGGAAGTAGCTTATACTGAAGAAATAATTAAAGACTACACCAGGAATGACTCGATCCCTTGGACCAAGAAGTTCCACACCTTTACAAAAAATTTAAAAAATGCTAAATAGTTCCAACCTTCGATTAGTTGGATTCCGAGCAACACCACGTACCCAAAACGAAAAGTGCAGCAGTGCCGGCTGAAGTAAACCCAACGACAAAGCGCAGGGCCATAAAACTGTACAATTCGGGCAAGACCCCGAGAAGGGCTCCAACAATACTTTTTACCACGATGGCTAGACATAACGTGGATTTGCGTCCAATTCTAAGTTATTTATAATAGCTATATAAACAAACTACGCAAATATGTTAGAGAACTTATATTACTTGTCCGACAACATGCCTAGAAGGATGGAACCACACAAAATTCCACTGTCAAATACAGCTTGGGCACTAGCTCTCATCCAAGATCTCCCACACACCAGATCCCACTTAAAACATCATCATCACAGACGCGGTTTAGAAAATAGCTTGGATACAAAAAAGGCATTGCTTACTTCCGCCACCACGCTAGAATGCTGACCTCCATTGTCGTAAACGTAGCTATCACACGGTATCTCATTAAAGCCTCCATGGGTAGACCCATTCGGAACCAGCATCGAGCACTGCGACCATTTCTGGTTGGCCGAATTCCGCGGAATGCTAGCATTACGAATGATCTCCGGTAAAGAGAAATGTGCACCCGGTTCTTCGAAAGGTAAGCGACATCTATGAAGCGGAGTGGCTCCCAGCAGCATCCAGGCCAGTCGTGGCATGAACACTATAACAGCTGCGAAGTACATGTACAGAAGTTTCCGTTTCTGGTAGGACCCATAGTGTCCCGTTTGTTCCAGCAGCAGATCGTAGCCCGTCGACATGGTTCACACCACTAGATCTCTACTTAAGACACGCGACACTCTGCGATCACTGACTGTTCTAACTCTCTGGAGTGGGATTTATCAAACTCACGCCGAGGCTCTTTTTCGTCAATTTACGTGTGGACGCATAAATCCTTTCACTGATTTGAAGAATTTCCAAGGTTATGCTAGTACATATTTCCCTTAATAAATATTCAGCCATTTGCTGAATGTAAAAGAGATGCTCTAATCAATCTCTCTTAATAGAGAGCACGTACTCTACGTATTGCTTTGGAGTGTGCAACTTATTAACCAAGTTATAAATTAAAACTGTTCTAAACTCAACTTGTTACACGAAACATGTTACAACTTGTTACAGGTTCCCAGATGCTTTACCCCGTACACATTACCCAGTACCGCAAAACAAATAGCTTTAAAAATGATTCATAGAAAAGGTAACACAACAGATATGTCTTAAACTCTATAGCAAGAAAGGTTATGGAGTCATTGCCAGGAGCTCCCTATGCCCTATAGTCCAGAAGAGTTATTTTCCACATGAAGCATATCCGGAGGATATATAAGTGACGAATATCCAACCGAGTTACTCCTTAAACTGAGGAGACCCTTTCATTCAATCTCCTATCGGCGCATATGTATCCTTCCTATCCTCTTGGTGACACGGAAGTCAGTTTTATAAGGATGTTAGTGTTACAGTTCTCTATGCTTTAATCTACACAAAGCCGAAAGATAAGGTTGAACATTCTAAGCTTACAAGAAACGGCTCGATTCATAAAAGGTTACAGTAAATTCAAACCTGGGGAACCCCGCTTAATCTAGGCTTGCATTATATGAAAATTACTTTGATTTACAATAACTTTTGAGCCTGGAAGACAGTCCCGACCATTCTTCCACACTGGTACCAGTTCACTGCACGGCTACACTATTACAACTATTAACAAACTATTAACAAAGCATAGGCATGGAACGTTTACAATGCAATCCCCATAAGTAAACTTGATAGACGAAGACTTTGAACTGCGCTATAGAATGCTGCAGAGTGATACTCAATCGACACAACCAACTAGTGCACATCCTACGTTCCCTCGTGTACTGGGCTGTCAAGCAGCACTTGGTCATTGTTATAAAAGACGTCATCCTATGATTAAAAAAGTCAAGCGCATCAACTCACTAGTCAACTCCACACAAATAAAGAGTGAAAAAGGAAAGTAGATCCTACCTGTCGCTGTTTCCTAGAATATTATCCAAACTACGAAGAAGATCATTGGTTTTGAATACAAGCAACATTTCCCGCGGTACACGGTTCAAGATATCGGCTACTTGGACTAAATATTGGGCAGCATTCGATCGGATTTCCACTTGCTAAGATGACAAAGCGTCATGCAAGTATTTTCAAATCTTTCCTTTTTTTTTTTTTAAAGATGTACCTCGTTAGTATTAAACCGCTCTCTATCTATTCCTTGTTGAATTGCAGTCCAAGAACGTGCAGTGAGCATACAGGCGAAAAGTGCATAGAGTTCGCCAACTCCCAAGGCCACCGAAACTCTCTCAACAGCTGGGATATCGGCTCGGATGATGCTTAACCACAACTGGGAGTAAAGTTCCCGGAATTCGTCACTCAATTGCTGTAACAGAAAGCACAATTCAGTAGATCCGCAAAGAAATTGCACTATTAAACTGTTACGGTGTAAAGCCCATGATCTAAAAGATGGATTTTAAAGCCTTTTTTGGTCTTTTCCACTTTCACATTACCCGGATGGGGGTCGCAGTGCACGAAACCGTGCACGAAGATCATTTCAGAGTATAACTGACTTACGCAGGAGGCCACTTTGCGTTTGTCAACCTTGTGTTCGTCCATGTATTGCACGTCATCGATATAGGATCCTCCGCAGTAACCCATGGTTAAAACACGGGAGGTAGACAAGTCCCAATGCACTTTGGGTACCTTTATAAACAATACGTCGTTTAAAAGTCGTTTGAAAGTGCTTCAAGTTCATTAAACGACTTACGCTAAACCACGCGAAATTCGCAAACTGCTTGGCTATTTTTTCAGAGTTCTCAGCTTCGATTCGAAAGTCCAATTCTTTGGGCAAATTTCTTCTGGTTTCTTCAGCTAACCACATGAACTGGAAATCAGGGAACACCAAGCTACCGTCCGTACCAAGAACTAGGCCAACGAATGAGTCTTTGAGTCTTAAAACCAAGTTAGAGACGTTACTTCCATAGTTTTGATGTCAACTTGCGCATGGGATTTAACTAAAGGATGCTGGACTTTTAAAGCCACCGTTTCCCCAGTAGCTAGTTTAGCTCTGTGCACTTGAGCCAAGGACGCTACACCTAACGGAGTTGGGTCTATTTCTGTGAAAAGTTCTGCAGGCTTAAATTTAAGAAGCGGTTAGCTTTGACTCAATCTGGTACATCTGACAGATATAGTTACGTCTTTTTGCAAGTCTTCCTTAACCACTTGCAGTACATCATCCAAGTTTATTGGAGGCACTTTGTTGTGCAGCACTTTCAGGGTTCTGACGTACTCGGGAGGTACAATGTACTCCAAAGCTCCCACGTGCTGTCCCACTTTAATAAAAACGCCTCCATTAGCTAAACATAGGCCTAAAAGCCTATCGGCGGATCTTTGATGCACCTATATTATAAAAACATATATAGGAAATGCGTTACCAAAAAAAGTGCCTATTATGTATTATTAATAGTAGTGAATATAATATAGATACTTACACCTGACTTAATGTCTTGGTAATCCGCGGCAGTAATATCATATCTTCCCGAGTAAAGTGTTCTATTGTAGTCCCAGGCAATTCGTGCTACCTACTAAGAAGTACTCATTAAAATTAAAACAGTTCCTAACTGTTAAAAGAACTATTCATTGTTAAAGCCTTAAAGGAACTGTTAAAGATGACGTGGTACGTTGGTATTTACCGTGAAAGTAGCCCTTCCAAACCTCAATATGCCCGTTATTGCTTCTCTGCCATCGGGAGACATTCCGTAGGCAATGCCAGCTGCACCAATCACGCTTCCCATCGCAATTAATCGTTTTCTGTACATGTTTGTTTGCGAAAGTACTTGTTTTCTGTTTACAACTGACCGCGGAAGGTTTATCGGAGAACTACGGTGAACCAGCGATAGCAGCGCCACCAAAGCGCCAAATTCAAATACGTAAGAGTTGGGAAGGCTACGGAACACAGCTGTAAGGAATTAAAAAATTGCGTGTTATTGGAAGACGCCGTCTATTTCACTACAAGCAATCTCCGACATCATTTAAATACAATGTTCTCTTGTACATTTAGTGTTCGCTTTCCATTTAACAAGTAAAAATAAAGGAAACTTTCAAGTTCGTCAAGCAATATTTACATATGCTTCAACATCGTTCTTAATCTCGCATCTTTCCGCTCATGCTAAGCTAAGGAATTAGGGATTGGATCACACACCCAGTGTCCCTACCACACCAAAATCACGGCACAACAGCTTTCGGGATCGCACAAAAGGCATCGCGAGCAGAGTACCTGGCACCATCGTAATGTACAGCAGGTATTGTTACGTTTTTGAGCTGGAAGGCCAGGAGCGAAAATACAAAAGGAGGGGTAGCAGTGAATAGGGGAAAAAGAGGGTGCACATTGGGGTTCGACTAATAATTCGTGTGTACAGATGTGTGCTTTGCCTTGCAGCATATGCCGCTATTTCACTTTACACCACATGCCGTTAATGCATCTGCCGTTCGGCGTCAATTGTTCGATAAAATAAAAAAAAATGTGCAGCCGGGCCACATACATTGAGCACCCGCGGCACCCGTACTAATCTTTAAATGCTTTATATTAATTGAGGTACCCAAAGCAACGTTACATCATGATTCCTTTCGGGCGCGCAAGAAAAAGCGTCTATTTCCTTAGCACAAAAATAACTTCCGTTTACGTATTCATTTACCCTATGTTACGGACGCTCCGCTAGATAAGACAATGCCCTTCCTAATACAATAGCGCGTCTATGAAACAATCGAGTGTCCAGTTGTTTTAGTTCGTTTCGAGCGCCTTTTCCCCCAATTCCCGCGCAAACGGGATCCGGCGCCTTAGTTCTCGGTTCCGGTGCGGATGCCACGTCCTTCCCCGCGTCCCGTTGTTCGTTTTGGCGCACTCTGAAGTCCGGCCTTACCGCACCCTTGATACCGGGCTTCGCTTGGTGTTCCTGCCGCGAGCCAGAAACTGGAACCCGTAACCTCTAGACACAGAAACCGGGTTCTTTTTCCTGCCTTCCGCTCTGCACTGAGCTCGCCGCTGCCACGGCCAGACTCGCACTAGGAGGCCAACAAGGAGGGTAAGTCTCACAGCAAATATTTTTTAATTCCTAGTCCAATTGACCCACAGTCATTCTGATCACCTCTCTGGATAGCTAATAGTGTAAGCTAGTGTGTTAATTTTTTCACGTGCAAAAAATTCGAGTGAAAGAGGTAATTTTAGGCGCTCAAGTAGTTGCCGCGAACCAACCATTGTTCGGCAGACTGGGCGCCAAACCCGGGAGAAAGGCCTAAGTACATCGTATTTCAGGCCAAGGTTAGGATAGGTTCTAGTGTGCCAAAAAATACCAAAATAATCCAGTTAAATAGGTCTGTTTCCCTAGATTCGGGCAAGGTATAATTTGGCGAAAAGCAATGACGCACGCTAATATTTGACGGGTTTTACCTGCTACGTGTCTGATGCGTCCTTGGGTCGACCATGGTGGGGGGCGCTGACACAGGAATTTGGCTTGCAGACTTTTTTCCCTTTAATCTCAGTTATAGCAGAACCGGAAATTTGGGTGGGATGCTTTTGCATAAAGTGTTAGCGAAGTTATAGAACTACAACAAATTTGCTTGCCTTTCCGGGCGAGTTTTATCTGATTTTGTTTACGATTAAAGCCCATCGCAGACACATCAGCTGGTCTCATTTCATTGTTCGAAAATATCGATTACGAACTCATTTTTTAGCTTAATCGAGCCCAAGAATGCCGCCAAAAATTGTCATGTCGCATGTACGTGCAAAGTCGGAGTTGAACTCTATTATTTATCTGGTGGTAATGGACTAACAAGTTCTACTATTCCGTTTCGCAGGTCTGGGATAGTGTACATGTGGTTGAGTCTTCCACACAAGCATTGTGAGCTTTTCTGTACTCGAAGCATTGTGAGCCTCCACACAAGCATTGTGA
The DNA here is from genome assembly GCA_023053545.1 of Lepidurus packardi. Lineage (NCBI taxonomy): Eukaryota > Metazoa > Arthropoda > Branchiopoda > Notostraca > Triopsidae > Lepidurus > Lepidurus packardi. Next base: position 13,575,457 of record JAKZAN010000001.1, read on the forward strand.
GCTTTTCTGTACTCTCCAAAGTTTGTTGTCTACGCGAAGCTACCATGTCGAAAAAGAGGTATAAGCATGTGTGCGCACTATTGTAAGGGACTTGTACTAGTTCCTTTTCCCCTTGCAGTTCTCTCCAACCCAGACAAGACCCCCGAGCAGCGCCAGCCATTCTGAGTCGCAAACGCAAATCGGAGTCTATAGAGGTATTCCCATTTTTTCTAGCCTTTTGTTGATGTTTTTACCTTGACTCTAATATGACGCACTTGCCTAGGACTATTTTGAAAAGGAACCTAAAATGAACCGGTCGCACCAGCCATGTCACGAGCAGAACCGGGATTCCTCCGACGAGGAGAAACTCTGCTTCAAAAGCATGAGCAGAAATAGCAGCAGTTCTAGCAGTCCGAGCGAAAGCTCCAAGTCGTTTTTAATTGAACACGTTACGTCTTCCATGAAAAAGTAAAAAGAATACAAAAAAAGGGGTAACCGCTTTCTCTTGCGAGGGTCCTAATTCGCTCTTGCCCAGTTTCCGTCCCCGTGCACCTATTTGCAGCCCAGTTCATTGGCGTGGTAGTCCCTTACCCACATTTAGCTGGGCGGACCCAAGTGACGTATGGAATCTATTATGCGAAAAGGATTCCCGCTTTGGAAGTGCCAGAGATGCCTATGTACTGGGAAAACACCCCAGTTTGCAGGCCAAAATGAGGGCCATTTTGCTTGACTGGTTAATTGAGGTATGCACTTCCTACCGAGATTGTAAACTGAAATTCACATATTTAAAAAAAAAATTTGTAGGTGTGTGAGGTTTACCGGTTACACAGAGAAACGTTTTACTTAGCTGTCGATTACTTAGACCGGTACCTGGCCACGCAAACCGATATTCCCAAACAGCAACTCCAACTTATCGGTAATACGATCTATTAATCTTTGGTTTGATGAATATTCTTGAACTTTTTTTTATTTTTTTAAGGAATTACCTGCCTTTTTATCGCAGCCAAAATCGAAGAGATCTACCCCCCCAAGCTGAGTGAATTCGCTTATGTAACTGACGGAGCGTGCACCGAAACGGAAGTACTAAAGAAGGAACTAGTCATCATGAAGGTAAACAAAATGAAGCACAATTAGTTCTGTTATTACTTTATTACCCTAAAACGGACGACGTGGATTGCTAATCATGTTTCTCTTCCGGCAGAGTCTGAACTGGGACTTGTCACCCGTGACGGTCAACAACTGGCTCAACATCTACCTCCAAGCTGAATGCGGTGCAAGTTTAACGTCGTGTGCGCAGTTTTCATCGTCCGAAGAGGAAAAGGAAAACATTCCTCCCAACCGAAATTCTCAAGGCACCACCTCTGCCGTCGAAGTAAGACAGTACTCGGGTGTCCTCTTCGTACAAGCCGCTCAGTTAGTCGACTTGTGCATCATGGACATTAACAGTCTACAGTTCCCTTACAGTCTCTTAGCTACGGCGGCACTGTACCACACAGCTGGACCTAAAAGTGCCCTCAGTGCAACAGGTAAATGCCAGGCTAGCTAAGCTAGACGAAGCTAACCCAGCTCTCTCAAAATAAAACTTAAAAAAACATGCTCCATTTCTATTTGTAGGTTTCACGTGGGAAGATATCTCCGACTGCGTCCATTGGATGACGCCCTATGCCTTAACGTTGAAAGAAGCTGGTCTGGCCGAGCTGCGAATGTTCCCCCAAATCCCCTTAGAAGACTCGCATAATATTCAGACTCACACCGTCAGCCTTCACTTATTGGTAAAAGTCACTTTTGTCTTAGCAAAAAAAAACACGTTCTCCGGATTTAGTGACAAACGTATGTACTGTATCCCGGCGTCAAAACTGACACCTGTGTGTCATCTCCGAAAATGAATTTCTCTTTTTCAGCTAATGGGAGTGAAAGAAAGTGTCAAACTGACACCAGTATGTCATGTTGGAGCCGTGAATTTTTCTTTTTTCAGCTAATGGATTAAAAGAAATTACATTTTAAGGATTCTCATCAGCGGAAGTTGGTGAGAATCATTAAACTGTCATTGAATCATGAAATGTCAATGAATCATTAAAATCACCAAATTTCAACTCGAGTGGCACCCGTTTGTCATTCTTTTTCCGGAGAACGTTTTACAACAGTATGACACGCAGTGTCATTTCGATCTCCGGGTTCTGAAACTGGAGAACCTGTTGGCAAAAAGGGTGTTATGCTTACCTTGTGTTGTATTAGGAAGCCGCCCATGAGCGAGCCAGTATGATGGATGAGCGACACAGTCCCATTTTGGCGCACGGAATGCTGACTCCGCCTAAAAGCAAAAACAAGGAAGAAAGCTCAAGAACCTTTTGCCATGTTCAGGAAGAGGATGATGACTAACTAGAAACTATGAAAGGAAAATTTTACAAATTGCCCTCTTAACAAAAAAGTGCCATTTCCCAAACATTCACCCAGAGCGTAAAAAAGAAAAAAATGGCCAAATTTATAATCTTCCTTGTCAAATACCACCTTCGTGAAGGGTTACACATTATGTTTATATTCCAAAGGGAAGTCGGTCTCCCGTGGAAGTGAGAAACACAATGTCTTAGTTGAACAGAAAAGCGAGACAAAAACAAAAAATTACCCACTAAAGCTGTATTATAGGAAGTTTTTCCCTGATTTGAATTCGGATTCTTGGAAGATAATTTTTGTGGCTAGTTTATTATTCTCTTTTTTCTTCGAAAGTTAATTTTCCTTTTAAAGCTAACTAGCATATTTTTACGTTGCGTTAGCGTCTCAGTTATGCGAGCTAAGTTTAATGTAAGTTAAAAGAAAGGATTAGGGTGCAGTGGTCTCAATTATTATTTTAGAATATTTTTTATAACTCTAGTCCCCAAGTGTGGCAATAGGAAATCCCGGGTGGTGAAGAAAAATTTTATTTTCATCTCCAAAAAAAAAAAAGAACCACGGTGTTTGAACCCATTTTTTGTCGATTTGTCTGCTTGAGCAAAGCGAATGAGCTGAATTTTTACTGTGTATTTTGTTTCCTTTTCTGTGCTGCAAGAAAAAAAACAAAAAAAAAAGATTGTTTGAAACCAAAACATTAGCATCCCCGCCTGAGATGAATCAACCATCGCCGACCTTATATTCCCATGATTTGTTTCTTGTCTACACTTATGTCGGAAGTCTGTCTTATTGCGTATATGCACATACCCCTACCAACAAAAAACTGGAAGAAATATTATAGGAACTGCCTACGTGTAGTAATTTCCCCTTTCCGACGTGTGGTTTTTAACGAAATGCAAAAATAAACGACCAGGCGAAAATGTCTTCTCACCCGTTACACAATTCGCTTTCTTATGTGGTATCTTTATACTATCGATACTTCTATCTTTCTATCCAAAAAGAAGTCCCAAAAGGTATTCATTGTTAGCAACAATGAATGAATTCATTCTTGTAGCCCTATTTCTTTCCTTTTTAGTGTATACGACACTTACCTTCGACTACACGGCGAATCCGTCAATTACTGCGGAATCCAAGGCATGTCCCCAAGAAGGTAAATTTGGTAAGCGTAAGACATGAGTGGATTTTCAGAACATTTACAGGTATACAATATTTAACAGCATCCACGAGGCAAAAATCAACGAGCTGGAATCCCTGCCATGGCTTTTAATGGGGAATTATAGTTCTTAAGAAACATTTTCTATTTATTTATTTTTTAATCCGGGAAAACGAGAGAGCTATCCTGCTATGGATTTGAAGCTGAAATGATGCTAAAATGACAGATTTTTTGGCCAAGCAACACAAGTCCTTGATGTATTACATGAGATCACAGACGCGAATTTGACTTGATATTCCAGGCCAGGGATGCAGAAAACCAACATTCTTTCCTTTTAACAACGAGCCCCTTCCCCCCAAATCATGCACTCTTCCTTTCTACTAATACTCCTCTAAAACTTCCACACGAGGTATGTCACTATCGTCGTTAACAATTGGCTTGAGTTCTGCTGAAGACATAATCGAGTTTGGATTGCCACCGGCGAAGAAGCGAACGTCGCGATCTTCATCAGCTTTCAACTGAGTCATTGCATCCATCCAGACTTGGAAAGTGGCACAAGCTTTATAGTAATCTACAAAATCAAAAGATTAGCCAATGTCACATTTCGCATTCTCAATTTTTTGGGGTTTTATTTTACCATTTTGTTCCAGTTGTTCACTCAAAACCTTGGCTAACACAAGGCGCACATTGGGAACTCGATCCCACCGGAGGCGGAGTAAAGGCTGCAAGAGTTCTTGTTCAAAAACGAGGTTCGGGACAACCTGGTCTGCCAACAATTGTCCGCAAATGTTGACATAGGTCTGGCGCCATACCCAACGCGTTCCTTGGCCAAACTTTTGAACCAATTCTGCAATGATGTGCGACCGTAACTTGCGTGCATCCTCCGCGCCATCGTGTGACAGTTGAGCGATGATAAGGCTCACCTTCATAGGTTAAAATTTCTTTTATTAGTATTATTATTATCTTAAAAAAATAAGACTATTTAAAAAAAAAAAATCCGTCAAGGTAAAGCAATCAAATCTCCAATTACCAGATGACGTGCTTGAAGTCGAACAGAAGCCACTCGATCTGCAGCCAAAACTAACGCTAAAGGAACAATGCTGGCTCCTATATCGGCTGGCCCGAACAAAGGCAAAATGCCTTTCAACTGTTCAGCCAATTCCAATCGAAATCTCCAATTCTGCTCGTTGTCCAATTTCAGGAAATCGGCCAAACGCGGTAAATACGCCCGTTTTTCCTTTTCGCCTAAAAGCTGAAGAAATAACCCCCGTTTTTAAATTAGAAAACAATACTCCCAAGACTAAGGGATATATGCATCTTTTCTAAGGGATAATATAGGTCTATTTACCCTGAAAAACTCGCCTAGGTGCTTCAAAACCCCGATACGGACTTCATCTAAATCTTTAATAAATTCATCGAAAACAGGTACCAGGTCCTGCTCTACTAAATCTTGGCCCAAGATGGCCCCGACTTCATGGATACTGGCGGCTACGGTGCGCCGCACTTTCCATTGCACGTCGGCCGCCAAACTTTCATAGAGTTCGCGCAGAACCGGCCAGTGCTGACGTCCCAGCGTACAAGCCACGGCCGGCAGGCTGAAGGCACAGTGACGAGTGATTTCCGAGTCGACCGTATCCAAGTAATAAGGGTCCGTCATGTAGAGGTAGTGATCCATCAAGGGCTGCGGCACGATACTCTGCGTCCCCGTGGCGCGGACCATATTGCGTAACTGGGGCGGAATGCCTCCGCTGCTGCTCACACTGGAATCCGACTTGCGCCGGCTCCCCTCGTAGTAACCGCTCCCGCTCGTCGAGCGCTCATTCAAGTCATACAACGCGGTGACCCCGTATAAAGGCGGAGGGCGACTGGACATGAGCGAATTGGCAAACGGACTGTAACTGGGCCCCTCATCTGCACCTTCCGTCGTGATCAGAGGAATAGGCAAGGGATTTTCATGCGAAATGGCTTCTGCATCGCTATCCCCTCCTAATATGACAAACATGAGTGGGTTTTTGTAAGCAAGAGGCATCTTTAAAAATCATTATTGAAACAAAATACAATTTTCAAAAATACTATTTTTACAAAATTTTCTGTTCTTACCCAAAGTCGCATCCGTTGGAATGGTCTGTCTCTGCTCCACAGACTCTGCAGTTTCGTTGCGTTCGCCTTCGTGTTCTGCGACAACCGGGGTTGGGGGCGGGGCTAAAGGAGTAGTTTCTGACCCGGGTGACGTTGCAGTGCCATGTCCCAGTTCTACTTGCGCCATCAATTCTTCCAACGCAGCCTATTTGATACGAATAAATATAAAAATGAATTTAAAATCACCCAAAAATATTGACAATAATAAAAAAAAATTAAAATAAATATAAAATTCAGAATTGTTTTTCAAGAAGGTGAAACTTTCGTTATGCCTAAGACTTAATTAAGACAAAATAAAAGACGTACGTCTAAACTACTCATTTCGATATCGCCCTCTTCTGAGGCGGTTCCTTGAGCAGCGGACGCCAGAGATGAATGAACCCCAACGTGGCTTTCCAATCCGAAATCTACGAGGGCAACTTCAGGTATCGGTTCTCTCCAATAATTAAAGGCATTGAAGTCTTTGGCATCAGTGTCTTGCTCTACTGTTTGGTAGAGCTTGGCCCGTTTCTCTTCGGTGCTGACGTTTGCCTCCAGATTTTGCATAAACTTGGCTTGTGACGCAGAATCTTCTTTCAAATCCATAGCTTCTTCCTCTCCCGTTCGTCCTCCTCCTCCTTCCACGTCTCCATCATCGTCTTCCTCGATTTGTTCGTGGCCTTCTTGGGAAAACGTGGAAATGAAAGGGCCCAAGGATTGAAAGGCTGCCATGCGCACCCAACGCGATTCGTCTTGCAGCAAGTTGACGAACAAGGCAGCCAAATGTTGTCGCCGCGTTTTCAAGGGCATGGCGCGTGACACGGACATGAAGACTTCGGCACAAGCTTTCCGTACTCCCCACAACTCGTCTTCGCACAAACGGAAGAACTTGGACAACTACACAAAACGTTTGATTTACATTAAATTGCCCGCCTTCAAATAAATCTGAAATAATTACAGCCTTCATGGTAACGGAAGTGTTCAAAGTTACAAAAACGCCATCGGTTTTTATGACACCTAACAAGCGAAAGACCGAAGATACGAAAAAGAAGGAAGAGCAACTTACCAAATTGTTTTTTGCCGTCCGCGGTCCAACGACGGCACAAAAATCTCCAAAATTGGTAGCGCAGACTTTGCGTACATGAAACAGTGCGTCATTGCACAAGATTGCGAAGCGGTCAAGGAAGAGTCTTTCCGTCACGTCCCGACCCAACAAAGGCGCCATCCGACTCATTAACTACACCAACCCACACAAGGAATATAAAAAAAAAGTCGAATTACATTCTAATTAATACAGTTTTGGACACGTTTTTCCGAGTTACAACTGTAATTTAAACCTTCCAGCACACACAAAATTAAAAACTAAATTAAACAATGAAAAATATGGTCGAGAAAAACCGCCTCGCTCATCAAAGCTGGCTGTGATATGAAGTAAACGTCTACACATCACTACCACTCTGACGAGCGAGGCCAATCCGAAACCCTCGATAGTAATACACTGCACAACCAACCTAACCCCATCTTGTTACACAATGTGCCCCAAACCGAAGCGCTCATCAAAGCTGGCTGTGATATGCAATCCAATGAGAATCACCTACACATGACAGCCACTTTGTGAGCACCTCAATCCAGAAAATGTCGCCCTCTAAAACCAACTTTACCGTCACAATAATGAATACTCCTCAATCCAGGTCGCCCTTTAAAACACACTTTCAAGTCGCAACAATGCATATTCCACAACAGTACGACTTCCGCACTAGTACCCCCTCACGCTTTCTCAATATTGTTTCATTGTTGGGCTTTCGAAGCACACACAGCTCATCAAGAATGGCTGTGATATGAACCAAAGCAACACACCGCAGCCATTCCGACGACCCGTACTGTCTCGCAGTCTAATCTGGGAAATTTACTTGTCAATCGTTTTCAATTTCGGGTACATACTTATCTTTAAGACATCACTTTGTGGATGGGGGAAGACAAGCGGAGTCTGTATTTTGATTAAGAAAAAAGTCCGGCTCGTCAAAGCTGGCTGTGATATGCGTTTTTGTCCCACCATTTCCCAACCCGCTTCGACTGCCGGCCTTATTCATGTCTTTTCTGTGCTTCTCCCCGACAAAAAGGTCGCCCTTGTACCGACACACGTATAAATAAGACAGGCCTTGGAAAACCTTAACATGAACGACAAGATAGTGAGAGGTACGATATGCCAACATCTCACTACCCATGTCTTTCAAGCCAAACGCTTCCCTTCTTGCAAGTTCCTCATTCCCTCACGAAGGTAACCCGCGCGAGCAAAAACGTTCGAAAATACAATGTTCGCATGAGAAACGTATACAAGGATGCTAACTTACAGCAACAGCTTCTGTTCGGAAATCGTCGTGGGCATCGATATCTGTTAACCGCACCAATAGAGGGCAGACTTGCTCTTCGACGTCCCCTTTAGCTACCAAATCCTGCTCCAGCAGTACCAACAATGCAGCTTGTGATGTCTTCCTCACCTGGTTTCGAAAGAAGCACGCATAAAACAAAACAAGGGGTTATTTCCTGTTGTATTTTTTTCTTTTTCTGTAATTTTTTACAGCCGCTTCATAACTGTCATCCGTTAACGTCGACAGTTATCGTATGCTATACCTGATTATTAATGTCTGTAAGGTAACGAACGACCAGCGGCAGAAGGAAACGCGGAACCAGGTGTCCAAGTTTTTCACGTTCTTCATGGCAATACATGGCGATATGTGGCACCTGCTCCACCAACTCCGCACGGACCGAAGACTCTAAATAAAAAAAAAAAATGCGCATATAACAAGGATGTTTCGAACCGAACCGTTTTAACCCTTTTCCCCGCTTCCTCCCTTCAAGAATAAAAAAAAAAAAAATCAAATACCATTCCCGGCTCTGCCATCTCCCTAAACCACACACAACACTGTACACTCCACTCCCCAAGCTATCCCCAAAGACACTGAACTTGCTATAGCTAATTAGCCTCACAGCACAGCAGAACGGAAGTCAACTCAAGAGGTCTAGCAAATCAGGAGTCTTAACACAAACTCGCAGATGCTTTTCACCCCGGTTACCCCTTATGTGGGCACGTTCCCCGGCACGCGACATCCTGACATCTTACACACATACATAATTCCAACCCTCCTCGTTACACTTTTTCCAATGGGATGCCTTCCTGCCCTCCTCCTGTCATTCCTGAGGTCCAATAACGGAAACCTACGGGCCCCGGCACAACATTCTTCTGCTCCGTAAATGACACTCAGATGGTTCCGAAACAGCACAACAAATCTACCCCCAAAACAGTTCACTTTTCCCCCATTCCCCGCCATATGTTGTTCTAAAGCTAGGCCTGCCCTGTCTCTCTCCAATGAGGACGCTCCAAAGGGGGGAAAGGTAACCCTGCCAGCAAACGCAGTCTTCGGTCTCTTTTCCCAGATGTGTTAAACCCAAGGCTTATATTCCTCCTTGCCATTTCCAGATGGCATCCAGTCTACCCCGAAGAAGCTTTAACCCCCCATACGATCCCCGTCCCACCTTCTCGTCAAGTAAGCTGAGACTGGACGCACGTGCGCACGTGGCAGGCGCGTGTCGACGACGCCAACGACGTCTTACCGTATTACCATGACCTGCCTGAGAAGACTTACACACAACCTTCCCCATCCCATTGCTGCTCACACCCTCTGCCAAAAGCGTCCGAGCCGGCAGATGGTGTTTTTCCATCTCCCTCCGGAAAGTCCAGCCCAAAACCCAAAACACCTCCCCCCATTGGGAAGAGCTCGGACACGGTGTAGTTAGAGTGTTGAAAGCTGAAAGACAATCAAGCTTGCACACACACATCCAGGTGTTTGGCGAACCCTAAAACCTCGGCCTCTTTTCAACCTCCCCCCATCAAACGGTAAAAGCATCCATACATTGATGGTTTTTGTGTTTTGGGATATAGGCATAACCCTCGTTTGAAAATCTCCATGTCACACAGCTGCTCCAGCTTGGCGCCCAAAGAACAAGATGTCTGTTTTGGCCCCCCGTAACTTATTCATCCCACCTTTCCCTCTCTATCCCCTTAAACTTTCCGAGGCCTGCCTGCGAAAGGCTACCGTTAGCGCCATACAAAAGTGTTCCAAGTTTTCGAACTTCCTGCCGTTTCCTCCTCCTAAAAAATTGAGAGGGTAAGGAAAGGACCGCACCTTTACCGCCCAAGAGACCGCACGTGTACTACAAATACAACTTACTACGCAGTAGTACGAGTAATACTACGCCTAGTAGTGGTGGTAACTCTCGTCACTCCACCTTAACGGTACCTTTTCGTGCCGCTTGCCGAACCGTGGCTGTCATGACGATGGCACACGCCATAGAGCAGCTGGTGGATGGATAAAAGGGGAGTCAGGAAACGAGGCGAGGAAAGAGAAGTAAAAGCCGAGGAGGAGGAGGGGGTTTATTTACGGGATTGTGTCGTCTTGTCCCACGTGCCATACGCTTCAACCTCCCCTCCCAACCTCCACATGCACACCCTATGCCTGCATGCCAGGCACAATCCGCATCTATCCATGTACGTACTTCCAATCCAAGGGTTTTCTTTTTTCCAAGCTGCGGACAACACATGCTCCGTACTAGATACGGAAGGGATATTTTTCACTGTTGCCGAATATGAATGTTCTCGAGCCGGGAGACCCGGCACAAACTTACATCAAGGGAAGTTAGGGAGACACAGACAGACCCTGACCTAGGCATCGACAGTCTCTTCAGACTATTCATCGTTTGTCAAATAACACTTGATTTGGTCATGCGAATGCGAGTGGGGAAACGAAATAAAACATTTATTTTTATCAAGGGAAACCTGGGGCCTCTTTGGCCCTTATAAGATACTTTGGAATCTCTTTAAGAACTCGAGAGCTGGAACTTATTTTTAGGTATACCAGCTTAGACGTCGCTAATCGCATTGTGTGCCTTTGCCCTTTTACCTTTTAGTATGCAACGAAGGACAGACTTAAAAGATTCGTTTTTTTTCCTTCCTACACAGCAACCAGGAACCGCAGAAGACGCGAGGGAAAAGAAAAAAAGGGAGAAGGATGGCTGCAAATTGGCACACGAGCCAAAATGAGCAACCAATCTGCCTCATCCTCCAATGGCTGCGGTATACGCGTACGTTGTAACGGCACAGTTTAGCCCCCTCCCTCCCCTTTTTTCCCGGTCCAGCGCATCTTTGCGCACTACACGTCTTACCAACCCCTATCTGGCGAACGTTTCCCGGCTGGGGATGACGTATAGAAACTGGCAATGGTAAAGGACGAGACCGGATGCTATACAGTTATACTTTCCTAAGTTTTCTTGTAGGGAATCCCAAAGTGACACTTTTGGGACAGTTTTAAGCGCTTCCTTCCGTTTTTCACTGTTGTAATATATTTATGCGAGCGTTGCCAGAACATGTTGGGACCAATCACAAGGTGCTAAACGTCATTTCGTTCGAACTGCTACGCCAACAGTGAAAATTCAAGAAACCCCCCCTCTCTTCCTTCGCCGGCCTCCTCACCCCAACCTGGCATAGTACACTCACTGGTAGCCTTAAAATAGTTCCTTCTGGCTTTCGCGTCCAACATCTGTATACTCGGGCCGGCGTCAACCAACCAAGGCAGGCACGCTCCTGCTTACCAAGACGGCATGCAGTCGAACATTTTCCCCCCTCCCACGCTATATCTTCGCTGTGTTCCGCCAAGCGCGTTCAGCGCTGCTCCAAAATGGCTCCCAAAATAAGAATAAACGACCTCTCTTGTCCTTTCCCGGCCCAGAAGCCGTAGACTGCATTCTTCTTACAAACTCAAAACGTAAAAAAACTTACCTGGATCATCTCCCAGCCTTCTGATCATGGCAAATACACGATCCAGCTCATTGGAATCATCTTGTACAATCGTCGCTCTCAAGGTCTCGAGTATGACTTTGGCCACCAATTTTCTATTAAGAGAATATAAAAAATAAACTCAATTAAGGATCAGTTGTATAAGAAAACGCTAGTAACTTACACAGATTCCACGAATTAACTCTAAAACAGAACGAATCGCCTACACTACGTTCGCTAAATCAGAAAGAATCGCTTGGGTGGACTTGGGCGGGGACTCGATAAGGGTTAAAGCGCAATAAACAGGGTACACACCGGGTACACGCTATTTTAGCTATCGGGATTGATTGGGTTCACGGATTCTTGCCATTCTTCCCCTGGTTTGCTACTATTCACCCCTACACATACAGGGTGTATATATAGGGTGAATATTCCGTAGTAAGCTTAGGCCTTTTCCTGGGCCCCTGTATTGATTTTCTGCTAGGACCCATGGCGGAAAGGGAGGATGAAAAGTAAAGAAAGGGTGCGGAGAGAGAGCTAAAGAGGGAGCGCACATCACAACAACCCAAACTCCCTACTTCTTCGACCATCCCAACCCAGGTTCAGATGGCCTCCTTGTTTAACTTCTCTTTGCTGTAGCGGCTTAGAAACTACCCGTTGCACCCCCTATATTCCGTCCCAAAGCAATGCTCTCCTTCAAATTTACTTGCAAGACGACATTTCCTACTTTGTGCGGCCCATCCTCGTTATCCGTTTTTCATGTCGTGTTGGTACCTCGTCCCTTCGCAAAATGCATTGAGGTCATTTGCACCCTCTCCGCCAAGCGTCTTCCGGCCTCGTTGGGGATTGGGAACAGGGAATAGGGGCGCATACGGGGAAAATATGAAGCCATGTAACCCCACCCTTCTTTTCCGTTCCGCTTAACCCCAAAGCAAAGCCCGGATCTTTGGGGGCTCGGCGAAAAGTTCGCAATCCCACATATATCCCGGTCGACGGCTTCCTCTCCCTGCAGAAAGTACGTAAACAACCCCTTTGGCCGTTTTTAACTGCTCTGCATTGCACAGGATGCTTTAATTTGCGTGGCCCCCTTCAAGCATACGTACGTCACGTATGTACCCTAAGGAAATCCAAATGCTGGCCAATGTTTCCTTTCTTTTCAAGTTTTCGCGTTAAAAAAAAATCTTTGACAGTTCTTCTTGAGCTTAATAAGTAGCGGAACTAAGCAGCAAGTGCACTGCATTATAATATTGCACGATACACGGCCCTAACTAGGCCTTTCATGTCATTAACGCATGGAGTCAAACGTTTTCCCGCCAAAAAAGGCAGCGACGACGCCATTGCGCGCCCGGATTGGGTAGCGATGTGTATCCTCGATGTTGTCGTGCGTCACGGAGGGCAGCGAGGACCCAATGAGCTAGCGTGACTCGGTCGTGGGCGCGGGACAGGTGGACTGGGTGCCCGAGAGGGCGGAGTAAAGGCGAGATTCAAAAAGGAAGGGACTATATAAATAGAGCGCCGTGCGCACTGCCCGTCCGCCATCCCGTGGCACCAGACTTGCACCACAGCTCTGCAACACAAAATGGCCGCCGCTGCCTTTTTCCTTCGATGGACTTCAAGGCTCACGGAAATTTCTCAAATAACACCTTCTTTTTCACATTAAACGATTAAAAGCGATCAAAAAGGGTAGATTCCTATTTGATCTTTAAAACTGAACTAAGTCTTGTTCTAGAAAATTAACACTTCTACCCCAACAATCGATACCGCCTATCTGAGCAGCGCCAAACCTGTGACGCAGTTGCAAAGTTATATCCTTCCAAAGTTTCTACAGACTTTCCCAGAAAAACTATGCATTCCGAAAGAAACGTCCGTAGGGAGCCAATGATGCTCAAGAAGACAAGGCCTTTTTGTTCATTCGATCAAGACTACTAAACAGATGAAAATCTCTGGTTGAATATCTCCCACCATTAGTGAGCTTTATTCATCAATTTTCTGCGCTGGAAAAAAGTCCATTTCAAAACACAATTGCAACACAAGGGCAGGCTAACCCTAGTGAAAATCCAGAAAGGAATGTTAGGACTTGCTTAAAATTGGTTGAGCTGTGAGATAATCAAACCCATTAAGCCAAATGTTAAACAAGTCCGACAGGTAACAAGGCTCACCTCATTTAAGATGCGTTCCTCTCCTCTCTCTCTTTCCTCTTCTCGGCCTTTTATGCAGCCTCCGGAACTGGGATAAATCCGAAACTTGCAAGTTTTTTTTTTTATTTTTTACGTCTCCCTTAGTTTAACCCCTCGACATTCCTTTCCCCTATATCAATGCTCCCGAGACTCTTGGCTTTGTGACTCGCATTCCCGAGTTCAATTTCTGAACTGACCCGAGTTTCCGTTACCCCTTCACCTTCACAAAGTTTCAATGAACTCTGTGTACCCTTCTTTGCTTGGTTAACATTTCAACCCCTTCTAAACACTAGATCCAATTCGCCGCCACAACCTCTTGCACCTCCGTGTTGTTTACGTCCTCGGTCAGGTAAGAATGTGCAAGAATTGCACCCTGCTTCCCCCAAGAAGCGCGAATAAGCGATTGTTAATAACCAAGCCCCGTGACATGTTTCCAACGGGCTGGATGCTGCTCCTAAGAAGGTGCCAAAGGGGGTTGGGTTGGGTGTGAAGAGAAAACCGTCGTTTTCAAAAGCGTGGGAAAATTCTCTGAACGGCCCAGCCAACTTTCCTATTCTTTTTACCTCAAAGCTCTTCAATGTTACCACAAGAACCGACATAGCATCCCCCTGTCTTCCCAGTTCCCATGCCCTCTTCTTCCTAAAACATGGAACTCTTTTAACACTTTCAGGTCTAACCTCCTTAGACAGCCCACAATTCAGGACTGACTAGGGAAAACGGTAGGAAATCACTCCATTTTTCGTTCTGCGAGTGTAGTACAACACAAAAATTTGGCCAACTTATGGAACACCGACTAGCGGTTTGGGGCGGACAGCGCCGAATCCGCGGTTCGCTTACCAGATAGGCAAATTTCACTATTGCCCAATACTGAATGTTCCCGTTGCGGGTCACGGATCTAGTACTTCTTTTCCCTATTCCCTTCCAACGTTGGGAATGTATATCCATGTAACATTCTTTCTTAATGCCTCAATAAGCTAACAGAAATGGTTTCTAATACACATTGAATTAGTTTTACTATACCTCAACGCGATCAGCCGTTCTTCTCGCCCAGGGCGATCATACCCACCCCTGGTCAAAAGAAATTCACGCAAGGATAATTCGCTCCCCCTCCAGAGTGAACAAAAGGCGCAAGCTTCGATTCGAAACCTTTCCACATAGAAACCACCATCGTCGCACTGTTTCTTCGATCACCCTGATATACGAAACTCTTTCTCTCCCTCCAAACTTAACTTGAAGCACTCACAACCTTCGGACTCTTTACAAAGTCTATTTGGATGGTCGGTATAGGCCCTACAGAAGGCTTCTTGCACTCAAGCGTCCTCTTGCCGAAGCGCGGGAAGCTGAATTGGTGAGAAAGCTGAATTGAGAACTGAAACACAACTGGGAACCAGACAGCCGACTCACTCCCGTGTAACCCTGACTTCCCAAGTTAAAAGGGATGGGAGACTGAGGGTGGAAAGGTTCACGGGGGTTAAACCGTGCGTATATTACCATGCGAACGGTATGCAGCTCTCCTCCCCCCTCCTTTTCCCCAAGTTTGTGCCTGGCAGCCTCATTTTCGTTCTCTCCCTCCCTCCCCTCTCGCGCAGCTCTCTTTGCCTATATGCCAGTTTCCAAGTTTCTATATAGACCACAGAGGCTGGTTTTCGAAACCTTACGGTCTTCGGCAGGCCAAGAGAATAGGGAACAAGACTCAAAGGAGAGACGGAGAAGAGAGAGAGGCTGGCATGGGAAAGGACCAGTTTCTGGTTGGCCTTCCTTTGCTCAGGAATGCGGTTCCTTCGTCATTCATGTGGGGTCCATGCCAGCGAAAAACAGGCCTACTATCTGCTACCCAGCCCCGCTTCACCCTACCTTCTTGTGCCTCATTCCGTTGCCTCGGCTCTCCCCCCAGCCCCCAATCCAATCCTAGGCACTAAGAAGGAAATATGCCTTTCAGCTACGGCGGAAATCTTTTCGACGTGGAAGAAAACCCCCTAGAAAATGAACAAAAATCTCCATTTCCCCTACACGGTCTGTCCCTCAGGAATAGTCGGCATCCTTGACGAGGCTCTTACGAGTTACCATCATCACTTAATGCGTTAAAAACCACAAAGTCAAAGGAATTTCAGTTCCTTTGACTGAATCGAAGGGTTTTGCAACCCTTACGACGGTTAAGACTGGCGAATGTTCACGTATGTAACGTACCCAACATACCCCCAAACCGCTGTTCTCTTTCACAGGTACGCGAAAGAAAAGTCTAGACTAAAGAATGTTAATGCGACAAACTCCTTAACACGCTTTAACACACTCTAACCCGTTTCTTCTTCCAGAACTGCGTTTGATTGCCTCTTTCCCCTGAGCATGGATGAAATGTACAATACTGGACTGTACGTACGGTACATTTGATCGCACTCTTTTTTAAGTTTTTAGCATGGATGAAATGTACAATACTGGACTGTACGTATGGTACATTTGACCGCACTCTTTTCACTTTTTAAGTTTTTTAGCATGGATCAAATGTACTATACTGGACTGTACGTACGGTACATTTGATCGCTTTCTTTTCACTTTTTAAGTTGTGTGATGTCTTTGGAATGTTCTCCTGCGATCAAATATACAGTACACTTGATCCACGAGAATATTCCAAACAAGATATCCCCAAACTTTTCAACCATAGTACCAAAATCTAATGCTTTCATGTGTGTGCTACCGGATCCCTCCAAAGATTTCGTATGCCTCGGCTCGCTGGAAGGAAAAAGTCCCTTACTAGTTTCCCACGGCCTTTACCACCAACCATTAAGCCAAAGGACCACCATGGCCGTCTCCTTCCTTTCAATTTTTTGACTCTTCGAGTGCTGCGTACCCCTTGGAACTAAACCATGCCGATTATTTGGCCCTACTTATGACAATTTTTACAAACTCCTTACTTTGTATTCTTTGAGCATCAGGTTGGGAGACATATATTTGTGGAAAAAAAGAAAAATTGTCTTGTGCACTTTTGTCAAGCTACAGTCCCGTCAAAAGCCCCTTAAAAGGGGGGACTGTTTGAAGGAGGCGGAGCCTTTCATTAAGGACGCGAACGCAAAAGACGGGGGGCAAACATGGCCTCAATTTCTCCCCGAGACCTAGAC
Organism: Lepidurus packardi; assembly: GCA_023053545.1. Lineage (NCBI taxonomy): Eukaryota > Metazoa > Arthropoda > Branchiopoda > Notostraca > Triopsidae > Lepidurus > Lepidurus packardi. Next base: position 13,592,212 of record JAKZAN010000001.1, read on the forward strand.
CAAAAGCTTAGCAAGTGGCGGTCTTCTTCTTTGCTCGCCAAAAACGAAAAACGACCGGCGTGGAATGCGTCCCTTTGACCAAACATGGCCATAACTTTTTGACTACCAGACCGCTTTGCTTTCCAAGGCGGGGATTGGAATGCACCGTGTATACCTCTAGCTATCGTTCACTAATTGGAGGTCAGCAACGTAAAAATGGCTAACATGACACACAAAGATAATACCCCAACCAAAAAAAGCCCGTTATCGATACATTGAAACGAATGGCTGCAAAACGAACTGCTTTTAACACCCTCCCCTCCATCTCCTCTACCAATAAAAAAATCCGCACCGAAAACCCAAGTTTCACGTCACTACACCCCTTTTAAAGTACTAAGGTGTAGTCTGTTGAACCCGAGCAAGTCTCCTCTCCTTCTAACAATGAATTTATTTCGGCCAACAATGAACTTTTCTTACTTTAGTTGTGCTGGGGAAAGACACGGAAGCGCCAAAAGTGAATCTTCGGCTGCCTGTCAACGATCCACCTCCTCCCTCCACCTCACCCATCACCAGTACAAAAATATTTTTTTTTAATTTACTAAAATGAGTTATTAAATACATGATTTGTTTGTACATTCCACGTTTTACCTCGCCACGCCATATCTTCCCAACCTGTCAGACTCCATACACCAAAAAGAAAATAAGAAAAAAGCCGCTAAAACTGACAGCGGAAGTGGTTACCACCGTCTCTTATGTTCACGTCCTGTCCCAACCACCTTCTTACCCATTTCCCCCCCTTTTTTAGCTGGGGGAGGGAGGTTTGACCCGTTTTGGAGTGTCCATCTGTAATTATCTTTCATGAGAAAATTCAATAAAATTCCAGAAATAAAAAACATCTATCGGCAAAGACACTACCCTGGCGAAAAGCACTGAATGCGTGGGGTTCGTAAGGGGGAGGTGCTTTAGGCTCGGTCCCAAGCTTGCGCCGCTCAAAGCTGTGGCCATTGGACAGTTGTGGCTTTAACCTTACCACCAAAGTTGACCAAAAACGGTTACTTCACTTTGCTTACCTAACCACGTTAAAAGAACGCTTGCAAAGTACATGAATTATACCGAAAAGCGATTTTTTTTGCTTTTTTCGGTTAGGTTAGGTTTAAGGCACAAGATCAGATCAGGCAAGGAAGGTCGGGAAGGGGCAAAATGGGAAGAGGAAAGCTACGAAGGGAGACTGCGTACGCACGGATCGATACGTACAACGCGAAAGATCCCCCCCCCCCCAGGTGGGGTATTACGTTCGTAACTGTGTGACGTCATGGGCTATCGTACTTTGATCTGGCTAATGTCTATGTGTACCGTATGGTAAGTACATTCCTTTCGAAGAGTACGTCGCAACTAGTACTGTATGTTCTAACATAGCACTGTTTTTCTTACAAAAATTTTCAAACGATTCATGAGAAACTAAACTTTTTTCAATAAAATAGAATAAAAACTAAAATAAACCAGTTGCCCAAAAGCGTCTATGACACAATCTACTGGAATTCCCAAACACTAAAGCTACCGTTTCAGGCAAGTCTCGACACTAGGCAATTTCCCTTTGCTTACTTGACCCTCGAACGGACAGACATAAGACATGGCGAACTTTCAGCACCATTTTGGGTACGACGTGCCGACCATCAAGAATGCTAACCAGTTCCGTTCCTTTTACGTTCCCTCCTCCTGCTTCCAACCCAAGCCGTTCTATTTCTGCCAAACAATGCATTTTCCGACTGCCTTCAACTTCCATGTTCTCCTCAAGCACCAACAATGAATTTTTGACGGGGGAAAATATGGTCAGCACCCGAGTTTCACGTCATTACACCCCTTTCCCCTATGCTAAGGTGTAGTCGCGTTGCACCCGAGAAAGTAGTAACCGATCAAGTGCAGGAAAAAAGGATCTGCAAGAAACAAACAAGGGGGGAGAAACTGAAACCCTCATACGTTTGACTTACCCATTTGCTCACTCAACTTCCGTTCCAACCCGCTCTCCCGTACCCGCCGCGTTCGTCTGTATACAAGACGGCCGTTCCTCCCCATCTTTTCCTTCGCTCTTCTGACGGAGCTTACTTTGTTCGTCCCGCATAGCATAGGCCAGTGTACTGTGTTACATGCGTGTCGGAATACTACGGATTCTTTCGGGAATCCTTATACGCAGGGTTCAGAGATGGCACTCTTGTTCCCCCCACGCGAAAAGGGACATACGTAGCGTGTAGGCCAAGGGTGGGCGCGACAAAAAGGGTGAAATTTCCGTCATTTTTTTTGTTGTTTTTGTTCCCTTGCCAAGATAAGACCAGTAAGAGTAATCCTCTTGTGCCACCCAACTGAACCGGATGACTCTTCTCGGAATAGTGTCTCAAATCTTGCGTCTTAACAGGCCAAAAACAGAGTAGTCGTAGGATATTTTTTTCTTTCTTTTTCAAAGGGTTGGACGCGAATGCCTGTCGAACTCTCCACACTCTCCGCAAAGTTTCAGTATAACATCGACTGTAATCCCATCAACAATCCGACACCCACACCAGTACTCGAAACGTAATAGGCTTGCGACACAGGAATCCAACAAGAAGGCTGTTATGTACCACTTTTTTACGAACGTTCTTTACACAGTTCGAGGTGTGCGTGATCAAGTTGAAAGTGTGTGTACATTTCACCGTTTCACAAAGTTTGGTTTCCAGAGATGAATGGGCCTATTACTTAGTAAACTTGGTAGACGTCGGGTCGTCACATCACGCTGTCCGACACAGGAGAGAGAGAGGATACCAGGCAAACTACGCCGCAGACCCTCGCTTGGCCCCAGGTCCAGTACGCGAGCAGTAACGCCAGGACCTGCGCTCCGTTATCCCGCGCAACTCCCAACTCCGCCTTCAAACCCCCTTTTCAATCGCACCTACCCATCACGCTTATACAACCTACAAGCCCACAAGCCAAGCGGCATGGGATAAGGGGTGGAGGGATAGCCAAAACGGGCGCGGATAGCAAATGCATGAATCGAACGTTTCTCCCCACCCAGCCAGCCAGCCTTCCCTTCCCGCGCCTTCCGGTCCTCTTTGGCTCAGGGGGTGGAAGTCGGTATTTGGGCCTGTCGGTACAACTGAGATGCCACGGCAGGCGGACGAAAAGTGGGGTACGGCGGGCGATCCCAAACGCAGGGGTTTTACAATAGGAGGGATGGCGGGGGGGAGAGGGGCCAGAATAAGGCCCAAGCCTCGCCCTCTTCTTCTTCATCTTTCGCTTCGCTTCTTCGTCGCTTTTTCATTTCAGTGTTGCTTGTCCCACATCCCATATTCCACCTTCCCAGTTGGGAAATTCTTCCAAGCCCCGCCTCGCTATTAATCCCAGGAACTTTTCAATTTCTATCTTTCTGGTGTCCCAGTCTCAGCTGTCTTCACACTCAAACTTGTTCTTAAACACTATCGAGTGCCCAATATATGTATAAATGCATTATATCCATAAATACAGCTTGCTTACGAACGAGAATGGAATTAGGCAAGCGAATGCCATTTCTTTCTGCTCATTTCCCGCTTCCGTCGCGGCTCATGCAACTTCTCATTCATAAAACGCCCGCCGCAGTCGTGGCTATTTACTATCACCGCCAACATACACACGGTGGGGAAGAAATCCAGAAAAGTAAGACTGTGGAAGTAAAGGGAGGGGGAACACGGTCAACCGCCCTTCGTTAAAGTGTGTCCGTTTGCTCAATTCATAAGTTTTTTCGTCTTTCTCCCGCCAAGTCGGAAGTGGCCAAGGCCAAACACCCTTCCCCTCCCCCCTCCTCCTCAACTCCTTCGCTCCGTTCATTCCGTTACTCAACCGCGTGGGGACGAAATACGGACACTCGTACTTCAGTATATATACATATGTGAATGCGCAAACACAACCTATATACCGTCCGACGTCCTGCATCACCAAACACACACACACAGGTCCGCCCCAAAACCCGAAAACCAAAGGACGAGACTTGGGCCAGGAGGAAAAAGTAAAAGGAAGGAAGAGGCATGGGATTTGAGAAAGAGACTTTACTACTTTACTAGATGCCGTGAAGGCCGCTGCGCACATCACGTATACATACACAACACACACACATATACATATATGCACATACGACACCCATAACACGCAGGGAGACCCAGTCGCACCCACTGTTTTACAGTCATTTCCGGTCTTGGGAAAAACTAGCCCTGTTCCCCACTTCCTCCCTTTTTTCACCCCACCCCTTTACCTTATGTCCACCACCCCTTCATCTTCCCCGACAACTCCAGGCCCATATTTTAAATACCAAACATCCGTTAAAATGCATCTCACTCTTTTCTACTTTCTCCCTGGCCTTAAAACCGATGTCATTCCAGAAGACAAGGGGCTCTGACCGTTATCAAAGCTGTCCTCGAGACAAGAGCTCAAACGCCATATCCCTATCTACCATGTTCCGTACTAGATACGGAAAGGATACTTCTTTTTTTAAGAAAAATTGAAAAATTTCTCAAATTCCCATGATTTCATAGTTAACAAGAAATGAATTCAAGTCCTACCTAGCCCGCAATGGGAAAATGTCACTGTTGCTCAATAAAGAATGTTCGCTAGCTAGCCTGCAGACCCAAGCAGGCAGCTTCGTTCCCCGACCCGTCTTCGCTAACCGCTAGCCTGCAGACCCAAGCAGGCAGATTCGTTCCCCGACCCGACCTCTCGCCGTCCTCGCTAACCGCTAATCGGTCAGACCAAGGCAGATTCGTTCGCCGTCCTCGGCCCGTTCCTAAGCTCGCGAAATATAAAATTTCCTTGTTGAAGTGTACAATCGCACAGCGAAATATAGTCGTGATTTTGAGTAGGAGATTCAGTGATTCCTTTTCTGAGGCTTCTTCTTTACCCCTCGCTTTTCGTTTGCGGTATCTACCGTTTTCACCAGCTAGCCCCGAATTGGGCTGTCCACACTATATCCCTATGGCGTCATATACGAATTTGGGACTCTTAGAAAAATAGAACGAATTTCATCTTAATTGGCATTGCGTAATTTCAACATAATTCATCTTAATTCGCATCGCAGCATTTCATCGTAATTAGCATTGATTGATGATTAGTATGATTAAGAGTATGATGGCGAGAAAAATAGAATGAATGTCATCTTAATTGGCATTGCATAATTTCAACTTAATTCACCTTATTCACATCGCACAATTTTATCGTAATTGGAATTGAATGATGATTAGTATGATTAAGAGTACGTTGGCCAGAAAATACGCCGACCTTTTTGACCCAGGTCGGTTTCCCTTTCCAATACCAACCAGGTGCAAAAGGCACGAACTTTAGTGGGCAGAATCACACCCAAAGGTGCGAAGGAATTTGCGAAAACACACCAAACCTTAATAAACTTGCCCCACAGTTCATTAACACTGTTCTAACGTCGCGAACTTTGTCTTTCTCAACTTTCCCTGACCTGCAGAATTGGACGAGGGCGTGTACCCTGAGGCAAAGTAGCTCTTGGCATTACATCACGAGCACATATTACATCCTTTAATCCCCCCAAAAAAAAAATTAAAAAAGAACAAGACGTCCAGTACAGACAGTCTTACTACTGTTCAAAAGACGTAAAGACGTCAAACAAAGGCGATTTTTTGGAAAAGGTGGGTGTACATAGTACATTACTTGCATCTCTGTTATCAGCCGTTTTTGACCTTTTGGGCTAGCCAGGCAGCTGCTAGCTCGGATTGTAAGGTGGGCGCCTTGCAACTGCAGCATTAGCGAACGATTTGAAATGAAACCGGCAGGCCCTCCTGTCCACCATTTCTAGGGGGCAGGTGTGGCGTTTAGGACACATACAAGAGAATAGAGGCTAGCATCGGGTGAGTTGGCTTGCTCACCCTTACGCTGCTAGTACGAATTGCTGCGTATGGTGTGTGCTGGGCGTGCGCGGCGTCAGCTTCGACGTCCACCCCACACCCTCTCCTAAGTTTTCCCCTACCCCCCTCTTTGCAAACCACTATTCATTTTTTTCGCTTTTCCTCCAACGACTCTGCATGCTAACTACAACTCGCTTGCTCCCCCTCTTTTGACACATCGTACATAGTAAAATGGCATTTTTCATCTGCATTGTTGATGATATGATATAGCCAGAATCGCACATTAATAAATTGTAAGACTTTTTTTATTTTTAAGATGGGAGCGCCTCACTAGTACCAAAGAAATGATCGATAGGTTACAATAACACCTACTTCTGCACTTGATTTCATTTTTCATGGTTTCTGATAAAAAAAAATCACCAGAAATGTTTAATTTCTGTACTTCTTATTCGGTTTTAACAAGTTTAATTTCTGCCAAAGATCACAAGAAATCCAGCGATCTATTTCTTCTATTTGTATTATAGTTTACATCTATGTTTTAATTTATACAAACTAAGCGAGCCCTTTCAGTTGATCTTTTAATAATAAAGACAGGTGCGGCAACATTAGAACTAATCAGACTACATTCCGAAACCGATAAGCGCCAAGTTCCCTATGATAAACTATTTTTTCAATTTTATTTTCTTGTCTGTCTTCCCAAAGATCACACGACAAGCCTACCTGCGTATCAATCTCGGAATTCTTTTGAGTACAGTAAACTTGGTTGATCGGCGTACAACTCCCAAACCTGTATCTCCGATAAACTTCCTTCCTATACTTTTTTTTATCTTTTCATATCTTTTTTTCTTAAACTCCCTACGACGTACCTCCCCAACATCGAGCAATACTACTTCAATAATAATCAATAATAATCCAATAGGAAATTAAAAAGCAAAAAAAGAAACGCATGACGACGTAAAGCGTTTCAAAGTACGCGCCAAATGGCTTACTAGTGCAAATTGCTGTCCCATTGGTCCCACCCTCCATAGCCTACTATGGGAAGTGGCGAACAATGAAAAAAGGGGGAATAGCGAACAAAAAAGAGAGCCTAGCGACCTCGGGCGTCCCGTAAGTTAACCACACAAGTCCCGCCAAAAGCCAGGGTGAACAAAAAAAGGCCACTACGCATGGCACGACAAAAAAATGGCGAGTTTTGTGGGCGTTTTAGAGGGCAGAGGAAGGGGAAAATGTGTGTCTATGCCCGAAATAAATGTCCCTAACGCACTCCCGCCCTTTTTGAACTTGTTCCACGCCAACGAAAGGAAAAGGAAGTCCCGTTTTACTACGTATACGACGTAGATGTGCAAAAAGGAGCCAAAAAAAAATGGGCCACTCACCTGTTGAAGACATTGCCGTGGTCCAAGCAGGATTCCATTTCCGCCAAAGTCACCGTTTCTCGCCCACCGACACTGCCATCTTCCCGCCCTTCATCGCCCGAGAGGATGTTTCCTGAAAATGACCCAATAAATCCATAATTTTATTACAAAATACAATTTCTAGTGACCACATGCTCACAACCCATCCTTATTAAACAGCTCTCTTTATCGGCCTACACTTGAAAAGTGTTCAAATCTGTTCATTACATCCGTATGAAAGACAATGTTGAGAAAGCTAAATTCCTACACTGCGACAACTCAAAAAATTCTAACAAGAATTACCCCAAATGAAGGGGGAAAAAGTCGGAAAAAATGGCTCCCATTCTGCTATGTCGTTCATCTTTAAAAGAAAAAATCCGCGTTTCTGTTAACACCGAAACCGCAACATTACGAATGCATACCTGAAACATCCGCGTTTACGAGTCCAAATATGTATTAAAAAAAATGAAAAACATAAGACGCTGTATTATTTATTAAGAGAAGCGGCATGTATCCCATTCTGAGGAACGCATACGCAACGGTGGTTGAATACGTTTCCCCCTCATGCCCTGGTATGTACGAAGGAAACCCCCATCCCAAGTTTCTCCTTCCAGAAAGTTTCAAGCTTTTCCTCTCCATGGGTATGACATGCCATCAGGAAAAAAAAACACCATCGTGACAGTCTGGTTAGACAGGCCCAGGTAACAAGCCGAGAACGAGGCACAGGTTGATGAGCTAGAGGGGATATGCACATACCACAGTACCACCCAATGCGGAATTTCCCCCTCCCTCGTTAGGGTCCTTGCTAGCCTCCCTTCCTGTTCTTACCTGCTGTATTCGGTCACTTTCTTGCACCCAGGTGAGAGAGGAACAAGAAACGAGGGTGGGGAAAGGTAAAGAGGTTTGGGGAAGGCGATGAGGGGACGTCCCTCTCGCCTTCCTCCGAGATGAGAAAGAGGGGGGGGAAAAAGAAAAAAAGAGGCTTGAATGGCCTCCGGTGGCGGTATCTTCCGGGGGTAATCCATGTGCGTGTGTAGTTTGAACGCGCGTGCATGTGTGTATTTCAGCTCTTTTCGGGGAACCTCAAAAGGCAACGAAACCTTTCCCCATACTGTCTTCTTCTAGCAAGTAGCAACTGTGAAAAATGCAAGCCCATGTGGCCTCTTCTATTGAGCAACACTGAATTTTAGGCAGGCACTCTCAATGGGCTCCAACAGGCGCGTTTTCACTTTTGGCCCTGCCATTGCTCTGCTGTGGCTGCCCATCAGAGCAACCATGATATTTCGGACCTCGAGGAGCCTCGCAGAGGAAACCCACATTGGCGTAGCTTTACAGCCTCCCAAGGAGCTCACAGGTATACTAAAAACCTGCAAAAAAGGCCCTGGCTTGAACATACACGTTACGGGCCCAGGAATGCGGGTAAAATGGCCAGCGGTCAGTCCGTATCTCCCCCCCCCACCTCCTTACTACCTGGTCCCCCGCCTTTACACCCTCCTCCAACCCTCCACTTTATAAGGAATGCGTTAATGACAACCTAACCGACAAATCTCTCCTCCATAAAGCTTTCCCTTAGCCAAAAGCATCATCGTCCCAAAGTTCCAAAGTATGTATGCTATTTACTTTCCCAAAAGTATTAAGGGCTTACCATTTTTACTGCATTTTTTTATTTAGACTACTCCCAGGTGCTCTCGCTTCCAATAAATCAAGCCATGTCGCGGTGAAAACAAATACCTTTGATGGCAATTAACTGCGTTGGACGGTTCTATTCGTTCAGAAACTGCTTAAGGCTCATTCTTTTAACCTTCATTCTTCGTAACCCCCCGAAAAAAAATTGGAAATAAAATAAAAAACGTCGTGTTTCGTGCTCCTCAAATAGCTTGCACCAAAAGAGAAAACCAAAATATTTGAGAAACACGTACTCCCCACATTCCTTTACCTATCTTTTTTTTATTTATTCGAATTTTTGTTTCACGAGCTCAACTCACCAAACCGCGTCGTTACGATCAACCAATGAGAAGACATCATTGAGCCAGAAAGGGGGGGGGGAGAAAAAAACATGAATGAAAAGCACCAAACACGCAGTTTTCAAAGATAGACAAATTCAGCCCTCGTTTCCTGTTCTCTTATAACCAACTTTTCTGCCCCTTTCCCAAATTCTTTCTATCAACAAGTTACAGGGGGGTTGAGGGGGTTACGGATGGCTCGTCATTCTCTTTTCTTTCTTTCTTCCCTTCTTTCGCTGCGCCTTTTTAAAAGCATCGTCTAGGTCTAGCCTACGTCTTATGCACTTCCCATTCTTATTAAAAAAAAATTCTTTTCTTTTACGAAAATCCAAGTTCAGAAAAGGAAACCAACATGAGGTCGCGGGGGGGGGTTCAACTCGGTTTTTGGCCACTGTCTGAAACCGATTCTCATTGGCTTTTGCTGGTTCCAAAGTTGCAAAGTAACACTTTTTGCAAAGTAACACACAAAGTAAGCTTTTTACACTTTTTAAGCAATTTAACATAAATTTAAGATAATTAATTAAAAACATAATAAGTTAGGTTTAAAAGTATAAAAACCGAAGCCAAACTAGTTTCACGACATGGGACATTTACAAATTTACACTCGTACAAATTTAAGTAATTTAGGTTTATTTATAACCCAATTATTTGACCATTCCAGACTTTTGAACGCATTTGCGTTTAACCCTTTCATGCATCTCGAATTGATGAACATTTCAGAAATAGCAAGGAAAGTTATGGGCGCGTGTTCAGCTAAAGACTTTTGGTTTTATTTCAAGTCATTTAAGTTAATTATTTCAATTTTGGAGGTCTTTTTCGATTACGCTCAACGTTTTATTTAATTTAAAATCAAATGTGAGCAATTTCAGACATTTTAACGCATTTAAGCTCGAATTGGTTCAGATTTCATAAATGACCATACAACTAGGAAATAACGTTTTGGGGCGTGTGTTAAGCTAAAGGCGTTTAATTTCAAGTCATTCAAGTTAGTAATTTCTAGTTTGATAGTCTTTTTTCTATTGCGCTCAACGTTTTCTATAATGCTCCAAATGTTTTGTTATTTAAAATCAAATTATGTGAAGCATTTCAGACGTTTTAGAGCATTTAACCCTTCCATGCATCTCGAATAGATGAACATTTCCTAAATTAAGTTTAAATTAAATTAAATTTCCTTTTAAGTAACAACTAAAGTTTGCGGGTGCGTATTAAGCTAAAAATGGTGAATTTTTAAGTTATTCAATTTACTATGATATTGTTAGATCCGCTAGGAAAAACGGAATCTAAATAAGTTAAAAACGAACTTGGTTCTTTTCAAGGGGTTTTGGGGACATTCTTTGCGCTCTTCTCCTCCCCAAGAGATAGTAGGCAAACTTGGGATAATTACATTAATACGAAATTGCTCAGCAAGGATCTCACGACAATGCGAATGCTACAGAATGGCAAACGTGGGGTCCAACTTAATGGCACTTGATGGTCTCAGAAGACAAGTTAAAACACACAAAAGTTCAAACAAGTAAAAAAATTTTTTTAAAAAAGATTAAGGATGTCCTATCAGGTACTTTTCAAAGACAAAACGTTTTACGTTTCTTTAAGTAAAAGGGAAAAAAAACGGTTGTAACCACCCCCAAAAAACAGGTAACCGCAACCATTCTGTAATTTTGGCGTTCAAAAGTCCAAGATTTTTTCTAATAGGAGGCGGTTTTATCGTATCAGTCCTTTTTTAATATTACACCCTTGGAATCTTAAAAGAGACTGGTCAAGACGTAACATTTCGCTTTAAGCGTAACACTCCACTTTAGGAGATTATTAGGGAATAAGAAATTATTTCTAAGCGACAAGTCCATTTGAATTGAATGGAATTGAATGAACAGCTTAGGACAGACAAAATGACACATTATCCAATTTTAAGGGATTTTTTTTTTTAGAAATTTAAACGTGAACCAGAACCTTGCCATTCCATACAACATGGGCAAGGAAACTATTTCTTCCTTTTTGTTCCCAAGATTCGAAAAGAAATGACTTCTTGGCGCCCTTGATTGGGTTAGAGAAGTAATTAATGGGCTAGGCATTGGAAGTGATGCTTTGCAGGCCTGGAATTCTGCCTCATGAATCAAGTTATGTGACGACGAGAGCCTCCCCTTCCTCCTTGTTCCCCTGCAACAGGCACAGAAGGAGTGTAGAACGCATAGGACTGCAGAAGGAGCGCGCACACACACAAGAATGACGGTTATGAGAAAAAAGTAAATAAAAAAGGCGAGACGGAGAAGGAGGCTGCATGGGACGAACAGTGTTTCTCATACAGCGTTCTATTAAATAAATAAAAAAAAAACAAGCCAGAACAAGCACATGATGCACAAGAAAAGTCTCAAAGGAAGACGCTGCAAGGCCCAACATGTTCCAAGACGAAGAAACCAAAGGCTAAAGGAGGGGGCGGAGCTCGCTGCTATTTAGCCCAAAAGCCTGCCTTTTTCGCCTCTCACTGGAATTCTTACAGTCAAAAGCGGTGGCTAAATGCTAATGGGTCAACGGCCTATGTCCCTCTTATTTCGATTTCAAATTTCTACAATTTAAAAAAAAAACTATTTCTAAAAATTCTAAAATTTCTACAATTCTGTCATTTGTGTTTTCAAGTTAAGATTCAAGATGGCGCGAAAGTTCGCAATTCCAACGCAGCACGTTATTTTCCCCGCTGTTTCCGCAATTTCATTGTTGCGAACGCTGGTGCAAGATTGGCTGTTGCCCCCATCACTCAAGTCCTCATTGCATGGCGTTGGTAAACCGTACAGTACAGCCTTGCCCATGTATGGGTTCCCCGAAGGCTCGGGGAAGGCTGAAGCTTAAATCCAAGGCATAAACCCCGCCAAAGTTCAACTTAAAAGCGGTTGAAAAATGGGCATGAATTGCTTCATAATTAGCCCAAAAAATGCTAAGCTCAACTTCCTTCTCTACTCTCCATTCCAAAAAAGTTCCAGCTAATTAGATAAGAGCTCAGCTTATCAAGTACGCCTAATTAAGTATGTGTGAACTACTTTTTTTTTTTTTTTTTTACTTTTTACAGCCAACGCTTGAAAGCTAACTTTTAGGCGTAATATAGGGGTGGAGGGGGTGCTAAAAAAGGAAAGAGTAAACGAGTTTTGGTAACAATTCGGAAAGAGTTAGAAGCAGTTAATTCATTAAAAAAAAACATGTTCAGATACGACAAGTTTGCTTTGGCCTAACATGGAGCTAAACGACAGAGAGACGCACCTTCTGTTCTCTTTTCGTTTTCCTCTTAACCAAGCGCCAAAACGATAGGGCTGGCCCGAGTCAAAGACAGAGCGTACCAAGTTTTTAATGTTTACCTGAAATATTGCTCTCCTCGTCTTCGTCTTGCAACATGACGGGTAGCAACTTACGTAGAAAACACAAATACACTATACAGGTCAATTATCGAAGGGTATATACAAGGCACTGCACCACTGTTACAACGTTTCTTGCTCAAAGTACAACTTGTGCAGCAACAAAGCCACCGCCGCCATGTTGAACTAAAACACGCGGCGTCTCTTTCGGCCTTCGGGCTGAGCCGAGAAGGTCTAGCGCGAGCCCGGGAACCGAGCCCAGCTCGATCTCCCGACAACGCTGTAGCCCGAGCCGGGTCAGTTTTGCCCCGCTTCGGGACTCGCCGTCCTTTTCCACTTAATGCCTAATGTCCGTCTTTTCTTCTATTTGTCGTCTTCATACAAGATAAACCACGCTTATCAATAAGAAACCCGGAAAGCTACGCATTTAATAGTAAATGTGTGTCAACTGTTTCCTCAAAAAAGCTCCTAGACCGTCCACAATACGCCGGTCATGTGCTTAGTCATTTCTCGCTTTTAACGCTAGATGGCTGTAGATCCTTGCCTTTCCATCCAGAGCAACAAAGAAAATAGAGAAATTTGTAAACAAGTAGAGCTTTCAAAGCATAAGTAGTGGCCAATCTACATTGAAACGCCATTTCAAACCAATAATAATCACCTGTTAAGTAGTGTCAGACAATTAAGTCAAGTTTCGCTCTTAATTTCATTATTCTAGAGGTTTATCACCTTTTCTGAACTTTGTAATACCTTTCCTGAAGGTCTCCATTTGTGTAAAATCAGGATCAAAATGTCAAGCAGAGCTCTTCGAAAACTACAAGGTTCGGATGACTTGAACACATTAAAGCAGAACCTTAGCTCGGAATCAGAAGAAGACCCTGGACCGGTCTCGGCCAAACGTTCATCAAAGAAGAAGCCTGCCATCAACCCTTTCGCATTGGTAAAAAAAGAAAACTAAAAACTAAAAAAACGTTATTCCTGATGTGATTGGCCCAGCCTAGTCAATTGTTTTGAATTGCAGTTGCACGAGCACTCCGAATCCGACTCCAACGCAAGTCCAGTCGGAGATGAGAAATCCGACACTTGTAAGGACAGCACGAGTCATGCTGGGCAAATGACTGATAGTGACGTCACGAATCAAGTATCCGGCGCTGTACCCAAAAAGAAAAAGAATAAAAAGAAAAAGAAAGCGGCTGAACCCAAACTAGTTCACCATCCAGCCCCTGATCACGAGGTAAAGCACCAAGAATACGTTACGTTATTTTTATAATAGCATGTTTTTTTAAAATATTTTCTTTACTTTTTTATTTAGTTGGACGAAGTAGAGCAAAGTGTGCGTGAAGTCAACGCGTTACTGGGTGAACTACCTAGTCGTAATGACTTCCCGTCGTCGAGCTCCAGAGTCGCACATTTGAATCGCGATCTTTTAACCATCGAGCGCAAGCACTTGAGTCCCGAAACTGAGCTGAAACGGATCTTTGGCTCCAAAGTAATTCAAGCCGAACTCCGGTAAGTTGCCTTTACTTTTAAGAAGATTTCTTCCAAAAGAATCACAAAAACTTATTCAAAAAGAAACTAAAGCAGTGATGTGCTTATAGGAAAAAAGGTCGTGGAGGACGCCAGCCTTTGAAAGCCACGTGGCTAGTCACTCCCAGTCCGCACTGGGCTCAATTGGGCAAAATTACGGGAGGATTGACTATGACGCTGCTGGAGAGCAAAGGCAGCAACATGTACTTCACGTATGAGCACAGCAAGGACTACCAGAAAATCCAAATGCAGTTCCTCCAAGCTGTGGAGTCTTTGAACCCTGAAAACATAGCCGTAAAGTTCCTGGAATTCTTAATTTAAAAAAAAATAAAAAATTGAACATTGTTTTTTGGGGTCTCCTATAATAATATGTGCATCGTTTAGGCGGTGGTTAACGCGTACCCACATCATATTGATTCGTTGCTCCAACTATCCGACATTTGTCGCATGGGAGAAGACTTGCAAACTGCTACGGAACTCATTGAAAGGGCTTTGTATTGTCTCGAATTGGCGTTCCATCCGTCCTTCAATATTGCGCAAGGCAACTGCCGTTTAGACTATCGTCGGCAAGAAAATAGGTCTGATTCCTAAGCTAGTTCCATCTAAGATTCTAACATTCGTCCTTTGAATATTTTTCTCATTGTTTTTTTTTTTTTCATTTTTAGAGCTTTGTTTCTGGCCTTGTTCAAGCAGTTAACCTACGTGGGGCAGAAGGGATGTTACCGCACAGCACTGGAATTCTGCAAACTGCTCTTCAACTTGGATTCCGACGCCGATCCGCTGGCCGTCCTTCTCATGCTGGACTTTTACGCTCTTCGCGCCCAAGAATACGACTGGCTGATCCGCTTTTACCACGAGTTTGAAAGCGTCAAGAACTTCTCGCAGTTGCCCAACATGGCTTTCTCGGTCGCGGCCGCCTACTTTGGGCAATTCCGAGCTGAGACTCAGCCGGAAGATCTTGAAAAGGCCGATCACTACTTACAAGAGGCGCTTATCATGTTCCCCGGCGTTCTCCTGCCCTTGCTGGAGAAGTGTTCAATACAAGCTGACCCTCGCGTGTCCAAACACGAGTTTTTTGGCACCAGGGCCATAGCCAGGTAAGATCAGCTCGCGGAATGGACTCTTTTAACGTTCTTTCTAGTCAATCACAAGCCATGCTGCAACTAATCCAGCTTTACGTGGGGCGGAGTTACCACGTGTGGAAAGAGCCCGCTCTGTTGCCTTGGTTAGAACGGAATGCCCATGCAGTGCTGGAGCGAGTGGATGCAAACGATGTCCACGTGACGGACTACGAGGAAAAACGGCAGAAACGATACCAAGGCATGCCTCGCAACATTTATCGCCACATAATCATGTCTGAAATCAAAGACGCGACTGCTACACTGCCCCCGGTACGTTGGTTTAGGCCACTTTTAAGTTTTTCTATTTTTTTTTTCGACGGTCTAGGATTTAGCAGAAGGCCCTCTAATGACGTTTGATCCTTTGCCACCCACTGATAGCATAAACAGCTACAGTGTAACGAGAACTGCATCCACGACTCAAGGAAGTGATGCCGGTTTACTCTCTGTTTTCTTGCGGTCCTTAATGCCTGGTTACAACGTACTGGAACCTCGGTAAAGCCACCAATTTCTTTTTATTTTTTTTTGGGGGGGACGCCCGTGACTTTCTTTTTTAACTGTTTTACAGAGGCGTAGCTCAAGCCCAAGCTGCTTTACCAGGGGCAGAGGGGGGCCAGGATGGCCAAGACGAACCGCGCAATGCTGGGATGGATTTGCGCCGAAGTGTAACTTCCTTAGTGGACTCCTTGCGAGATTTATTGGGGCACGTGCATTTGGCGGAAGTCGACGCAGCCGACGAACCCGACTCGGATGAAAGTGAAGACTGAGAAGGGAAAATAAAAACAGAAGGAAAAGGGATTGTTGCCTATCTGAGTTGTTTTGTCAACCAGTGTGGGTTGGGTGATACAATAAAACGATTCTGCACTGTCTATAAAATGTCTAAGAAATAATAACCACGCCCTAATGTAATGCTGGCAGTTGCCTTGAAAAACGGACGCTTTTAAAGTTTGAAAATGGCGTCAGAGGGAAAAGCCAGGTGAACTCGTCATCGTTTGAACTCTACTGTTTCCAAAATAGGCAATTAACGCGTATGACACTATTGCCAAGTGTACCGTCACGGCAGTTACCGAATTTCCCCAACAGTATGTGGAACAGCGCATATGGTACGAGATTAGCTTAATATGTTCGGTTCAAACTCCAGGAAACAAACCAGCTTGTGTCGAACCCACAAGGCCATTTTCTGCGCCTCAGGTGGAAAGTTTTTTAGATGTAAGACTAACTTTCAAGGTGCAAGTGTCGATCTAAAACACGCTACAGCAAGATAACGTTTCAGTCTTAAACGAGACTTGAAGTACGACTAGTTGAGCAATCCATTCCACCCAGTGACAAATCCCTTAACATGAGAACTATTTGCATTTTGGCGCTAATTATCGCCATTGCCAACGCAGCATCCGTGAAAGGCAAGGTACGTTTCTCCCTAACCACAATTTCTCCTTCTTCTTTCCATTGTTTTAAGACCTTACGATCTTTTATTCGTATTGGTTGTTTATTGACTTCAAGTCTTAAGATTAGAGCGAGAGCAACGCTTTGAAATCTAAGCATTCAAAGCTTAATAGCCGTACAACGTTCTAAAAAGAAGGTCAAAAAAGGCGTCAGCGCTTACGCATACGCCATTGCACACGTCATAGCGCTCCAGCTATAGGCATAACAATAAATTTTTATACGTACGCCATTGCGATAGCGATAACAATGAATTTTCCTCCAAGTCCTACTCATCTTTCTCACTGCTTTAATACAGGCTGTGGGAAAGGAAAACCTGGACGTTTATTACGAGAGTCTTTGTCCCGACAGCCGCAATTTTATCGTCTCGCAATTGGCGCCCAACTGGGCCGATCTGGGCAGTAGTATTTACCTTCGACTCATACCCTTTGGCAAAGCATCGGTAAGTTGTACAAAAAAGGACATAGAAACCATAGTATTATGTTTAAACTAACGGAAATTGCATAGTATACCGCCACCAATCAAGGCGGATGGGCCTTTGAATGCCAACACGGCCCCGAAGAATGTGCCGGGAACATTTTACACGCTTGCGGACTGAAATACAGTGACGACTCCGGCAAAAGTGTCTCCTACGTATCTTGCCTCATGCTGAATCCCGGAGCTGGCCAACAAGTAAAAAGCTTTCGTATTTAGTTGATTGGGGAATGGAATTACCTTTCTTTTCCCTCAAGTGCGCTACTCAAGCTGGACTGGATTTCACGCCTATTAGCCAATGCCAAAACAGCTTAGAAGGTCAAGAACTTTTGCACGCCCATGGAGTGGAGACACACGGACTTTCGCCGAAAGTCACTTTCATCCCTTGGATTATTTTCAACAAAGTTTACGACGAGCAAAACGAATGGAACGCCCAACTCGACTTCAAAACCACGGCCTGCAACAATATTATCGGAGACAAGCCTGCTACCTGCGTAGCCGTTCGCAAAGGTTAAAAAAGAAAGTTCCCGAAATACATCCAAAGAGTGGCAAAGGCCTAGAAAAATCAGTAAAAACTGTACCGTAAACACCCTTCACTTGGGTCTAAAAATAAAATTGCATTGGTTCAACCAAATTCAGTGTCAGAAAAAATGCAGAAAATTTGCTCTAGTTTCTATCCCTAGCATTACGTATCTATTATACTCTGCATTCTATTCGAGAAGAAAGAAAAGTATAAGAAAGTTTGCAAGTGTGAGAAGAAAGAAAACAACGTATCCGAAGGAGTCAAGAGTGTATTTAGGTGGAATTAACAGGTTTCTACGCATCACCCCCTTCCTCGTCGTCGTCAGTATCCAGTGCGATACGTTTTCTCTTAACAAAGTGTTGAATGCGTTCTTCTAAGGTGCCTGTATTCAATAGAAACATGTCAGGTAAAAATCTGAGCCCGTTTTCGAGTCATAATGAATACTGACCACACGTAGGGCGCTCTAACAAGGGCTGGTACACCTTAGATTTAACTCCTTGCATCAAACATTCGATCTGTCCATACGTTTTCTCGTCCTTGAACACGGGTAAGCTTTCCACTTTATCCAATGCTTCTCTGAGCATGGATGCTCTACTCCATGATCCATAATCCATAATGGTATTATAAGAAAACGACCGGGAAACTTAACAAAAGGTAATACCTGACAGCATTCTCTGTCCACATTCCTTGCATTTGCCCCACAACAAGGCGCAGCGACTCCACATCGTATTGCCAATCGGCCTCGCCATATTCACACTCAAATAGATTCAACGGCAGCTCAGAGGCTAGCGAGTATTGGGGTTTTCTAATAAAAACGCAATTTTCCGGTACTTCCTACAGTTTGCGGCGAGGAAAACAAAGCCATTGCTATTACCTAGGATTGGACTCAACATCCAACATGTCTTGGATTATGCTGGGCTCCTCTTTGCCTTGTCCAACGAGGAAAAGGACCGAAATAATGCTCCTAATTTGGTGCCACAGAAAGGCTCGACCTACAATGGTCAATTCGCATAAGTTGAAGCTCGGCTTGAGCTTATCTTCGTCCTGTATTCGGATGTTGAGCTCGAAGACACTCCTGAAGTACGTGACGACACCGTTTCCGACGTCCATTTTGCAAAAATTGCGGAAATCGTGCTCTCCAATTAAGAAGCGGCCAGCTTCTTGCATGCGCTGCGAGATGATCGAAAGAGTTCAAAACAGGAGCGAAACTGGAGCTTTTTGGCAACTTTTACCTCAATATTTAAGTCTCCTTGTGGAAAGAAGTACTTGTACGTCCTTCGGATGCAGTCAAAACGTGCGCTAAAGGTAACCGGCACAGGACTCCAAGCTATGACACGGATTTCCCGAGGTAAAACCCGATTTAGCATGCTGAGGTACGGTATTTCTTCTGAATTAGTTTTGGCGAGCGTGTGACCTTCAGGGAGGTATATGCCCACCCCTTCTGAGAAGTTTGACCTCAAATCGATCGATATCACCTTCAGAAACAGGGAGTATTCCCATGTTTTAATGGTTGGAATTTTAAAACGTCTGAAATCATTTTCAAAAAGAAGGAAAGAGATACCTGACCAAATGCACTAACGCCTTTGTCAGTACGACCACACCGGTGATAATTGGAATTCTCGCGTTTTTCTATGAGACATGTTTTGACCAGAGCCTGGAAAAGTTCGGCTTCGATAGTGTGCTGAGTTTGTTCCTGTGTAACATAGCCATGGTAATCCCAGCCAAAGTAAGCCAGGTGTAGTAGCACATGTCGTCTGGCAGACCTTTTAAAAATTGAAGGGAAAAGAACCATTGGGAGTGTCAATGCAATAGATTCTAGAATGTGTGGCTTACGTGTGAATACCTGGTAAAGTCGAACTTCTTCTGTTTATGGATTCTATGGTTTATACCAATTTTTCTAGGCTCCGCCTTTCCTAGCAAGTTCCTCAACTGAACCACGTGAGCTTCTAATTTGACCACCTTGTCGATAAGTTCCTATTACAGGCGTTAAAAACGAGCTAAAATGGTACTTGCTTAAACTTTTAAGTTGGCAAACCTCTTTCGTAAGCTCGTTCAGCTCTTTAGCTATCTCTTTATTTCGTCTTATTTTAGGTAGCTTGCTGGAGGACATTTCACAGAGTAGGAAACAATGAAATATCGTCAACAGTGAAAACAAATTTTTCCCGAAACTGCAAGCATGCCGCTCAGGGCGGCGCTTACTGAACGAGAGAATAGTTTCTCGAGACTAGTGACTGAGAAGGGTTTGTAAAAGACACGCGCTTAGCACTCAGCGCCACCCACGGACTACTCGAAAACTAGCCGAATTAAAATTTGAATAATTCCGAGAGGAAAATCTTGCATTCCTCTCTACACTATGAGTAACACTTGACTTACTTAAAAGTGTACATTGTTGCCGAAATAAGCCCAATTTCATGAAAAGCAAACCAAGGTAAAATTGCACTGCTTCCTGAACGTGGCACAGATGAAGGTCAATTCAACTTCGTCTCGATACCGAAACGACAGTCCTCGATAATCAAACCTCATCTACGCCTCTATCGACCTGTGTACTACTCCCTCTCTTCTCCCAACACTAAAAAGGCGCCAGCGTTGGATTTCTAATTGACTAATCAACGACTCGAATACACAGACCATTTCAGATATGGATTTACTAGGACAGATAAACATCAAATTCTAATTTAAACGCTTAGCCAATATCAAACCAAACAGTTTCAATACGGTAGCTTCAATATAGCCGGTTTTAATTTTGATACTAGCCCAATAAATATAAGTAAATAATATAATTTTTTTTTTCAAAAAGCCGGCTTACCTTCTAGCCACTGGCCAATGGGAAAGGACGGTAAACTCCACATGGTTATCTCAAGATGGGCGAGGATTAGTTTCTTGCACAGAGTAATAAAGGCACAAGATTAAAAATTCTTGAATAGATTTGATGCAAAGATCAGTTACACAGTAGCGCTGGATCTTTTTTTTCTTGGGAATTGAAATAGCTAATTTTAACTTGGATTTTTAAAAGCGGCACTATTAGAAACACTAGGGATCTATGATTTTGCGTGGGATCTTCTTGGTAGAACACAGTAATATAATATGGCAGGAATATTGCTGCAATTGTGTAAATGAAACACACCAGGTCACATTTGCTAAAGATTAACAATGACTGAATTCACATCACAGATCGAGAAAGATTCTCTAAGATAACGTAATAATGTTAATTTAAAATGAAAAACAAATTGATTAAGATTTATTTTGGATAAACGTTCGACGGCGCACAAACTCAACTGTCAACAACCGCCATCTATATATCGTATCGATTTTGCTTTCTATTACTGTTTTCTTTTCCACATATAAGCGGCGCCACTAGTCCCGAAGACTTGGCTCCGTGTTTGGCCGTTTTGGCGGTTCCTTTGACGTTTTTGGTTTCATAAATAAGCACAACAATGAACAATGGCGAGTGTTAGATGCAGCTATACACCAAATTATTTCTCTGTTGAGGATATCTTAGCAACGCAGCAAAATCTGCCGTGCAAGTTTGAGATGACTGTCGCAAGATTGGGTAAATAAAAACTAAAACATGTACTAAATACTATTGATTTAAAATGTCTAATTTAATCCCAAACTTGAAGGTTCGCTTGATCCTTCCGCTGACAATCCCGATCTGCAATCTGGTACAAAACTAGAACTCCCTTACTGGCTAGCTAGGCCTTTGCTTGGTAAAAGCATCGTGTCTGTCGAGCAGCCCAAATTTTACAGAAAAGACTACAGGTAAACCTTGAAATGCGTCACTTTTAACTTTAATCTCTTAATCTTAACGGTTCCTCTCTTTGTAAAGGCATATATTGCAAGCAGATGCGAGAATAGTAGACCTACATAAATGGGGACCCCACTTTTACGAGTTTGGATCGTATTTGACGCGTCTTAACTTCCCTGATAACGCAGCAATGACTAAATCCTTAGTAGACGTAAAAAATCATCCAAAACACGTTGCCTAGTCTAATCTCTTTCCCTTGCAGACGTTACGAACGCGACTACGAAGGATTATGGACGTCGCTCAGCATTCGGTGCATCAAGACCCCACTCATCTCGTTGTGATCCTGGACGAATTAGAAAAAGGCTTATTTCTGGTCGGCCAAACTGCCTTGCAACAGCAACTGCAGTGGCTCAGACGCGAGTCCAGCCGAATCACTGCCGCAGCACTCGTAACCAGCCACCGAAAAAGGAAATTCGCCGAAATCGACGAAGGTGAATTGGTCCTCTAAAAGTTATATTGTTGAATGTAAGGCACGGGTCGATCTGTAAACTACAAAATATGCACACTTGAGCAAGAATATCACACTTCCCTGTCCGAGTCCTTTTTTTGTGCAAAATAGTATCTATCCCCAGAGTAAATTAAGAAAAATCTGATCTCGTTGCTACGCGTACGCCGTTTCATTCCCCCCTTCCAATAGCTCTTGCTTGAAGGGCTGGTGGCTCATGGGCATGGAAAACCCTTCTTCGTCCGAGTCGTTGATGATGGAGTTACTTCGCTGCATCATAAGCTGAGAATGAGCACTGGTGGCTTGACTTAACTCCGCTGGCACGTTGTGGTGCAAGTGGGGCGATGAAGAAGTGGAATTGGAATTGGGAGCCAAAGGCGTTAGCGTCGACAAATTTGAAGACGCGCAAACGGGAGGTATGTACGTGGCTGATGTGGTCGTGGACTGATTAGGGGGCGATGCATCATTGGAAGAACCTGCTCAAAAACACAGCCGTTTTACTCTCCTTTAGATCTTCTAGGCAATAAATAAAAAAATAAATAGATAGACTGCTACCTCCGAGGAGCATTTCTTGGAGGAGCGAGTCGATGTGTGGGATGCCAAATAACCTGGCTAGCTGTATCTGCTCGACCATTTGCCACGAAATGGACTGCAGTGGGGGTAAGGCCAGCAGTAATTCCCCAAAGCGGCCTCTGGACGCGTACTGCCGATCCGCCACGTAATCTTCAAGCAGCAGCTGAATCTGATACCTGATGGCTTTTACTCTGCTCACTTCACACAGTCCTTTGGCGTCTTTTTTAAAACGAAAATAAGAATATTAACAAATGCATCGGATTTCACTTGATAATCGTATAAGGCTTTACTGGGATCGAAGAATATTATTGCTTTCAGACAAGCAAATTCCGTGTCATCCATCTGAATATCTCGCAGGGGCTTCACGAGCTCATCCATTATTCGCACGCCAATCCGATATATCTCTACCTCGGCTAAGGAAACACAATTCTTTGTGAACTCTTTGTTAAACGGTATGCGAATAAGAACCAACCTAGTCCTACAGGGTGTCGAGATATAAATGAATCATTGCCTAGAAGCAAAATGTCTTTTAAGTGCATGGAGCGCTTGGATGCCCCAAGCAACAGATTTTCTCCGGCGTGTGCTCTTAATAACGCTACCTGGAAAGTAAACCGAAAGAATAGAACGAAAATTGGGGCCAAGGGATATTGGGAACTCTCTGTCTGAAATCATCAAAATACCTGATCGTCGAGTGGAAGCTCACTGAAAGCTGGAATATATTTGGCCCACTCGACGAGCACCAAGAGTTGCTGCTTCATGGATTCGCATACATCAACGATACTAGCAATCCGTTTGTTCGACAAATCAAAGTCGTTGACCGGGTTAATCTACAATTCGCCACGTTATTTTTCCAAGGAAACTCGAGCTGGTTTTTAATCAATTCCGCTACCTGACGACACATCATTTCCGCGTTAAACAGCACGGCTACTGTTAATCCATTGTGTGCCGGAGCTTCTTCGTAACTCGGCCTTCGGCAACTTATGCGATCGCGCTCGTTTTGCACGGCTGTGCCCAAGATTCCTTTAAAGTTACATTGCACTATTCAACACAACTGTTTAGCATTACCTTCTTTCTTCATGCCAGCTTTGAAGCATTTCCTCAGGCGGCAATACCGACACTGGTTGCGTTTATCTTTGTCCACCACGCAATTGCGATTGAACCTAGAAACACGCATAGTATCCATCATTTTAGTCATATTTTTCGAATTCCAGTTGGTTCGATTCTTGCCTGCATGTGTAAACATGGTTCTTTCGTACAGAGCGTCGGAAAAATCCTTTACAGCCATCACCTTCGATAGTCGAAGCAAAATCATTAGCAACGTTAGATAAAAACAGACAGAAATAGGCTTACAGGACGAGGCTCCGTAATGTTTTCCTGTTGCCCGGTCTCCGCAAATGGCGCAAACAGTTGCCACTCCATTAATGCTGCTGCAACCTGAACTGGGTGACGAAGCCGCGGGGTTGGTGGGCAACATATTGGCGGTGGACAATTGTAACGACGCACCATCTGCAAGTTTGCACAACATTTTGATTAAAAAAATGGATAACCAACGTGCTTGTTATGCGCGTCCATAACCCTTCACATTTCCCATGCCAAATCGCGTGCATTTTTAACAAGTTGCTCGGTTGCTAGGCCCTTTTTCTTTCAGTCCTCTTAAAGAAAAAGTGCCACTCTAAGCTAACAGGCAGGCCAAAAGTGGTCGAGGGGCAAACAAGTGTAGTTTAGCACAGTAAAAGCTGGTAAAAACGCTCATTCATAATTCATTCGTCCAAGGTTTAGGGGAGGGTTATTCCACAGTAAGTAAACGTCATTACAAAATGACTGGTGTGAGTAATTACGTACATACACACCTTCTGGTGGCAGTAATGTTCAAGCGTTGGGGTAGGAAATCCGCTTTTGGCTAGCAGCAATTTGGAACATAAAAACTGGCTTGATCATCTTCCAATCTCGAGCATTGGGGGATAGAGTAACATATGCCACGCAAGATATCAGTTTTCTTGTCAAAGAGAAGCTCTCATCTGTTTCTTGATGAGGGACATGAACGATGTTATCCTTATCCTCTCTTCGCTTTCCCTTCTCTTCCCCTACTCTCTCGGTTTGTCTTTCGGGGTATAGCCCGGGCTATCAGTCAGGGCAGCCGTGATGATAAGCCCTTATCTTGTGCGAGATAAACTTGTCCCCTTGAAACTCCAAGACGCCAACTTTTACTGGCCCCTAACGAACTGACTAACTTGCTACTTCGAGTCTCCGACAACTGGCCAAAACGTAAGGAAGGTTCCTAAGCTAAGCAGAGGAAGGTTTTTATTTTTGGTTTTACCTGTAATGGACATTCCGTTGTTACCAATACCCACTCCGGCCAATACCGACGCGTTTTGGACGATCACGGATTGACTGCTGGTGGGCAGTTGATTGGCATGGGAGCTGATCACATGGCCATAATGAATGCTATTGCTATGCAAACCACCATTATTCGCATGGTGATGATGCCCTTGCAAAGAGTGACGGTCTTCTCGGTTCTCCATCACCCCAAAACGGTGAGCGAGACTGGAAGATATCTGACAGGCGTGCAAGAATTACTCTCCGTAGAGAAGACACACGGTTTCTGATGACAGGCTCTCCTCGGTATAATGAGAGTCGGTCAACTTCCCATGCGCTTTGTCTGCAGCCTAGGATACGGACAAGGGAGTCAAGTTTGTTCTCTTTAGAAAAAATAAAAAAAAATAGAGGTAGTGTTTCCCCTGGCTTCGTTTTCTGATCTCTTCCTGTTACTTACGTCCCGGCTTATGTAGAAAGGTTCGTTTTTATTGACGCACGGATTTACTAAGCTGTACTTTCGGAATTTGGCCTCTTCCAAAAAAGTTCCGACACTTTGCAGGCGGTTCTGGTCAAATGTCACCGAGGATTGGCCTTTGTACTTTACACCATTGGACGCTGCACTACTGTACTCCACTGTGTATTTGGCCCGTACTCGAAAATTTTGTAGAGAACAGCCTTCTAGACCCAACGGTACAACGGAAAAACAAGCTTCTTCCCACCTGTACGTATGTGATACGAGTAAAAATGTGTCCTTTGAGCTCAGCAACCGAAGTCCGCCGTGCTCCAAGTCCAAACGCTGAAAGGGAAATTTCCTGCCCGTTTCGCGCTCGGGTCGGCGGTTCTGCGGGCGCGCCCGTACGATCTTCGTCACTCGGGGAAGAGCAAGTGCGGTTGGTGCAGCAGGAGGCGCTTGAGACAGCGTACATTAATTCGAGCGAAAGAGGTTCCTTATAGTCTCCCAACCTCGTTGTTCACCTGTTGACGGCGGGACGGTTGAAGCCTTAGATAAAAAAAAGAGACTATCACTTTTATCAGCCGATAAATTTCTCATCAGCTTACAACACGACAATCTTCGCCGGGGCGATGCAAGGAGACTCTTTGGCTTGCGGGGACGAGTTGGCTTTGCGAGTAAAAGTACTCTTTAATCGAGAAAACGATGGGTCATCTGAAAAGGTTTTTTTTTTTTTTTTTTTGCTGCAAGAAGGACTTGATTAGTTATTTCTGTGAAGTTAACCACCTAGTCCATTAAAATTTGTCACGTTTTTCAAATAAATGTACATTGATCCGCCATATACTCGAGGATGACAATGGTACCACGTTCAAAATGAAACGCAGTAAACAAATTCTATAAAAAAAAATCGCAGAAGGATAAATGAAATAGAGTTATAGGACAAATAACGAAGCGCAACTTTGAAAATGCAGGAAGTGACACGAAAATTATGAAGGGACGAGCTGGTTTTCCAAGGTTTCTTGTCCAACGACATGTTATATGCGAAATTAGCTAAGGAAACAAAAAAAAAGCATATGTGGCTGCATTCAAACCGAACTAAAACTTGAACCACATTGACTTTTCCATAAATGTTTTGCCTCCTGTGTTAACCTTTGTTAAAAAAAAAAGCTTCCCTAGTCTGCACCAATTGGAAATATCTATAGGAAGATCCGACTCTAAGAAAAATCCTAGCCAAAAAGAACAAATTAAAAAAAATCGTTAAAGACTCCCTTTATATAGCGTGCCCGCCTTTTCCCTTCGCCTAATAGAGC
Source organism: Lepidurus packardi (assembly GCA_023053545.1). Taxonomy (NCBI): domain Eukaryota; kingdom Metazoa; phylum Arthropoda; class Branchiopoda; order Notostraca; family Triopsidae; genus Lepidurus; species Lepidurus packardi. The sequence continues at coordinate 13,618,769 of JAKZAN010000001.1, forward strand.
TTCCACATTTCGGTAATACAATTACGGTACTGTTACGTTTTCAATGAGCTACCTATTGGATGAAAGAACTTTCCGAACCATTCACTAAAGCTCCCAGCGCCACAAAAAATTCTTATCTTTCAAATCCTGGCTCCCATTGAAAGCTGCCGCCCACCCCCTCCATTGTTTTTCGTTCTCTTTTTTCGCAAATAAACGAGACTATTTGAACTTATGAGGCAGTCGCCACTCCCCTTGGCCCCTGACAGAAAATGAAATCTTTGAAAGTGAGGTTTCCCCATTATTGGGCTGGCAATTAAAATCATGTTAATTCAGCCTAATTGACTAATACCATTCATTTATTATTTTATTTTTTTAGGGATAAGGGTTTTGTGTGCACTGGTGCCTAACCGTACCATTTGACTAAGGGCTTTTTGTTCTGAAAAACGTACCATTAGAAACGCGAGCTAAAAATTTGACTTTCTGACTAGATACCTTTAGCTGGCTGCATTCGCAAGAATGAAACTGTTTACGCTTTAACCCAGCATGGCCCTTTTACCCTATAAAGCGACAATAAAGCTTTCTGTGCGTTAAAATAAGACGCAATTTCTGTGAAAATAACCTTTCTGGCTTCGGTGGGTAAGTTCATTGCTTAAAAAAAGGACAGAAAAAGAGAGCGACCGCTTTTTCCAACGCGTGTGCAATACGTAAGCCGTCCCTAGTCCGTCGAAAATTGACTTTTTTTTCCACATTTCTGCGCATAACAAGGGGCCAATTGTCCAAGCGGGAATAAATCGAACCAATTGCCTAACGCTATTGTCGTATATGGTCCACTCCCCTTCTCTCGCTCTTTTGTTTTGCTGAAGAACCCTTTTACAACTAAGAATAGGTTTTTGGAATGTCGATCCCATTCACGGCAGACGTTCGTTTTTTTTAGTATACAGATTACGCCGACAGTTTTAAGACGCTAAAAACCTTATTTTGTCCCTTTGTGTCGTTTGCGGTTTGCAGAAAAAGAGTTTCGACCATGTCCTAAATCTACGAATTTTACGAAAAATTACAAGATGACATTTTGGTATAAGATCTTTCTAGACTTCATTAAAAACTCCGGGAGCACACAATCGCCGGAATCGCATCGCTGCTAGTTTCAAAGATGAAAGAAAGACAAACGGACCTTCCCTTGTTTGCTCATCCCCATTCGCGCTTCACGCTCCAGAAGAGCAGACAGAAAAAGCCGGGGGCCAACACGGATCCGCGCCAGTATGCAATCGCCGCAATAGTATTGTAAAAAAAAACCGCAACGGAAAGAAATGAAGTGTAAAGAAAGTTAGTTTAGGAAACCACTCAACGTGGCAACTATTTGCTGGATCCAAAAGGATACAGCTAAACCCCCAACACCGAAACAGTTTGAAAATCCCCCCGCCCAAAAAGTAGGAAAATCAAAAAACTTGCGCGCTCCCTAGATTCCTTTGAACTCCTTTTTTGTTTTGCTAAAACGATTTGGTACGTCCCCACCCTTTGCATGACTGGGCGTTAAATATGTGCGTGTGTGTGTAAGCACCATCTCTGGGGACTCTTTGAAACGTTTTGTGACACATAGTAAGCAATTTTTTTAATACAAGCCACAGCCTCGGAGGTTGTTGGCGATAATGACGTCAGTGACGGCGTCAAAGACGAACTGGATATTGGTGGTATCAGTGGCGCAAGTCATGTGACAGTAAATTTCCTTGGTCGTGGATTTGTTCTTGGCCTCGAACTGTGCCTGAATGTAAGCTGCCGCTTCTCCGTACTCTTGTGCGCCTGCCAAAGAAATTTCCCAGCGTTTCTTTTAGTCTCGAAGAAATATAAAGAAGAAAACTTTTAAATTGTAACTTTTTGAATTACGTACCAGTGTACTCTTGGAAACAAATAGTTAACGGGGATTTCTTAATCTTCTCTTCAAACAAATCTTTTTTGTTGAGGAAGAGGATGATGGACGTATCAGTAAACCACTTGTTATTGCAAATGGAGTCAAACAGCTTCAAACTCTCTTGCATTCGATTCTATAGAAACAAAACCCAAAAGGAAAGGAAGGAAGAAAACACGCAACTCGTTAGTAATGTTTTAAGTGAAAATAAGAGACGTACCGTCGTTTCATCTTCGTGTAGGACTTGGTCGTACTCGGACATGGCTACGCAGAAAATTATGGCTGTTACATCCTCGAAGCAATGTATCCATTTCTTCCGTTCCGAGCGCTGACCACCCACGTCGAAAAGTCTAGGAGAAATAAACCATCGTTAAGCCGCAATCTGCCACAGAAATTGCTTTGCGTCTTTTCTATCTGCGTTTTCCTTACTTGAAATTGAGATTTTTGAAAGAGAAATGGACTTCCACGATACCAGTGGTCTTGACTCGGGTTCGGAGAATATCTTGCTCAGTGGGTTGGTAATCTTTGGCGCCCAATCGATCCAAGTCGTCCAAGAAACTAGGAAGAACAAACGCATACACACAATTAGCCAACATTTCACGGCAGCAAATGGTGACAAGCAACATACACACTGCTTCCCGAAAATTAAACTGTACGTCTCAGCCTTCCCTTAAAGGATTGTTTTGACCACGGCCATCTTTTGTTTTGTTTTTCTACCCAAAGCAATCGAGGAGCTTGGGAGTGGGACAGAAAGGTCTGCGAGTTGTGTGACAGTGTCAAAAAACATCCGGGGTTTATTATCAATTAGTGCTCCGCCGCTTGTCTTACATTAAATACTGCCATAAGTCATGAGTATTATTACTTTAACTTCGGAAAACCAAGATTTCTTTGACAAGATTCCTTTACAGGCCTTGTGCCTAAATTGTTTCAGTAAATAATAATAATAATAAAAAAAGAAGCGCCAAGTGATTTGAGGTGACAAGGAAAGGAAGACGCTATTGATTACATTTCTGTGGGTTGGGTTAAAGAATGGAAAAAGAAAAAAACTGCGCCACAAATTTTGTCTTTGTCTTTCTATTCGTTCAGTATCTGAGCGGTATAAACGGGTCGGCGAGTCTATGGACATAAAGAAGAGAAGAAATTTCTTTGGCCAGCAAGAAATGTGTAGACGACTTACTATTTCGCTGAATCGTTGAGTTGGTACTCGTTGGAACGACCGAAGCATTCTTGAACTCCACTGTCAACCCAGAGTCGTTTCATAGCAGCCAGCAACTCCTCCGAAAATGGTTCCGTATCTTCCATGCGGGAAATGACGTCCATCACCATTTTGGCGTCCGGCTGTAAAGATAAACAAATTTAACGTGCGTAGGGCCGTAATATTATAAACAAACGTGAAAAAGACCCAAAGAAAACGAAATGCGAATGCAAGACTAACATTAAAGCGAGATTTATTGACAAGCCACGTTGTTTTTTCGACGTCTCAAGTTTGATGCTCTAGTACAGGAAGTGGAGGTCAAGGGTGCAAGCGCAAGTGATAGTAAGAGAAGAGAAATGCTGAGCGACGGCAAAGAAAGACCATTTCATGTGGGCAAAATGCCTAATGACCTGCCAAACTCCTCAACCTCGCCCGTCCGCCGCCTGTACGGGTAAAGACAGTAGGGAAAGTAAATAAAAAATTCCCTTCAAAAGTGGGGAAAAGAGGTTCATAGCGCAAGTCGGACAACCTCGCCAAAATCCACGAGTATTTACACACATCCACGATCGACCAGCCAACATGGCAATCGCGCTTGCATTGATCCGAGATCACATGATAGCACGATTGCGTCCCCTCACCACCAATAAGTCTTGGGCGAAAAAAGGAAGGGGGGACCTTTGTGCTTGGAGAGGAAGCAAAAGCAATTGCTGTTCTTGACGCTGCATAGCTATGGGAAGCATTACCGCTAAAGAGGGCAAACATTGTCGTCCATGATCCCTTTTATTCTGCGAGAGCCATGTTAGGCTTTCGTCCAACCTAAGTATTGATCTGTCCCGCCCACGCCTTAACATCCCGCGCTTCGCAGTTCGTGAAGCGTGTTGCGGGTAAGTGGGGGGAACCGTAAAACGGGCAAGTGTGTTGAAAAGAGTTTTGTGTTCGTTAAAGAAGTTTTTAGTAAATTAAACCCGAATAAAAATACAGGGCAACCGCCTTGTATTCTCAGTTCTTTCCCAGTCGTTTTCCATGCTTGGAAGCCTCATTAGAAAGTAAAACAAGAGTAGGACGTGTTAAAAGTGCATTACGCCACCACCAAATGACGAATGCAAGAAGCACTTCGCAAAATTGCTACGCAAAGTTAAAACTTCACGAAAAGAACGTAACAATAGCGAGAGTAATAGAACTCAAGGCTTTAGAGGCAAACATGTAGCAGATACACGTAACAGACGCTTCTCTGGGGACAAATTTGCAGCGACGTCAATATCAGGCGGCCGGAGGTAAATCTGGTTCCCTGTGCTTGCCGACAGGGACTCCTAAGCTGACTCGCCTGGCTCCCATAGACAACCCCCAAGTATTTTCCATCGGATGAACAAGCTAGCACGGAAACTGGAAACACTCGATGATTTCCTTTCTTTTATTTTTGTCTCATTGCTTAAGGCTAAAAAGCAAACGGCTTGGAGACATAAATGAATCAAGAAAAGACCTGAATCTCCTTTTTTTTTGTTCCCGAATTATTTTCTACTTAGAACTCCCAACTCCCTGATAAAGATTTTGGCTCCCCCGAGTTCAAGCGTGTACTTTTTTCTTTTCTTTTTTTTTTTTTATAAAAACACTTATAGGTTTCCCAAGAAGAGGTTCCACCGAAAAAAAGACTAAGACTAACTAGCTTTGCTGCACCAAGGGGCCGAGTGCATTTAGTTACCCTTGCTCATGCAGAGCCATGCCAAGTCGTCTCCTGTCCAGTCCAAACACATGAGAATGGCGAGCTCTCTCCCCTGTCGCGTGCTCTGACCTAACTTTGGTTTCAAGCCGGTGAACCGAGGCGAAAAAGGGTTGGCGGCGCCTTTTCCTTGTTGCTTCAGCGTTCGATAGTAGACTTATTAACGTTGCAATAGAACATGTCGAACCTTCAATAACCATCGACGCCTTTGATTTAGTGGGTAAATCGTAATCTCTGATCACCAATACTTCCGTGACAAAAGTAACTTGTTACATTTCACATTTTATTTTCCCATAAGAATGGCGAACGACCTGCCCCTTGGTTAGGTTAGGTTACGCCTAAAGGGCAAGTACAAAGAAACAAACAGAAGCAAATCATTTAGTTGGGATATGTCTTGGCTGATGCCAGCCGGGGTCCTTTTTTAGCATCATTCCGGTACCCCCAAGCCCAACAGAAAAAAAGGAGGACTGGTCGAGATCGATTTTCTCGGCGCCCAACACAGAGCGCAGGCGCGAGACAGCGAGAGAGGAGCTATCGCAACCCTCCGTGTGCTATCTACGTTTGGCAGCCCTGCACCTCAACCCGCTTCCGGTTCGCTTTTGCCGCCTCTATTTTTTCTCTCATCCATGGAAACTGTAACGCTTGGTTTAATGCTGACTACAAAAACCTCGCTTATATCTTCATTCTATATACTATCTACGTAATGGAGGGTCCCAAATTTCCCCAAATTCAATGAATAGAAGATGCTGATAGGCTTTCCGTTTTCCTTTTAGTTTCCGTAGAAAATAAGGCTCAAGTGAGATTTGGGCCTCCAAATGCGCATACTGTACTGTACACTCTCTTATCCTTTCAAGGTAAAAAGATACTGTGGTAGAAAGCAAAGAAGTAATTAAAGTAACATATAGCTTCCAGATGAGATAATCAGCCTATCTTTCGAATTACATCTAAAGCCGTGGGTGACAGGGGTAAAAGGAGGTAGGGGAAGGGGGGATAACTGTACGCAGGTGTTGATACGTTGTCATAGTGAAGATCCAGAGACCATGGCTTCGATAAGGGTATTGTGCGAGAAGCTTCGCACACGTACACAAACGTAATGACCGGAATTTTCTACCTTCCAGAACACAAACCACAATTGCTACCTGCCCCCACACGAATTGCATGCTTAATTACGCCTGCGAGCCTGGGTTGGTCGGTAACAACCACTAATGTGCTGCGTACACAACTTGAGGGTTAAACATAGGTTCCGGTACCACCGTGTTATTCCCAGATAGCCTAGCCTATTACCAAAAAAAGCCATTCATTTCCTGGACGAGGATTGGTAGTTATTTACAGTTACGCAATATTGTCATGTAACTGATGCTATGTCAGCTCAATTACCTTTGCCCGAATATATCTGGGAAATAATTATACCCAACTTGGGAGTGCTTTTAGGAACACTCTGGAAGATTTATTTTTTACCGAAATTCCAGGAAAATCTAGGAAAGGAAAAGGAAGGGACAGGGAACAGGGAACGTTTTCTGGGAATAAAGGCAAAAGGAGCCGGCCCAAGAATGAAACTTGAACTGTACCTCTCTTTCATTGTTGCTGAACGATATGCCCAGATTTGGCATAGCCCGTAGGATGGCGACTAATGATTGGATCGTGTTGCTGTACACGACCGGCCGATACTGCTTGTAGTCTTCGGATGTAAAGCCGCTCTCGTGGATAATTCTAGAGCAGACGAAGGGAAAAAGACAAACATCATTAGTACAGTCTGTCGCAGATATAGGATCAAAAATTGGCTGGAGTAAGGCATCCTAATTATGTCCTTTTCGCTCCGGAAGAACACAAAAGAATGTTACAGAATGCCTATTATCATTCCTCCTTGGATCAGAACTCGAATTCCCCGATCATGTAACCTTGGTAGCTTGCCAATAACCCCGATGTATCAAGCATGTCTCCATAAGCAACCTTTTAGCTAACGCTAAAACGGAAAGGAAAACTGAAACCAGGAAAGGGACCAAAGACAGTATTGAAATAATCGATACAAGACAAGTTCTGAGCGTCTCTTTCCTGGGAAAGAGACGCTGACGAAGTGGCTACCGAGGGCAACTAATGAAAAGCCTCGAACTTGGATTTTGGTTTCAAGTCATTAACCTTGAAAATTCCAACGCAAACAATGGTTGTCATTTGAAAAAAACGTTCCAAGACTTTTCATTTAGATCAAATTTAATTAACTAGGGCAAATGCTTAAAAGAACCTGTCTGAAGGCTCCCATATACCTTTGCTCGGTACAGGCGGTAAGCCTGAAGAATTTCGGAACACCTTTTCGTTAAAACTAGCAAATTTAATTTAAAAATTATATGGCAATTAAGCTTGAGCCTACTAACAGCTTGTGCACGACGAATCCACCTTTTTCAGTCCCAATCCCAATTAATAGTAAATTAAAAACGTGCAAACGAAGTTTGCAAAACAAGTAAAGCAACAAACATCAACGCCATCTACTGTTTCGCATCAACAAGCTAAGGCATAACCGTAGCTCTCCAATCTTAAAAAGTGGTAAACTTATCGTGAGTCATCCAACTCTGTATTGCACTAACTACACTACACTAACTCTAAACTCACTGATGCTGTTACAGTACACATGAAGGTTTTGTGCCTAATAGGAAGTGCATTTCTATCACCCGGGGCCTAAATCTATGCGTAACACAGGCAGCCAAAAGATAAAGTTACGGAAGCTCGGTTTTGATGTCGATGAAGTGGAGATGGCCAGTGGCCAAAATTGCTCCGATGTTGGATCAATAAAAACAGCTCCGCCATTAAAAGCTACCTCCTAAGCCATCTAAAGCCGCCATTAACTTACTTACGTGGCCTCGTTACTACAGCTTGCTACAGCGAGATGCTTTCGCCGGCTTTTCCGTAAAATAACTCTTTAACCGCTCTTTGAACCAAGTACGCCATCAAAAGAAGACCAAACGAGAAACAACTTACTTCATCTGTTTGACGATGGTACTTTTGCCCGATTCGCCCGCACCTGTAACATACAAGAAAACAAGCGATTAGTTCCCCCTTTCTTACTCCTCTTCTCCTTCGACATGTTTAATTTCCTATTATCAATGCAATTCCGACAGTAGTGCTGCATACTGTACGGTACAGGCCTTCCCTCCGCCCGACACTTAAGTACCGCCTAGCGTGTTGTATTATAATAGAGCATGAACGGGAGTGTCCACATTGGGGACGGGGTCCCATACTCGGCACGTACTGTACTAGACGGTACATTCTACGTTATGAAAGCAAACTCGGTTCCGAGGAGAACTTTCGTCTTTTGTGTCGCGACCCGATTGTCACGCAGGCGACGCGGTGAAATCGCAAGGAAAAACAAATTGCCTTTTTTCTTCTAGTTTCTTCGAACTACTTCCTCACTTTTTTCGTCTGGTGCAAAAGCAGAAAATCGTTTACAACGGCCCGTTTTTCCAACTATTAGGATTGCTCTTGACTCGCGTCATGAGAGTTTTTCAAGTGCTTAAAAAAAAAAAAAGAAAAAAAGAGACCTCTTTTGCTAACTTATTCGGGTTCCAGATGCGTCGCTAGAACAGCAGGAATTTGATCTCGCCACATTTTTCGCGCCGCGTTCCATGACACATAACCTTCTTAAAGAGCGAATGTGTGCCATATGTGGGGATCCAAGACAACTCATTTTTAAACATACATAGATTTATACCTCGTGATTGGGATGTTCGACCTAGGAGCGAAAACTAGGACAAGATTTATTTTTTATGAGAATCATCAAGTCGGATCTGAGAGAAACCGGACTTGCACGTCGGCGTGGGGGCGCTGGGGGAGGTCTTTTCCGCCATTCTGAATCCCTCAGCTAAATTTAAACCCAAGGTTTGTGTTTTGCTTAGGCTTCCTGCTGGGCTTTGGACGTTCGTTCGCCCCCCTTTTTGCTGCGCTTTTCTTGTTGTCGGCTACATCAGCCAGTCGAGATGAGATACTGCTTGGGAAGCGGAGAAAGTTCAAGCTTTGGATCGCATCGCCATGGGTATAACATGCACGTCGGTTGGCATACACGGCACGCGTATCTCAGCTTCCGTGTTTGGGCTAACAGAGGGGAAAACTTTTCAAAATGTACTCCGCCGACTAAAAACAACAACATAATATCGCAAGCTAGCTACGGACAGCGTGGCAGGGCGGAGTTTTCATTGTTGAAGTTGGGTCTGGCGTTTCCCATTGGCCATCTAGAAAACTCCTGCTCTCTTGTGCACTTCCCTATCTGTACCTTCCTATGTGCAAAAAGAAGGGCTCACTTTTCACTGTTGCAGTTGTGCCTTTAGAGACAGGCTCAACTTCACTAGTGAAAAGGTGCCCAGTTAGGCATCTCTAAACTTCCTGCTCGTTTTGTTCGGTTTCCTATGTGTACCTTCCTATATGCAAAAAGAAGGGCTAATTTTTCACTGTTGTAGTTGTGCCTTTAGAGACAGACTCAACTTCAACAGTGAAAAGTATGCCCAGTTAGGCATCTCTAAACTTCCTTCTTTTTTGCATTTTCCTTCCTATACGCAAAAAGCAAGCACATCTCGAAAAGAAAAGAACATCTCGAGGCTAAAAGAACCGCGCGGGTTTGGGTTGATGGGGACATTAGCAGAACATATGGCACTTCTAGCATTCATGAAGCAACCAACAACCTCTTCCGCTTCGTGTTCCATCTGCGCACCGCCCCTGCTGCGGAGCTTCCAGCAAGCCGAGTACAAAATCGGCCAGTCTGAAAAGCAAAAAGACTCCCTACTCTCCAAGCCTTTGCTCTTCTTCTTCCCCACGCAGTCTCTCGAACTTATTTCTGTTTCGTGAAGTACAACGGAAGTCTTCATCGATTTCTTCCTTGAGCAATGGATTTTCTGCTTCCCTTCCGTCTTCTTTCAAATTAGGTTCCACAGACGTGGTTCATCTCCCTTGTTGAACTTTCCTGCGCAGGATTTTGTCAGCTCGTTATGGCCCCTCCGTTTTCGTCCAGAAAATTCCTCTACTTAAAAGCAAGCTAAAAGGGAACGACGGTTGTCTAGGATTAGCCAACACTTTGCCATATAAAGCGTTTTCCCCTAAACTTAAGCTACTTTGTGACGACTGCACATTCCTTACGATGCATAATGTCCAGCTCGATAAAATCATCTCCCCCGCAAGCTATAAGTCAATGCTCAGAATCCGCGTCTGCGGCTCGTGGAGACAGAGGAGTCTTATCCAAGACCCCTCACTGTTCCATCAGCATAACACACTATAAGAGTATCAGGGTATAAACCCAGGTATTGATCGTCGGCGCTGAGGGTCGTGCGTCGTCCCCGGCGTCGCCCCTCCCCCCACTTCTTTTGCTCCCGGGAGTTTTTCATTCAATTTCTCTTTGTGTGACTTATTCGGATCGTGTAGTCTTCTCTTCCGAGATTTCTTCGCAACCTTCTCAGCTCTTTTCAGTCAGAAATATCCCCGACTTATTGTTTCAAATGGGGCAGACTTGGACACGAACCAATAACCCTACCCTTTGTATTGTATTTATGTTTGAGGGAGTGAAGGCAATATCCAGAAAAGTTATGCTCCAAAATGGCTACGTTTTTCTTGCGAAAGGCTGTCAACATAAGAAATGTGGCTTGTTTTTTGACCAAACAGGAACCCAGCACCTGCTCAAAACTCAGTCGATGTAACGTCTGTCTGCTGCAAGGGAAACTGTATATGCAAGATGAAGAAAAAGGTGCAAATGCGTTTAACCTAACCTAAATCAAAGTTTTTTTTTGTTTTTTTTTAGCCTTGCAGGCACCATTCCTAAATGGGGGTATACGCATAAGCGAGTTATAGGGGCATTGGGCATACATGGGAGTGTTACAACCGTCATCGTGAGCTCTCTCAGCTGCTTCTCCAAACCGGCTTTTGTTCCCTTGCCTGCCCTGCTGCCCCTTAGGGGCCGGCACGTCAGACTCGAACTTGGAACGCATGGTTTAAAGGTTTCGGTTTGCCTAACCTTGTTCGAGTCTTTAACAATAGCAACCAAGCCAAGCACAGACTCAATTGAAACTTACCAAGCAATAACAGTTTGATATCCTTGGCGGCTTGAACGCCATCTTCTTTGAGGTTCCGTTCAATCAGCTTGCTTCGTGCTGCGGCCGCCCGTTCTTCTGCAGACATGGCACACCCCATGGTGAAGAATTTGGGGCAAAACGGCAAACAGGGATCTTCGACGGTCTCCAACGTGGAAACTGTGAGGGGGTGACGGTATTCGAAATCAACAACGGTCCTCCCAAAAAATCACTTTTTTGAGCGGCGCACACCTATTTCTTCCGAACTCTTTGGCAATAGAAAAAGTTCTCCAATGAGAAACTTGTCACTCAATTCCAATCGTTCGCGTTTCCCTTTTTGCTCAAAAAACAAGTTCCCTCGGCGGCCAAGGCGAAGTGTCAGAAAATCCGTGTATCTTCACTTATACACAGGGCCATGGGGACTTTGCACTAAGCTGTTTGAAACAAACAAACGGAAAAGAGAAAAAAGGACGCAAAGTTCATTACTCCGTAAAGCTAAATTTAGGCAAAAGTTTTGCTTGGAAAACTGAGGCAAATACCAGCGGAATATTGTATATATACCTGCGTTGACGGCTTCCTTCTGCTTTCTAGCAAACTCCTTCACCACTCGTTGATTGGCGAGAAACAAACTTGGGTGTGCCAAATGTTTTTTTTTTGTCGACGAAAGGGTATATTACGGCAAATTAATTGAAAGGGAAAGGTGGGGCTGGTGTGGGAACTTAAAAAAATGGACGATGCCCAAGTCCACAATATGTGCGTTCGACCCCCGGTTGCTTCTCCAACTGACGCCTGTGTGCGACGAGCGCCTGGGCAGGGAATCCTACGGCGCTTGTGTATAGCTAACCCCCTCCCCTCCGTTCACCAAAGAAAAAAAGAGGCAGGCGTCCCTAGCGTCATTGCAAACCGCGGTTCGTGTACGTAAACGTAAATGCAGCCCGGGTAGCGTAAATATACGTAGAAATGGGACGAGGAAGCCGGCTTTCTCCCCGATCAACTGGGGTGATTGAAGGGTATTGGGTCACGAAAATCGTAATCACTGTTCAAGTATAGCTATAAAAAAACACAACGACTTCCAAAGCGTGCTCGATTGAACCTTTCAACGAAATCATGACAATCGAGTAAAGATGACCTTCTTTAGTTTCTTAAACTTTCTCAACAAGTTCACCGGGTTTAAAACCCGGAGATGAAGGTGACACTGACTATCATATTGTTTCAAAACGTTCTCCGGAAAAACAATAACAAACGGGCGCCACTCAAGTTCAAAATCGGTAATGACAAATGACATACTAAAATGACATAACGAAAATGACATACTGGTGTCATTGGTAGTTGGATTGGAAATGCATTAGGTTAGGGTAGGTTAGCTTAAGTTAGGTTAAGCTAGCTAAGGCTAGGTTAACGATTCTCATCAACTTTCGTACTTTCGAACTTTTACAGCTTGTACTTTCTTTCACTCCATTAGCTGAAATAAAGAAAAATTCCTTTTTGGAAATTGACATACTGGTGTCACTGTTGCCAGTTTCTTTCATTGTTCGCAACTGACATACCAGTGTCAATTTTGACAGCGGGATACATTACACACGTTCGTTACTAAATCTGGAGAACGTGCTGAACCTTCTACACAGAAAATACGCTTTATAACCTGACAGTTCTCGTATTTTTTAAGAATAAAGGGGACCCTTTATATATGGATAGAAATGAAGAAAATTTGACACTGATACAAATAAAGGATATAAATAAAACTTTCAGTGTGTTACTTAACTATCTGGTGCCACAATTCATTGTTAAAAGGCAGATATCCTATCCCACCGTCATGTACGATTTCATTATGTCCGAGTTGGGACATCAGGTTGAAACATTTAGGCTGAATCATTTGCTTTGCGATATTTCTTTTATTACGAAAAGGAAGTCACTTCCTCTCTTATCTGCCAAGCTCTTACTAGACACTTCCTCTTCATGTTTGAAAAAACAACATGGGCCTGTTACTAGCAAAATATGGGCGTGGGCACGAAAAATCATAAAATAATAATAAAAAAAAGAGGAGAAACTTTTCCGCGAGCAGCCTAATAATCAACACGTTTCTAAACCAGCGAAAAAACAACAAAAGAACAAACTCGGAAGCCTAGAGTAACTAAATTTGCAACTGCCACATGCACACAACATCCAATGGGATATGGCGCGGAAAAATGTACATTAAAAACCAAAAGATCAGCCTTGCGCCAAGTGTTCCAGAAAAACTAATCCCATCCGAGATCTTATGCCATTTTTTTGTCCCCATTTTCAATTTTTCCATTGGGGAGTGTAGCCTTCGTTTAACAACACCAACAACTTTTAGAAAAAACTACCAAAAAAAAAAGTAAATGACTTCATCGAAACCTTGAAGCGTTCCGAAAAGTCCAACTATGTATAAGAATTGCTGATTGCATGATGAAAAATTAACATCCCGTTCCCGTATTATCATCCTTTTGTGTCTCTTTGAAAGATCTAATCTGGCTCACGTGTAGAATCGAGTGAGTAACAAGAAACGATTATGATTAGATACAAATTAACAGCGCAACCTCGTTAAGGCATTAGCAAATTGTCCACCGATGCAAAGGCGCAGGATCCTAACCCATGCTGGGCCATCAAGTGAATTAGCTCTTTGGCATGGGCGAGCGACACTTCCAACGGGGGTCGTCGAGGAAGATTGTGTGACTCTGTAAAAAATAAATAAAAAAAAACGTAATTAAGAATTCAAACCCGCTGTAAGGGGAAATTTCGAGTACAAATGTCATATACATACCCAAAATCGCCGAATTCAAAGCTGCACAAATGGGTTCTCTCTGCACAGCATCCAATTGATCACCAATGGGGCTGCTCCACGGATCCGCGTACGCCAACAAACTAAATGCGTCCTACAAACGCATCCAAAAGTTCAACACAAAATTATAAAGAGTCTAAAATAATTTAAAAAAATTAATAAAACAACCTGGAGCATTTTCTCGTTGGCCTCGTTTTTGCCTTGATCTCGCCTCAACTGAATATTCAACGCCTGCAATTCTTTGCCGAACAACAGGGTGCATTCTACAGCAGCCTGAGTACCGCCACATAGTTGGCGTCTAGGAACCACGTCCACTTCTGCGAAAAAGAAAAAGACATAGTGTTACAAATACTCGGACAACTTAGTGCATCTATAACACGTACCCATTTCATGGTCATCTTTGTTGGCGCCGTTAACGCCATTGCTATGTTTATCCATGTCTACATCCTCCTCGTCACCGTCCACCCCCTTCTTGACGCCGTTTTCCTGCCCGTTTTTAAAGCTTTTTGTGGACTGAATGACTGAGGTTTGTACAGCGGAACTGCTGGTGTGCAAATGATGGGGGAATTGCATAGTTCCGGGACTACTGCTCCGCGAACGGGAGCGGGCCCGAGCGCCCACGTTCACACAACCAAAGCCGCCATAATTGGGACTCATACTGGGCGAGCCTGAAGACTGGGACTTGGGGCTGCGAGAAGCCCGCACCTGAGAATCTGTGCCGTTGATCATCTCTATAAACTGGCGGCATTTGAGCATGAAAAGCAAGTTCAGGTTGCGCTCTAACAGGCCTGGATACAACCCTTGGGTCGTGTCTATAGCTTCGCCAATACGCCCGACCAGTACCAATCGTTGTATGCCTATTGAAAAATTAAACAAATTTAGCTATCAAGAGACCAAAAGTCATGTGCCTACGTTGGCGGTTTTTAATAGAAGTCATTTCTTCGGTAAACACTTGACCCGTGCTTCTGGCAAACGCGTCCGAAGTGGCGCTGTAGCCATGATGGACTAAATACGACGACACCATCCTAAACAACAAAACAAATGGACATCATTTCCGTCCAAACTAAGTGGTAAATAACGTTTTACTTGTGCAAAGCTGCTTGCCACTGTCCATTGCTCTCAGGCATAGGAAAGCGCTCAATCAGGGCTGTTATCCGCGCTCGCAGCTCTCGCATTTCGTCCTCAATGTCGTACACAAACGGAGCCTGCCCGAAATTTGCATCTACCACTTCTCCAGGAGTCTGTAAACCCACGGTGGGGTACAAGTTGGGCTAGAGTGGTAATAAAATAGACGATAAGAAGCGACTATTTTTCAAAAATTATAACTAACAGGAAGATCCGTGAAGGCAACGCCAAGATTATGGCCATTCTTGGTATAAAAGCACGTATTGTCGATTAGATTAACTCCACAACCAATGACATCACCAGTAGTAAACGTGGGACCGTAGGGCTGGCCCGTCCCGGAGGAACAAAACGAATTGCCATCGTCTCCATGATAACCGTAGGATTGCTTATCCCAGCCTTTGTTTGAAAATAAATAAATAAATAAAAATATAAATTTACAAAAATGGGAACGAGGCTAGCTAATGCTTTTCCTTATCTAAAGAACGATGATTTACCAGGCAGTCGATTCATGCTAACTCCCTGGGCCGAAAGACCCACTCCCATGTAGCCATCTCTTCCTTTGCTGACAATCTTGACTTCGAAGTAATACAAGCCACATGCAGCAGGAATGGGATGAGTAGCTCGGACGCTTGCAGCATCTTTATGCGTCTTTCCATGTCCTAAGAAATAAAGACGCATTTAGAATACCATTAAATTTCTCAGTCTCTTTCAAGAAGTAATTCCGGGTAGTAATACCTTTGTAATGAACTCGCAAGTTATTCTGAGACAGTCCAATGTAGTTATATTTGTCCTTGGAGCTCCAACAACGGGGAAGAGGGGTCTCTTCTTCATTAACCATGGGGTACAGGAGTTTCAGGCGGTCTGCTGAGTTACACGTTGCGTCCATTTTTTCCAAGTCACCCGTTCTGCGATGGCCAATGACGTAGTACAGGCTCCGTTGCCCTTGTTTCCTCTTGGAGGGAGAGCAGCTCTCGTTTGGGCCTATGCTCCCAGGCAGGGCAATAGTTGTGACAAAGGTTCAAGTATAGTGCCAAATTAACATACTCAGGTCAAGCTCGGAAACCAGCAAGATGACACTCATGGGTCCAACATCACTCAGAACGGTGGCGAAAGTCTTCTTTGCGAAACAACATGCACCGAGCCAATGGGTTGTGTTACATTTACATAGCAGTAAGTTTGGTTATCATCCTACCTGGGGGTACGTAGATTGACGAAACGTTCGATCTTCAATACCAATTCACTGTTAAGACGTTGTCTTGAAAGGCTTAGATCAGTCACACTGGACTCACCTGCTAATTTATTGCGCAAAACAAAAAACCTTCCTTTTGTTCTGACGAATTTTCTTAGGGGGCGCAGCTTCAGCTGCAGTAGGAGGAGCGTGGAAGGACAACAACAACAGACTTTTGGACCGGCTCCCATTCCCAGTGACGTTTCTACGAAAGAATTCATTGTCGACTACGGCTTCCCAGAACTTGAACAAATTTGCAGCGAAAATGAGTCCAGGAAGACTTAGTACACTAGATCCTAGCTCCTTTTCCCAACCTGGTAAGATATCCATGCCTACATATTTACATTTATATTAGTATATCATTCTCGTCGTCGAGTCATACAATTGTGGGATGACTAAGCGCTCATGTGACTTTGACTTTGCTCCATTGTCGCAGAGATAGCCGCCCTGAAACACGTGGACCTGGATGTGGAGGTGGACATACTGAAAAAGGTTTTGAAAGGAAAAGTTTCCTTGACTGTTGTGAAAACCAAACCTGACGCCAAGCAACTGGTACTTTTAGTTCACTTTCTTTAGTTCTTAGAAGGAAAACCACCTGTTAGAAACCACGTTAGAACACTGATTTTTCTCCATTTTTTCGATATTTCCTACAGGTTTTGGACTCGAAAGATTTGGTTATTCAGAGCGTGTATGATATCAATGGCAAGCCCTTGAATTTTACCTTGGGGGAGCCGGTGCTGTCATTTGGCTCGAAGCTAGAGATCGACTTACCTGAAGAGGACAAGGAAATGTAAGATTAATTAATTTATTTAATTTTATCCGAGTACAAATTCCCAAAAAATAATGAATTTATATCCAAATTTCTTTACAGTGTTCGAGTGATTGTAAACTACACCACATCATCCAACAGCTCTGCGCTGCAATGGCTCGATCCCGAGCAAACCGCTGGCAAGAAACATCCATTGATGTTCAGCCAATGCCAAGTCAGTTTTATTTAAATAAAAATATTTTTAAAAAAGACTATAGACGAGTGGTATTTTCCCCAGGCTATACATTGTCGTGCTATGATCCCAATACAGGATTCCCCCGGTGTGAAAGTTACGTACTCGGCTAAAGTAATAATCGCTACGAACTGCTACGAATTATGAAACTAAGCGTTCGTCTTTTATTCCATTTTATCCCAGATCACCTGCCCTAACGAATTGACTGCACTGATGAGTGCTCTCCGGGTAGGCACTCCCCAGGCTGTTTCCGATAAAAAGCGACTATTTACCTTCAATCAACCTGTGCCCATTCCGTCGTACTTGATTGCTATAGTAGCTGGGGATTTGGAGGGCAAGCAAATTGGACCACGAAGCCACTTGTGGGCCGAACCCAGCATGCTCGAGAAAGGAGCCTGGGAATTCGCTGAAGTGATTTTCTAAAAATTATTTCTCGTTTTGCAGTTTTATCATTAAAAAAAATTTAAAGACTGAAACGATGCTGAGTACAGCTGAGAAAGTCTGTGGACCTTACGTTTGGGGAATTTATGATTTGCTATTGCTGCCACCATCGTTTCCGTATGGAGGAATGGAAAATCCGTGTTTGACATTCATCACTCCAACGCTTTTGGTATTATTGCTCTCTAGTGAATTTAAATATATTTTTTTTTTAGAATTTAATTTAATTTTCGTTTTATTTTTTAGGCTGGAGATCGCTCTTTGGTTGATGTAGTAGCGCACGAAATCGTCCATAGTTGGACTGGCAACTTGGTGACTAATCGGAATTCCGAGCATTTTTGGCTGAATGAAGGATTCACCGTTTTTATCGAAAGGAAAGTCACCGGGAGGATGCACGGCGAGCCGCAGAGGCATTTTTCAGCTATTGGCGGTTTAAAAGACCTTAAATATACGGTAAGGAGACTTAATACTGAATTTTGCACTCACTAGCTCTTTATAATGTAATTTTTTCCCGTTTATACAAATTTAACAGATTGAATCGTTGGGCGCAACGAATCCGATGACTTGCTTGTGTCCTGATCTAACTGGCATTGATCCTGATGATGCCTTTTCGACTGTACCCTACGAAAAAGGGCAAACACTGCTCTGGTACCTAGAGAGTTTGATTGGCAACAAAGGTAACGCCTGCGATCAACAGGAATTGCTGAATTGAATCTGTTTTCTTAACCTATAGAAGAGTTTGAGGAGTTCTTGAGATCCTACATTGATAACTTCAAGTACAAGTCCATTGAAACGCAGGACTTCATCGATTACTTGAACAAGTACTTCAAGGACAAACCTGCTGTGGCCCAAGCCTTGCAAAACGTTGACTGGAAAACATGGCTATACACCGCAGGCATGCCGCCTTATATTCCCGAGTATTTTATCCTAACCCTCGACAAGCCCTAAAACGCTTATAGCATTCTGTTTAACTTTTTAACTTAGTTATGACAACACTTTGGCGAAAGCTTGTCTGGACTTAAGTAATCGCTGGGTAACATGGGATCAACAAGGGTGTCCTGATCCGCTGCCATTCCAAGCTTCGGATCTATCTAATCTTACTGCTGATCAGAGAGCAACGTTTCTGGCTCAATTACTCGAGGAGAAGCCTTTGTCTTTGAAAGCTGTCCAAGCCATCGAGAAGGTGTACGATTTTGACAACGTCATCAACATGGAGATAAAATTAAGGTACGTAGCTCGTTATGCAGAGATACTGAATGAATTTTTATGAATTTGTTGATATTTCTAGATGGCTAAGACTGGGTTTGATTGCGCGCTGGGAAGAGCAAGTGCCAAAAGCTCTGGAGTTCGCCACGTCGGTTGGGCGCATGAAATACGTCCGTCCCATCTTCCGCGATTTGTACAATTGGGAGGAAATGCGTCCGAAAGCGATCGAAGCTTATGAGAAACATAAGAAACAATGGATGTACGTCACTGCTCATTGTGTAGCTACTGACCTTCATCTTAATGAATGAGATAGTCGGTAGTACTGTACCTAATGAAGGCATAACCACCTTTTTACGCAATAGAAGTGATAGTATTGGGGAATAAACAGCCTTTTTTTCTTATTTACAAGCCATTAACACCTGAAAAGTGCATTGGAATATAAATGCCAATTTTGAGGTTGGGAAGGAAGGAACGTAGGACAGGAAGCTAGTAAAAGACAAGGAATTTTGAAACGAATACACTAAAAAAAATTCGCTTCGTTTTTTTCGGTTCGTTTTTTGGTAAGGGACAGCTCAATTAAGGATATTTAGCTAAGAGTGATATATGTCAAGGATTCTGTTTTTTTTGCCAAATTCGCAACACGTAATGTAAGGCTAGAATATGCGGATACTTAGCATTTTGCAGCTTGCTTATTAGCAAAATCAAGGTTTCTTATGAAGCCCAAGCGGCCAATTCTTTCATGTCGTCGTCGTCTTCCTCGACTCGAGCTCCTAAATTTTTTTTTTTTTTAAAGGTCGATTTTTCAGACCTAGAAATAGAATCTAGGTGTTCGAACTTACGGGCAGGCTTGGCAGGTACGGGACGACTCGGCACTGCTGCTGCTGGTTCAGCCGAGGGAATCGTGGGAAGTTGCGACGCCACTCCTCCAACGCCCAATAATTCTTTGTCGAGCTCCTCCTGTTCCAGTTCTTCCAACTCTTTCTCGAGTTCATCCTAAACAAGAATAGTAATGAGTTTCAATTTGTTCGAAAAACTCCCAACACAAAAACTCACTTCGTCAACGTCTTGACCGAAAGCTACAGGGTTGGAAATTGCTTCTGAAATTTCTCTAGCCACATCTTGCTGTTCAGCAATGTCGTCCATCATATCATGCACTTGATCCACGTCCCTAGGGCAACACAACCTTGTGTAAAGTATCTACTGTCTTGATGAACACTTACATGCTCTGGTGGGCTGCCTTGAGAGCCTTGGCAGCGTCGTTCATAGTCTGCAAAACTGCCGTGTTTGTATTTGCGCCTTCCAACGCTTCTCTCTGCATTTCAATAGTAGATAGGGTTCCGTCAATTTGCTGGAGCTGCTTTTCATAGCGCTTTTTGCGTTTTAATGCCTGGAGGGCGACTGGAAAAAGTAACATACGGGATTATATAAAGTAACCAGGACAGAGATTCTATACCTCGCTTGTTTTTGGTGCCATTCTTCCTAGCTATACCCAGTTCCTGATCGATTTTCATCTCAAGAAACTCTTGCTTTTTTATCAACATTTCCTCTGTTTCTCGCAACTTCTGGATCGCTTGGCCAGTAGTCGGAGCCTTTTCTCCTTTGCCCCCCATCCCGAACATTTTCGACAGCAAACTCATGGTCCAACTGTTAAAGCCTTTTAATTACACAAAAAATAAAAATGGACACCTTTAACTTAGGTAATAATAATTTACCTAGGTGAGCACTTCAAATCAACCCAAAAACTAAACCGTACAGAGTCCGTGACTCACAGCAGCCGACCTTTTCCTTTTGACGTTTCGCAATCACAAAACATGAACCACCTTTCGCGACAAGCTTGTTCATAGATGGCGTCTGCCTAAACGTGAGAATTCGGGAATTCGGAAATCACTATTAAGAAATATAGGAACGCCTCCAGACTCTTGGCTCGAAAGCTAGGTGTGGTTTGCCCCACCCACCGTGATTTTTGTCTATTGTCCTGTGTTTTGGCGGCTGAGGCTGTTTTTACAATCAATGTTACTACATTTCCCGGCCGAATCAAGGGACAATCCGTGATATGGAACTTGAAAATGCTTCCGAAAAACAGGGATATTTACGCCAATCCTTTGATACGAAACATTTGAGCCAACTGGGAGAAGCGCAGGCCAAGGTTAGTCTTTTTTTTTTTTACTTCGCACTTGCTTGTTTTGCCCTCATGGGAGGAAATTCATTTCTTCTGCTTATCACCTGTACTCTGGATATGTTAGTTTCCATATCCCCACATGATATCAAAATGCCAAAGGCAATTCTGGCCATATAAATGATCGCATCATTTCAGTTGCATGGTAATAATCGAGAGATTGGCTTGGGAAATGAAAAAGTAAACTAAAGTATCTCTAATTCCTGAGATTGTTAGCTTATATGAGCTTAGTCTGGTGAATGGTAGCAAATCCGACTAATGCCGAGATTACTTAATAAGTGCTGACAACTGCACATGAGCCTGTTGCTGCGCAGGCGCATGTCCATAGCAATACTGCGAACTGCCAAAGAACTAACCTCACCTAATAATGCTGGCTAATGTCCCGGTTTTGTATGTGGCTTGAGTAGCTTCTAAGACAATTAACCATGAATCGTAAGTCTTTCCGGTTCACCTTCTTTACAACTACGCCTTATCTTTTGGCGAATTGATATTTGGAGCGATGCCCGTTTGACGCTAAAAAAATAACTCTTTCGCTTTTATGAAAATTCTTATGGGAAACAGCTTATCGCAGCTGGCTTGTCTGTTTAAAAGAACTTATGCTTAAGTGGTACTTGGGGTTGCTTGTGCTTATCTGTGAAGCCCCATCGTGTCTGCATCAGTTGCCATTTTGAATACTTCGCACCCTCTTATATTCATGACTTGTTGATACCATCTCCAGGGTCTGTCGCAGTCCCAGGAACTCGCCCAACAATGGACCCGATATAAAACGGATTATGTAGCGCTTAGCACACGGCTCAGTACCTTGGCTGACAAAGTTTCCTATGACGTCATGGTCCCATTAAGTCCCTTAGCCTTGGTTCCCGGCCGCTTAAAACACACCAACGAGGTCTTGGTTCTTTTAGGCGATAATTGGTTTGCCGAACGTTCCACTGTCCAAGCCAAGGAAATCGTTGAGCGCAGAATCAAACGTAACGTTGTCTAGTTTCTACCTTCCTTTTACTAGTTCTTTTTCACTAGTTCTTTTTAATGCTCAGTAATTGGTATCTCACGTTACGTCTTGCAGAGTGTGATGAAATGCTAGATAAGTTAGAAAAGGAGCAGGAATTGTATTCTTCCTGGCATCAGCAAACGGCTGCGATTCAGAAAGAAATTCTGCAACCCGAAGGCAGTGCCGAAATCGTGGAACAGTTTAATGAAGACCAAGAAAAGCATTGGCGAGGTTGGTCCCTTTAATTAAAAAAAAAAAAATCTTTCAAATCTGTTCCCGACAATGTGTGGTTTTACCCAAGCCAATTTTTTCCCTCAGAACAACATCGCGTCAAGGTCAAATCCTATTATGAGAAAATGGCTCAAATGCGACAACAGAGGAAAGAGCGAGAAGCAAAAAGAGAACAGAATACAGAGTCTGACTTATGGGCACGACTCGACGAATTGGAACTCCAGGAGGAGTTGGAGGAAGAGTTAGACAGGTCCGCTTTTGTACAGTTCATGTGTAATTATTAGTATTTTTTTTAATTCATTTTGAAACTTCTTTCATTAAGGCCACGGTTACTCAAGTAGTTGAACTTTTTCGTCAAAAGATGGCACTGAAGTCATACCATTCTATCGTGGGAATTATGCAACTTGAAGCAAAAATTTAAAAGAAATTTGAAAAATTCTTTTTGTTAACAAATATTTGGATAAAAATAGCTGAAAACGCTGCGTCAAGATATTTAGATATATAATTTTAAGATTTAGATATGTGCATAATTCGCATGATATAGCAACACGTTCTCCGGATTTAGTGACAAAACGGTGTAATGTATTCTCGCTTTCGACAGTGACACTAGTGTGTCAGTTTTTGAACAACGCAATTTTTTCGGCTAGTGGAGTGAAAGAAAGTACATACTGTATCCCGCTGCCAAAAAAGACACTAATGTGTCAATTTTGGACACTGAATTTTTATTTTTTTTCAGCTAATGGAGTGAAAGGAAGTGCAAGTTTTAACGATTCTCATCAACGAAAGCTGACGAGAATCGTTAACCTAAGCTAACTTAACTTCATGCATTTCCATTCCAACTACCAATTTTACTCGACTGACACCCGTTTGTCATTCTTTTCCCAAAGAACGTTTTTCAACAATATGACACGCCTAGTGTCATTTTAACCTCGGGGTTTTGAAACCGGAAAACCTGTTGGGTACACGGGTATGACATTAGTGCTATCTTTTGACAAACAAGATCAACTACTTGTAGTACACTTGCACACAATTTTTTCACAATTTTCTTTAATTATTAGTGTATTTTTATACTATTATTTCAAACTATTTAATTCTATTCTATTATTATTATTTGTATATAAGAAGAATTATATAGGCGTTTAGCTGAGAGCTTTCTTGCTTTTTTAGAGAGGAAGGTGATGACGATAGTTCGGGAGACGACGAGTCGTATAACTCGGAAGACGAAATGGTTATTCACGACGAACCAATTACCCCAGAACGTTCTTCAGAAGTTCTTCCCCAGCGCGAAATGGCTCTTCCGGTTCCGCAGATTCCCACCAAAGCTCCCAACACTCTCCTGCAAGTTGGCACCAAGCCTAGAAAGAAGGTTTCCTTTTCGTCGCTCGCAAATGTAGCGATTTTGGCGGAAGAGCCAGAGCCTAATAGCCCTACCCAGGCCGGAGAACCTCGCATAATTCATTTCCGCCATTCCAGTGCCTTGACCGCTTCACCCGAGGAGCCAGATCCTAACGACGAACCCTCTTTTCACGACCCGGGTGACATATTCCACCACTTTCAACCCCACCTTTCCCCACCCAAGTCGATTCTGAAAGTCAAGCAGTCGACTGCACCCACCAATCCCGAGCCTCCGCCGTCGCCTAGGGTAACCGAAGCAGATTCCGCCAGTGCTGTGAAAAGCGAAGTGGTCGAGAAATTGCCTACTCTCGCCACACCCCCTACTGTGTCGGTGAGTCCCGCCTATCAGCGTCCGACGAGTCGCTTTAAAGCTGCCAAATTAGCCAGCAAATCTCAGTAATAAAAGAAACTTAATGCTTAAAGATTTCCAAGATCCTTGGCTTGTTCTGTATACCAGTGTCGCGTCAGACCGTTATCAAATGTATGTACAAAGAATGAGAAAGTGAAGAGTCCAAAGAGGGGGGGGGAGAAGGGTTGGAAGTAACACTTCTCGATGTCGCACTTCACAGAGAAAAAGGCATATATGGATTTTTCTTTCATGCAAGGTATTTTTTTTTCTTTTACTATATTAAAAAAGAATTAAATATTTAAAAGAGAACTGGGATGTACCCAAAGAAAACTCTTTCTTTCCTTCTTTTTCCATGAAAAGCCTTCTCTACCCTGCCAAAAGTAGGGTGACGTCATCGACGTGACTTCTGGGAAGAAACTTGGTAACTTCTTCCCTTCTTTTTCTTAAATATTAGGAGCAAAAAAGCTACGAAACTAAAAAAAAAACGATGATTACTTGTTCCATTACCTGAACTTTTAAGCCTCGCTAATTTTGAAATGATTTTTTTTTAAATATACAAATTTAGACAAGAAATTAGTGAAGAAATAAGTTTCTTTCTTCTTACAGTCAACCCGCTCGAAAAAAAATAAAACAACTGGCCCGCAGATGTATAATTTATCTTAAGTTAAGTGAGAAATCTAAAAAGGAACTGTTACATTGGGGAAGAGAAGCTCGTTCGTAATCTTTTCCATCACCGTTATCGACTTAGGGACAATCTTTGGGAATGGGGGACAACAACAAACTGGGATAAAAGAATCGCAGTAAATACTTTATCGCAAAAGGAGACTTTTTCAATTGAAAGAAAATAGAGAGAGAGAGATGGGAGACGAAGGACTAGTATTAATATAAACGCCAGCAGGGAACTTGGTCAAGTGGGAATAGATTGATTTTCTGACATTATTGGGCGGGTCCAAGCTCAACCCAGCGTCGGTTTATCATCCTGAAGCGGCGAAGCAAAAGTGGAGGCTGTGTCCCGGATGTGGATGGAGCACAACCTTTATCGTTTTGTCACCAGGCGTCCGTGTACCTTATGTCGCATTCTTGTAAAGATGGAAGTTTTTGTTTGAGCTGCTCGAATGTTTGGGCTGATAAGCTGGTGCTGTTCAGGTTGAGCTTCCGTAAGCTTTTCATAACTAAAACGGTATTCATGATTTATATAATACAATTTTAGTTGAATCTAAAGTTATATTCGGGCTTACCAGCCAATGACGTCAAGCCTTTATCCGTAACGGGAGTTTCGCATAGATTGAGCACTTGCAGTTTGTGTAGATGCTCAGATATGAGTTGTAAGCCGCTATCCCCAAACTGTTTTTCATTAAAAGTTTTTAATGTTAACACTTAAGCGACCAAATATCCCGTCCCCAAGAAAAAGCTTTCCGACGTTTCCCCGTCAGACGGCAAGCCGGAGTAACGCTACGGGTCTCGGCTTGACCTTTAGTTGAAACGTCGTAGAGCTAGGACGTTTCACCGTCAGACGCCAAGCCGGAGTAACGCTACGAGTCTCGGCTTGACCTTACGTAAAACGTCGGAGAGCTAGTTCAGGCTGAATTGACATCGTGTTCGAAAAGAGGTAGGAAGAAAGTGTTTATTTACCTGGGTAGACCATAAATTGAGATAGCGCAGCGAAGGTAACTTGATTAGGTGTTCGGCACACGCGCTTGTGACTTGGGTAAAGGCGAGACTGAGGCATTCCAGGTTACCAAAGGATCCGCAGCTCAACATTTTCTCTAAATCACTGTCCGTTGATCGGCTAGGTAGGGTTAGTTTCTTGGGTCCGCCCTTTTGTTGCTGAGAGAACAACACATTTTACCTGCAAAAGGGGAGTGATTGGACGCACTTACCAACGCTTTCAAATGGAGCTGACGGTTGCACAACTCAGCATATTTCCATCGGCCGGATGCGGTACTTTGCAATGTCGTCAGTACTTGCATGGGCAGAGCGTTCTTGTCCTCTTCGTTCCCTTCCAAGAGATCCCATTCCAGCATAAGGCAAAGCACTTCTTGGGCCGAGCCATTGTCCCGCAGCGCGAGCAGTTGGAACGCTCCAATCCATTTCGTTAAGGTGGCCAGGAATCGCTTCCTCCGACAGCAGCACTCCAGTAACGTCTTCAGCTAAAATTGAGTTAAAAGCCGTGACAACGCTTTACTTTCAATCCCATCCCAGAAGACAAGAATCTAATGCTTACCATAGCGGACCAAATGTTACCCTCATCAGGACAAGCGGCTGAAGACGGACAAAAAACGTGAAACCAGCCTTCTTTGCCTTCGCGAATGCCCAGCACTAATTGGTGGACTTCGCAACGAGGATCCGTGCCAATACCTTCCACTACTGGAATCATGCCTCTATCAGAAAGGGAAACAAACCAAAATGAGTTATGTAAGATTTTAAATGGTAAAAAGATAACCATTTTAGTTTAGAAAGACTAAAAAATTTAAAAGTTTAAATCCCAAATTTCGTACCTTATGAAATGAGAATCGGCCAGTGCGTCGTCCGGAAAAGGGATGGGCTGCAGTAATTGAGCTAAAGTCGGTCTCCAATCTTCATGTTCAGATCTATTAGGGCAATTTAAAGGAGAAAAACGATGAGTGGAAGACGGAATTGTCTAAGAAAAGTTGCCAAGAAAAGCTTCAAGTTACATGGTTTGAAAGACGATAAGGTAGCAGGTCAACTGTATATCGATGTCGGGGATATTTTCCAAACTGGCGTTACTGGATTGACTGAGGCCTTCGCTCCATTCCATGGAGAACACATCGCCGTCAACATGTAGGGGACTGGGCGCCGGGGAAGAGGACGATGTCGTAGTAGCCGTACTGGCGCTACGCGTACTGCAGGCCCGAGTGGTGGGCTCGGCCGTTTGGGAGAGTCTTTCCTCGGCTAAGAGCATATTTTCCGAGAGGTCATCCCTCGAGGAAGTTCCTGTCCAACTTTCCGTCGAGCTGTGACGTTTCCGAGGGGTTGGTGACGTGGGAACCGCCGGCCGGCGATGAATCTGCGCTCGACTGGAAGCATGGATCCAAGAAGAAGGCGACGAAATACGTTGTTCTAGTAAAGAACTCAGGGGACTGATGGGTTGATGGTCTTCTTCTTCTTGTTGCTGGATTTGCGAAATCAAGGTCTTGGTCTGGATCCATGATTTCACGAAGTTATCAGGCCCATCCGGCGACAGATGGTTCAAATTATTGTGCTCCCAAGACAGCTTCTGCCGCCTAGCGTCGTAAATGGCAAACACGGCGGCCAAGCAAACCGCGACCAAGTTCGGCAAAACGCGAGGATGTGGGCATGCACTTCCAGCGCCATGAACGCTATATTGTTCAACAAGAAACTCGTCAATACATAATAGACAGAGAACATTTGAGTTGCAAATGTTACAAGTGTTTTTGTTTACCTTTGCACGAACGCTCGTACGGCATCCGGTCCGTCGTTCTGGGCAAACACTACTTTGATGTAGTCTTGCACGAAACGTCGCATGTACGGGTTTTTGCCAAAATCCTGCGGGGAAAGGCAAGTTTATTAGTGAAGTGTGCTATTCATTGTTGAAATGAGAAAGCTGCTACTAAGTGACGCGTTTCAAGATCATACGTGCTGCAAGCTTCTGGGTAGTACCGATAGACGGCTGTGCAGCTATGCCTCAATTGCTCCATAAACGACCGAGTAACATTATCTTAGTTGAGTTTAGGCTAAGTATCGGACTCCCCCTTCCCGAAGAGCATGTCTCGATCTCCATTACCCTCCCTTGATCCAAAAATGCGTGTTTTTCAATTAAAGGGCCTACAGCTGCCGATCAGGAAAACGCATGCCTTTCCCCTACTAAGTCTTTGTCGAGCTTCCCAATAGGTGGCAGTACCTACTGGTGGGAAACGCGGGAAAACCTGATCCTGAAACGCGTCGTTTACTTACGTGTCGATTCATCGCTGAAATGACAAGCTTTCTGTAAATACATTGGGAAAAGAAAACAATGCTCACAACGTTGTGCTTTAGAATGCGATGGACCACTGTGGTAAACAAACCGTGCACCAAAGCTGACCTCGGATGCATGGCACAGTGTCTACTAAAGGCCGAACACATCTCTCGTGACGGATGCTGCCGTTCTAACAAAGGTGCCAAAGTCGACAGCAATTCTTCGGAAAGACCTTTCGACAACGCAATCGTTTCCTGCAATTGTAAAAACGAGTACCAGATAAGGAGAAGCAAGAGGTATATTTATATAAATAATGGCTTTTTTGTTTCTCATGATTTGGCCCCCCTGGGTTTGTTCATTCACGGCTCGGAAATAGGAAGAGGATAAATGGAACCCTTGAAACGTCTCGCAATTCACTTTTAACCGCCATCATAATCGCGAGAGAAGGGGGGAAAACTGGATTGTGAAAAGCAATATCAAACGGAAAGAAAAGGGACGCGCGAGAATGGCGAAGGGGGTGTATTACAAGCGGGATCAATACCTCAGTCCGAAACGAACGTGAGGCAAAGTAAGCGAGCATACAACGTAGCATTTTTGATCCTCAACGTACGAAAACTGGGGGGGGGGGGGGCGGAGGTGAAAGAAGTGCTGCTGTTCGCGGTCGAACATCAAAACGCGTTAACAAGTGGGAGAAACCTTTTTCTTTTTTTGCAGCGGAGTTTGTTCACTAATGGAAACTGGAGGGAATTGAGTCCGCTCGGCAGTTATTGATTAGAAATATATACAAAACCCGAAAAGCAAGTTAGCAAATGAAAGGGCTTTGCAGAAACAAAAAGAAAAAAAGGGACCCAAAGCAAGCACAAGGTTATTTATAACAAAAGCTGCACATATACACTTTTCCTTAAAAAAAACTTGTTCTCCGTTGTATCAAGAGGAAGTGTATATTGTAGGCTGAGCTAATGGAAGTAGAAATAGCTAGAAAAAATGTCAGGTGGATATATGTTTATGTATTCACAGAGGCTGCAAGCCTAACGGATACTTGTAACAGAAAAGGGGGTAGAAAAGCGGATGGAAGTGTTCTAATAGGTTCCAGTCACAGTCGAGTCCATAAAATAGATTGAGAAAGGTAACTTACGACGGAGAGCAGTGAGGAAAGGGCTAGCACAGGGGCTTGGGCTATGCAGTCGTCTTGAAGCGGCGTTGAATTCGCCAAACCCACCATATTCTAGGACAAAAGTTAAGATTTTTAATCAAAAGTTTACAAAAGTCCTTCTTTTTAACTCCATCTCCAAGAAGTCATTTCGGAAACAAACAGACATGAGCCAGACCAAGGCCCTAAGAAAGCGTTATTTTTTTAACACGATATAAAAGAAAAACCGGTATGATGAATATCGTATAGAAGTAGGTAACGGGCAAGATAAAGTAGTTTGCGTTCAATTTACCTTGAGTTCTTTGAGAAGGACATCCGGTCTTGTTGTGGGTCGCAGCACTTGATGGTATCGAAAAATGTCTTTCTGGAGAGACAAATTGGGTCGTTGGTAAAAAACAAACAAAAAAGTAATCTAAACGGTAGCCGGGAGATTGAGTTACCTTCCATTGAATGGAGTAATACCATTGGTCCCTGGTGTAAGCGTTGTTCGCCTGCGTAAGTACGAAAAAAGAAACAAAGAAAAGGTAAGTGGCGAGATTCACAGCGGGGAAAAAACTCCCCAATAAAAACTCACGCAGACGCGTGATTTCCCACGAGCTACAAATCGCTTTTTTAACATCGAATCATCATCACCATTATAATTTATAATAACAATAGTTGTTTGAGCTCCCGTATACCGGATCTTATTGATGCGAGCCAGTCATAGATGGCGCTGATGTTTGTTATGGTTTTGAAAGCCTTGCAAGAAAGTAAAAAAAAGAAATAGATAGCTAATTGCCGGCTTGTTTTGCTTCTGAAAAGTACAACTTGTCACCACAGTTTGCTGTAGCAGCACAATTTGCCAAACAAAGTCGTCTTAACTTTCGGAACAAGGTTTCTCGAAAACGGTCACATTTGAAAGCCAGCCAAAACAATTTTTTTTTCAGCAACTAATGCACAACCAAAGGACATACTTTGCGTCACGTACTTCACATAATTGCAAACTTCATTTGCGTCATTGTGTGTTGCTAATTGTTGAAAAACAAAGAAATACCTTGGTGATTACGGTCAGAGATTTGAAATGTACTTGTCTTTAACAATTTTAACAAAAAGTTGTTCTTGAATTCCCCATGCTAACCGCCCACAACGAAGTAAGGTAGACGGGAGCCTAAATTAGCTTTATACGGCTATTGAATGGATGTTTTGAGACCCTTTCACTATAACAACCTCTTTATCAGGATCCTAGTGAGTAAAATTGGGCACATCTTAACTTGTCTTCGTTCCCGCAACGTCATGAAAATTGAAACCCGGGAGCCTCCTCAAGCAAAAAAAAAAGCTGGTTTGGAGCACGACGTGCGTCACATCCTAGGAATCGAAACTCTCCGTCTTGAGATTGTAAGCCAAAGCGTTTCCTTTTCAATTGTCGTACATAAACACCCAGGTTTTCTCAACGGACTGATGAAAAGTCCCCGCGCTCCTCCAACGGATGTCCTTATTGAACTATAGTAAAAACCGCTCAACACGACATCGAAGGGACCGGAATATTTTTTTCGTGTTAAAAGGAATTCGTTAAAAGGAATTTAACAGATATATGCAAAATACCTAGTTGTTCAAAAATCAGTCGTAACTCTATTATAGACGGCGCGAGCTTTATCTCTGTGTGCGCCATTGTTCCATTTTGGCATAGGCGTGTTCTAGGTGGTAAACACGAATTCCCCGGGCGGGAGAATCCATGCAGTGCGGCACTACTCTATGCATCCATCCATACACCGCGAGTTGCGTTAGCATAACAGACGGTCGCGAATGCCCTCCGTGGCCTTGGCGCGAAGCGTATATGCGAGCTTCGGCTAAGAGACACGGCGAAGCGTGCGTTCCCAGGAGTAAGAAGAGCATATGAACGTTCCCACGTGGACGCGCTCGGACTCGGTTATTTTCTGTCCAGTCCCAATGGTCTTTTTTTCTTTTTCACATGTTTTCTTTCCTTTCCTTCGCATATAGGATGTCAATTCTCTAGATAGTTATCACCTCACCAAACTGTTTCGGATCTTGGTTCCAAAAAATCAATAAAAAAGGGGGCATGTTTGGTGATAAGCAATGCGGATGTCGGCTTATCAGAGCTTTAAATACGTTTTTGTTAACCCCGTCGGTCAAAATGCAATTCATCGGAACTAGTTACTATTCCCGTGCTAATTCAGATTGGTCTACCATTATCATCAGTGGTCTACAAAAGTCCAATTTATTCACGATCGCCCCAGTTTTTGGTATTTTTTTTTAATGAAAGCTAAACGAATAGCGACTATTTTTTTCTCTTATCAAAGGTCTAAAAGTGTGGTCTTCTGGTTACTATTTATCTTTTATTGATTTATTTTAAGGAAAAGAAGAGGAACAATTAGAGCGTGACTGGAATTGTTCAATTTGTTTTGTCTTAATTGTCGCTCAGGTAACTTGGATGTAAACTACCAGTTAGTGTGTCTCGTGAGAAAAGCAACGGCGAAAAAGGCAATTCATAGCGTCTTGTCAGGTCTCTGGAGTAAAAAAGAAAAAAAGGTATGCCAAGGTCTCTGGCTCCGTTTACTCCGCCGTGCGGCTGCTTTTGACGTCAGTTTGACGTCATCCCTAGCGACTATCAACCTCTTTAGGCTCTCAGCACAAAGAATCCCCATGTAGCACTAGCAAAGTCGGGTCCTAACGCTGATCCCATCTCGATAAGCATTATCTTCCCACTGAGTAACTTTTTTTTCTTGTCAAAACCCGTATTTACTAGGCTTTTCCCGTTTCTCTGTATGGAGATTAGTCTTTTGTTTTCGCTGAATTCTCCTGGCATTTTCCTGTAAAAAAAGACGCCATTCATTCTTACTTTTTTATTCGTCTATTTATTTTGGGGTTTTATTTTGGGCGGGAAGCTGCTCGAAACCCGAAAAGTCGTAAAAAAGCAAAGGTCTCTTCCTGGAATATGGAGCGCTGACGCAATCCCCGAGTTCTAAAAGCTCCCTGGCCATAGGATCCCTCTTTAGGAGCACGAAAACCAAAAAGTAAAATAAAAAAAAAAAAAAAATAAAGGAGTGGGAAATTTGGACGGAGACACTTAGGTTTGTACGCTTGACGACGATATCGTAACAGTTTTTCAAAAAAAAAATAGGAACGAAAAAAATTGGGGGACAATAGGCCTCGTTACGTCTCGTACCGACAGGGGGACTGCTAAGTTATGAGTTA
Organism: Lepidurus packardi; assembly: GCA_023053545.1. NCBI lineage: Eukaryota > Metazoa > Arthropoda > Branchiopoda > Notostraca > Triopsidae > Lepidurus > Lepidurus packardi. The sequence goes on from JAKZAN010000001.1 coordinate 13,650,817, forward strand.
GATGACATGCCTTCCAAATGTTCTATATAATATTAACAATAACTGAATAAACCCATTTTTTAAAATTGTAAACTTGCTACTTTTCATGCTTTGATGCTGAAACGAAAGTCATGGAAGCGTTTTCTAAGGATTTAAAAAATTTTTAAATCATTTAAAAAAAAAACAAATGTATTCTGAGGAGTTAACTTTTGTGTTAATATTTGAGTTAACATTGACTTGTGTTTAAGATAGATTTGGCATCACAGGAGACGCGTACTTACAGTACTCACAGGTTAAGTATTTACAGGTTTGCTTTTACAAGTTTTGAAGGTATCTTGGTTATTAAGTAAAGGGATTCGGTGCCTTTTTTACCTGTATGAGAAGAGACCCGTGGGGCAGCATGATTCGCAGGCAAAATCGATGTCCTGCGTCCCATCCCAGTACTATCCTAATCTCCTCCATTTGGGAGTAAGGCACGGATGATTCCATGAATCCCATCGACTGCATCAAACGCATAAATGGAAAAATAAAGACAAAACAAAGCCGTTATTCGAGCTCTTAGTTGGGGATTTTTCTAGAGGAATGAAAAGCGTCTCTATAAGGCTCTTGCATACACGGAATCAAAGTCAGGACGCGTTTTAGAGGTCATGCAAGTTTAGTTAGCGCTCGAAAAGCATTGGAATGGCATATTTTCAAGTCTTCCGAGCTAGTCGTCTAATTTGCAAGGTTTTTGCAAAGAGAAGGGGTACCGCTGTACACACAGGGAAGTTTCGTACAAGTATTGATCCAGGGTAACCTCACCAGATTCAGCACTGTACGGGAGGGGGAGCTGTTACCATGCTGAGGATTTGCTTGGGCAAAGATGCGGAGGAAAGTGCTGCCCCCACAAGAAATAAATAAATAGAAAAAGAGGTAAGTCTGAGTGAAACAGGAAAACATGCTCAAGCCTAAAAGCAGTCGGGAAGATAGAGCTGGGATTACTAGGAGCTTTTGACAAGCTAAAACCACAGGACTCGGGACAGTAATTAAAAAGAGGGAGGAAGTGTTGCGCTAATCCGCTTATTCCCTTGGCCGCCCCAGAATGCTCCGTTTGTACGCACAATCCTGATGGGCTTTCTGAATGCCATGGAGTCGTGAAATTTCCGTGTTCTACGCAAGGAAGTGTACACTGTCAAGCTTGGAAATTCCGAAAGCCAAGTTAATCCACTGAGCTCAAAACGCGTAGACATTGCCTCGGTTGGAAAACTATATGTACTTTGTACACTTTGGAAGTGCTCAACCAAGGGGTATAGCAGTAAGACATTGGGGAAAACACAAAAAGAGGAACGGGAAGCGTAAAAATAGTTGGAAGCTGTATAGAGAGAAGGGGAAAGAGATCTCTCCCAACGTATAAGCTGCGAAGATGCTTTGCACAGTAAGCACCACACAGCAAGTCCCTCTGTGGCTACATCACTCTATGGGATGGATCAATACTGCATAGTGTTGGAAGGTTCGCTCAACATCCAAATTGGCGTGGAGCATAAGAAAGCGAAAAACTTCTTAAAGCTGCGGTGGGACGAAAAACAAACAAAAAACTTGCATTCCAGCATGTGTTTCCCATAGACTTGTTCCCTTTTTTTCCCAAGTAAAAAACAAAACATTTCTTCAGAACAAGGCTACTTTCGTCAAGGAGTTGCGTAAGAATCGTCGGGGGTAAAAAAATGAAAGCCCGGGACTATGGCTTGCATTCCAGTTCATTCCAAGAAGGATGACTTTGCGGTCCTGCATGAAGAAAGACATGTATGTATGGATACTGTAGATGCTTTAAGGGTCGATATCGCATTCAAAAGTAAAACTTGCGAGTTCCCAATTTGGATGTGCAGGGATCGTGCAAACAACAATGCAATTGTACAGAGTGTTGTGGTCTAAACTAGCAAAGCAAGTTGGATTGATAATGACGGGGGTTTTCCGTGTCAAAAAGTTTGGGGAAAATTTCCATTTTAAGAAAGGTTCAATTTTTTTCTTTTACCGTTCTGGAAGAGAGACAGGCATCGTTGAGGTATAAGTGATGACTTTCCCATCGTCGGAGAAACTTGGAACTCAAGATCTTACTGATCACAGTCCGGGGATGGTTGAGTCGACATAATTGGACGTCGGCCTCCAAGAGCAGTTTGTATCGAGGGCCGGTAATAAATCCGGCGACATTACTGGCATTACCGACGCTGGGGATGGCTGTAGGAGTTGAGATGTCCCCAGTTATGCCTGATGGTGACGAGGACGACACAGGACTGCTGTGGTCCCGTATCTGGCTAGTCGAAGTACTCTCAAGGGGTTTGCACTGCACGTCTGCATAACTTGCTGGTCCGGTGCTGTGTTTCCTCCTACCACTTTCATGATAAGAACCAGGCGAGGACGCACTCGCTACACTTGGCCCACGCTCATGTCCGGTCTGGAAACGTAAATTGCTATCCCCGATGGACGGGCTGCTTTTGGTTCGGGCTGTTTTGGGTTTTCCAGGCGGAGGTAAATTCATAGAAACGAAGGTCTTATGCAAGGCGTTGCTGCTGACCGGGGGCCCGTTCAGGCGCTGGAATTTGGTAGTGCCCAATTTGGGCGAAGAGGGCAACGAATACGTCACGTGCTGCCGCGGTTGTTGTTGTTCTTTCTCACCAGTTTGACCAGGTATGGCAATTTGCTGACTTGCCTGGCTTTGGTTCACCAATCGCATGGGATTAGGATGTGGCTTGGGCGTAACACTGCTTACAAGGTCGCGTGGGGACACACCGGCAGCTGTAGACACACACAGGTGATGATGCGCTGACGTAGGAGCAGGAATTGGAAGAGTGTTTCCGGTCAGGTTAACGCCACTCGAGTTATCTGTATAGCTCGCACATCGTGTCATCAGAGGTGGCTCGGGATTGGGCAAAACACCTACTTTCGCACTGACAGCACTAGGTAAACACGGACACGAAGGCGAGGTTTGACTTGGAGTCGAGAACAGGGGCTGAGCTAAGGAACTAGGGCCTGCTATTATTATTCCACTGGCGGATTCGTTGAGATGCCCGGACGATGAGAAGGCGGTGATGGGCTCGTGCAGCGTCCGAAAGACCGTTAGCACTGGCAGGGAGCCATAATCCGTTTTCGTCCGGATGTTGAGAGTGAGTGGGCGGGATGTAGTCGAAGACGCACATTCACTAGTGGTAGGTTCTTTCAGAAATTCATCGGAGGAACTCACTCGAGCACTATTTTGACTTGGATGGCTTGCAGCTAAACTACGCGTTACAGCATCCATGGTCCGAGCGCTTTTGGCAGGTGAGCCGGGAATTTGGGTAGTAGCAGTATTGACGAGGCGATGGGGACTGGCGTGTACGTCACGTTCCTCGGGCACTGTGTATGCGGAACTGCGGAGAACTGGTGCACTACAAGCCGTGGAGCGCACTGAGGCTGTCGAACCGCCAGGCGAGGAGGCGGAGGAGTCGCTCAGGACGTGAGCAGCAGACGCGGGGAGTGATAAGGCGCCCTGTAAGGCGCGGCGGGGATTAGGTCTATCTGAGGTTGTTATAGTAATGGGGGCGGCAAGGTGAACTACGGAGTTGAAGGGCTCAAAAACAGGTGGCGCGGAAAACGGCACTTGTCCGCTCGATAGTGCTGCAGCAAGGGCAGGCGGAGGAACACCTGCAGTAGGCGGGGCAGGACAGAGCTCACCGGAAGGCGGCGTGCCACTGTGGGAGGAAGAGCTGATGGACGGCACAGCGTCCATGGAATGGGTAGAAGGCCAGAGCCAGCTACTGCGATTGCGAGAATCGCACGTGCTGGCCAAGGAAGTCGTTACCGACGAGGATTCCCAGCCGGAATCGGCGGGAGTAAGAATAGTAGTAGTACCGGGAATATTTGGGCGAAAAAGGGAATGAGTTGGAATTGTGATAGATCTGGACCTGGATTTGGGACTCGAAGTCGACGATTCGCCGAGTACCGGTCGTTCCGGTTGGAAGACGGGTAAAGGAATGTTCAAGATGCGATGATCCGGGGCACTATCACTTGATTCCGCCAGTACACCACAGGAGGGCGCACACTTGGTGTCTGAAGCGGGTAGCATAGTAGTCGCAGTGGAGTCTTCGTGGAGACGATTGAAAACTCGGAATGCTGAACAACAGCCCATCAGAGCACTGCACTTCATGGTTAGCCGTTTCGCTTTCTAAGTTATGATCTGCCTTTTTTACAAGCGGCCATTTAAGTTTGTCTGGTGAGGTGGGCTTTCAGTTCAATTACTCCAACTTGAGTTTTCCTCTACAAAGATAAAGATTGAATCAGAAAACGAATGTGCACAAGGGTAAGCGCACCCCTGAAGTAGGATGAACATTCATAGATGGCGCTAGTGTTTGTTATGGTTTTGCGAAAGCCTTCCATAATAAAGTAACAATTAAAGAAACCTGTAGCTAATTATTAGTTTGTTTGGCTTCTGAAAAGTACTTCTTATTACCATAGCTTGCTGTAGCTGCACTACTGCCAACTCAAAGTCGCCGAACTTTCTGGAACAAGAACAGAACACGATTTCTTGCAAACGGCTAGTCACGTCACATATGAAAGCAAGCCAAAACGTAGATTTCTTTTAGCAGCTAGTGCGCAACCAAACGATACGTATTTCACATAGTTGCAAACCTCATTTGCGTGTTTCTAATTTATTATTCACGGGAAAGAAGGCACTTTGGTTGTGCACTAGTACCACTAGATGTTAAAATGCTCCAGCTTACTGTCGACTGTTTTTTTATGGTACGCACTTGTTGTAACAAAAAGTTGTCCTGAAATTCACCAGTGCTGGCCGCCTATACCGAGCTAAGGTTACGCGGGAGCCTTTAAACCGGTGCACTCTCGCTTATGTATACAAAGCATCTACCGAGAGGCAAACCCAGACTGGGTCAAGTTCCCTTTTAACTGACTGGGTATACCCTTTTAAAATTCCTTAAAATTTTGCCTGGTCATTTGCCCTGTCACACATTCTGCACTACGGCAACCCTGTATTTCCTATACATCGGGAGGGAAACACGTTTGTCTACCTGGTGACCCATACGCAGAAAGAAAGCTAGGTTTTTTTTATGTGCAATCATCAGAAAAACTACTTGGTAAGTTAGATTGACGAACAGCGTGGCGATAAAAGGAAGATTTCCTGTATTTCATTTACGAAATTGAGAAGTGGTAGGTACAAATGTTTCCCTAACTCTAACAGGGTAATTAGAGAGAGGCAATCCCCGCCTTCCAAGAACAACTGGCCCTGTTCTTAAGATCTAAAGTTGGGGGTTACCTTTCTTGAAGGTTACCTGTCATGGAAGGTTTAGCTTTGGCATTGACCTGGTTTGTACGCTTTGCTACACGTTACAGTATAATCAAACTGCTGCATCGTTACCCTTGATAACCATCTACAATATGCTAACTGCAGTACGTAATACTAACTCTACTGTATGCCAGAAAATTCCTTATTGCTTTGGCCTACATTTCAACGGAAGTATACCGTCTCCAAACAAGGGGTATAGAAGCCCGTTATCCTCTGTTGTGAACAGGATAAAAGGAGGATGTTCACTATTTCCATTGTCTAATCAAGATTGGGTTTTCCTTCTTTAATCTCTAGGCAAAAGTATAGGGTTACTTGACAACAACAACAAAAGGAACTGGGATAAGGACCGGAGGGTACCATACCGTTAACTAAACCTTGGACGCCCATTAAGGCAAAGATTGGGTCACAGAATCTGTTCTGAATTGCTTGTCGGGATGTTGTGTGTGGTTTGATAAAAAAAAGTATCGAATGTGACTGTTGGGACAGTTGGGTAAAGCTTCAGAGCTTGGTTATAAAATCTCAAAATCCACTTTGGTCCTCGTTTACTCCTCGTATACGCATGTTCCTGCGAGATAACCCTCCGCACGTATTGATTGACGTTGTATCCTTGAAAGCAGAGAAGGATGTTATGTTAACTCCTGACTTCGCAGTTGGTTATACCCCCCCCCCCCCCCGGCCCTAAAAAAAAAGTTTTTAATTACGCTGTTGCAACATTGCAATTTGCATATCCCGATTAGTTTAACAGTGTAATGTTCAGCACAACTTCCTCGTCTTTAACTTTTACAAGGCAATACCGATAAGGGCAATCCATTCACCTGGGTTGTGTATTGGGATTGCGCACTTCCAAAAACTGGATTACGTAAGGATTGGGAAAGTATGCAGAAAGTCTACTAGACACGACAAGCACACGATTAAGACTAAACCGGAGCAAGCGAGCATGTTTTCCTGTCCACGATATCCCACATACAGCCCCCGACGAGCCGTCCAAGACCGAAGCCAGGAAGGTGGCCTTTATTATTTTTTTTTTTTGCTACACAATCGTGGTCTCGTAGCACCCGTAGCCTTGCCTGCAGTACAGAACGAGTCTTTCCCATAAGACGGCGATGTGGCTCCTTTGGGCACATTTGGTGATATCATTGCCCCGCCTCTTTAAGACTTAGCTTTCCCTTAATAAGTCTGAATCTGAATGGAGTCTGGATCTAAATGACAATGAAATCTGAATCTGACGAGAAGATTCAGGCGGAATATTAAAGGGTACATTCTTAAACCTTCCGGTGCGTTTCAAAAGAAGGCACGACGATTAACGATTAGTAACGACGATTCACAAATCGCTATGCAGGTCGGATCTTAAGATACCGAAAACTCCCTTGAGTATCCGGGAGAAAAGTCGCCAGTCCCCCATTTGGTGAATATTGTGTCGTCTTATTGCACCCTTTTTCGAGTAGATTAGTAATGCCTAGCCTTGCGACATGGGCAAGCCCGCACTTCCTATTGAGACCGAGGAATTCAGTCCCAAAACCTTTGCACGGGAAGTTACCCTCGTCATCCTACTGCATAGCTGACCATACACTGCGTCTATGAACCGTTTCTCGTCTTGCCAAACCAGTGATCAAGGAACCCAAATCTAAACATAAAGATGTTGCAGCCCTTTCTTGGCTGAGCGTTTTGCCTAGGGCCAGCCAACTTTGAGTCATCTGCTTTGGTCGGTTTAGACAGGTTATATGGACTGTTTTTGAAAGGTTATGTGCTTTTCAAATGGGAAGCCAAGTTCCCGCGCTGTCCCTACCCTAGTTCTTGAATGGTAGTCTAGTCTGCTCTACTGTTTACCATCGGAATAGGGGAAAAGTATAAGAAAACAAGGACAAAGGACAGGAACATTTTTTTGCTAAGAAGCAGCATCTGATTCATTTATTTTTAATGGGGGGCTTGTTGGCCTGAAAAATCGCTGCAGTTGATGCGTGTCAATCTCAGGTCTCCCGGTTTTCCCATCCTAACAAATGGTGGGGTCTATTGCATTGCGGTAGTTTTTCTTCTGTCTGAAGAAAATATGTTAAGGGAATGGGAGCAACACTCGTGCGATTCTTTGCATAGTTCACTTAAAAATTTCCTTCCTTTTCTTTCTTTTGCTGTTGGTTGAAAAAGCTTTTCAGTGTGAGTTGTTACCCAGAATCGAGGCCATAGAAATTCGACAAGAAAAAGAAAAATAATAAATTTAAAAAAGGAAAGGGAAGACGTGTCTTCTTAATCAAAATCAGGACATAGCATTATTCCTTATGTTGAAAGCGCATCGACATGCCATCTGAGAAACCATGAGAAATAGAAGCTTTGATTAAAGGAGCCCCAAGCCTTTTGATCGCACTTTGCCACCGTAAAGAAACCTTGAGCTCGCTTTTGTCGCCGCGGAATTAAACTTTTCTTTTCAGTAAGTTTCCGTTACGTTAAAAACAGCGGAAACCCGAGATTTTCGTGCACTTCTGTCATCTCCTTATCAGCAATGTATGTCAATTTCGAAACTGACGTGGCGGTTAATAGTTTGAATTAAAACCAAGACTCAATTAAATTCGATTTCTCGAAGCCCAGTCCTCTCCTTATAGGCAACATAGGGATGTAAGGAACGCCTCACTTGCCTTCTCGTTCTACGCTGTATACTTGATACGTACTTGTGAGGTAGAACATCGGAAACTGAAACTGACGTTGGTTTGACCAAGCTAAATAGCTTTCAAAATCTCCCAAAAAACACAAGAAACAAACAAAGTTTGGAAAGGATTACCTAGCCTTCTCTTTTATTATACAAATGACATACATTAAAAAGCGCCCATAGGTGGCGCTTGCCTTTTTGTAACGCTTAAAACCACATCACATAAGCATATCCCATCATCGTTATAACTATCTGAATAAATTAAGTTTGGGAGAGACAGGAAAACCCACAGTTTCCTCGTCCTAAGAAAGTGTGAAACCCCCCTTCACGTTTGCTGCTTATCAGGGACTAAAAACCGTGACTGACAACAGATATCCGTTACCGCCTACTTTCCTATTCTTCCGCCGACCCCAAATAAGATAAACAAAATTTCAAAACGGGGAAAAAGGAACACAATTCCCGAGAATCTCGAGCTTCTATACTCTCTTAGTCCAGGCTGTATGCGTCCTCTAAAATTTTCCTTCTTTTAGCTTTTTACCAGTCGTCAGAGCCAGCCCCATTTCCGCCTCCACTACGTTTCCCGTGCTTGTGATGATGATGGTGATGGTGATGACGCTTCTTGTCCACCGACTTGGGGTAGATATCCGTTACAACCATCTCCCCTTCGTCTCGCATGCCTTCGTTATGCGCGCCCAATCCGCGGGAGCGGTAGTGCGGATCGTCCAAGGTTTCTTTCCGGGTTGCGGCCGCATGGTTGTTGGAAATAGTCCTTTCCGGATCCCGTAACCCCTTCCCTTTGTGAGCTTGCCCAGGCTCACGCAAATTTTCCCAGGCTCTTTGGTAGTACTTATTCAGTTTCCCTCGCCCTTCGGCACCGGAGGAATCCACTGTGGTTACCGTGTGACTGTCCCCGGACCCGCCGCGTCGCTGATACCGTTTCCTCGTCCGCATCCTGCGCCACAAAACATAACGAATCATTGAGTATCTTTTCTGTTCTCTTTTAATCGACACAGAATCGTGCCAATCAGATGAATTAAAGAACAAGTAGAGAGTGCAAAGGCGATATGGAAAAGCAAATGTCAAGCGCTAATTTAGCGAATAAGCGGGGTTGTATGGGGTTTGTTTGGCACGTAAGGAAGTGGAGAACCAACTCGTACGACCGGCTAAAAAAATAAATAAAAATATTAAAAATGCTATTAAGCCAGCATCTGGTACCACTTGAAAATGTCTAGTCATTTGCAAGGATCCGTAAAACCCTTGGCATATACACCCCGACAATCGTCCGTAATAGCATGCAACCCGGATGCAAAAAGTTCCCCGGCTCTGACGTACAACGTATTTCAAAACTTGCAAGCCTGAAAACCGTTTTCCCATTTTGCTTAATATAAATCATTCCGCCCCCAGGCCGTGTTAAGGGTTCTTAGAACTGTCGTCCTTTCGGTTAAAAGGCTCCACTTTAAAGAACTATGTGATCCCAAGTCAGGTACTGAATGAGGGAACCCGAAATAACGAAAAAGGAAGTGGAAAGCATTAGAATTCTCCGATAACGGATGTCAAATGCAGACGAACATGCCAGGCTTTCCTTTCGTCAAAGGCATTCATTTGGTATGCATATGGGTGCGTGCCAATTCTTTACCATTAAATCAAAAAGTCATCCGGGGTCAAGTTTTCCGTCAGTCAGAGGGAGTAATTTGTCTTGGTTAAGAGTCAAAGATCTCCTTTGGGCGGCCGTGGCTTGGACGTTGAGGCCGATTGACTAGGCTTTACTGCTGCTGTGGCTGCTGTTGGAAGACCCGTCTTAGAAGTGGAAGCTGTTGCGTCTGTTGAAGTCATTGTTGTTGTTGTTAAGGTCGGAGTGCCATCCGAGTACTGGCCCGCTTTGGCTCCGTTCGAAGCGATGGTTCCTAACCGACCTAAAGTCTGATCAGGGAAAGGGAGAGCCAAGAGTGTCGTCCAACGCGATTTCGTTCGGGCCGGAGTGGCGGGTTGCAGAACTTCAGCGCTGCCGTCTTCCTCTTTGGAGACCATGAGACCGGTTCGAGAATGGCTTCTACTGTCCCCATAATAAGTCACACGGTCGTCAAACAGTTTAAAGTCAAGTATACGAGTAGTTTACAATGACAAGCTCGTGCTTATGTAAAATTGCGTCAAGTATATATGTGTATATACAAACACAACGTCTCGTTGCGTATATGCTTGTTCAGGCTAGAAAAGAAAGCTTGCTTTTGGGGGGAGTTGAAAAGTGCTGGGATATTACATTTAAATTGATTTAGCTACTACTTATTTGGTGCGCCATTCCGTGAGGTGCATAAGTACGAAAATAATAAAAAAAATCGTAAAGCTCTATTGACAGTTGCGCTTACCTTCTCAAGATGATGACGAACGTGGTCACGATGGCTGCAAGAAACACGAAACCACCAAATACTCCCAAGGCAATGATTCCACCTATGTAAATGCAATGTAAAACAAGATTTAAGATAGCTTTCCTTGGAGGCCTTAAAGAGGAAGGTGTTTTCCTGGTTTTGCTTTCTTACCGAGATTCAACTTGGCTGTGGCAGCGTCCAAAGAAGACTCGGCCTCGACGCGGTTCTTGGGCTCGTTCGCATTGGGTCCTGGGCTGTTTTGGACGTTGGCCGTGTCCGGGATCTCGTTATCTTGCGGAAGGAAAGAGTCAAGTCCATCGGTGTAAGCAGCTTCAGTGTCATGTTTAACTGCTGGTAAAGCGGAAGAAGTCGAAGTCGTGGCGACCGAGGAGGAAGAAGAAAAGCGTGTTGTGGTCGAAGGTGTGGTCTTGGGAGTCGTCGAGGTACTGGGTACAGGCATAGGAGTGGTCGTGCTGGTGGACTGACTAGGCCAAGGTGCGCGGGTACGGATGGTAATAGGAATACGAGCAGGAATCACAGGAGGAGGTTGTTCTGCGACAACTTCGGGAGTACGAGTCGAAGTCGGAGCCAAAGGTACAGGGTCAGGGGATGAACTCAGAGTAGGTGGAAGGGTCGGGAAACGGGCGGGAGGTGCCTGGTAGGGTTTGCTAGCTAAAGAAGAGTCTGTCGGGTCGTCATGGGAGTGGTGAATCACCATAGATGGATTAGGAGGAGGAGGAATGTTAGGAGCTGCCCATTGTGGTGGGGCAGCCAAAGATTCTGAATCGTCCAAGTCAATGTCTTCTTCGGGCGTCGAGTCATTCTCGCCTTCGTCTTTATCGTCAATTGGGTCATTCTCAGGAATTTCTGGAAAATAGGTTGTGGAAGAACAAACGTAGTTGTCAGTGTGGAAAAGTACGACATCATCCAACGATGAGTTTCATTTGGTGAGTAACGGGTAAAGGATCGTTAAAAACAATGACGTGTTAGGTTACGATTACAATGAAATGAAAGAAAAGAAAGACCACGTTGGAAGGGGAAAATGATTGGGAAGTGGAAATAAAAAAGAAATAGAAAGAGACAAATATTAATTGAAAAACGACCATTTGATTAGGTTTAAACTGTCCAACCCCCAGTTATACCCTATACAACCCGTCCCACTTCCTCAATAGTTCTCAATCGTCCTCGTGCGTGTGATTTTCATTTTAGGAACAGTTCAGGAATACAAGTCCACTAAGACAGGTAACATGCCCAAGTATTAAGGTTTCCCCTTTTTTACCGACTGACATAGGTAAAGAGGAAGGAAGTGTTAAGTCACGAAGTCACGAGGTGCAGTCAACAACACAATACAGACAGAGCTAACACGGGCATAGATCTGTTTCAGACTGGTCTTTCCAGTTTCGTTTTTCTTTTGCACGATACGTGCTACTTCTTTCGCAAAGTTTTTGTAGCCAGTTCGAATGCTGCGATTTGCTTACCTATGCAAGTGGGAGGGTCTTTGTCGTAGTGGCCGTCGGTTTGGCAAATGATCCGAGGAGTGCCGGATAACTCGTGTCGGCTGCTGCTGCAGTAGTATTCCACTATGGTACCGGCAATGGTCGAGTTGGTTGATAGCTTGAATCCACCGTTGGAGATATTGGGGGGTTCCATGCAGTAAATCGCTGCGGAAAGTAAAGCAAGACCTTTGTTTGGTAAGAAACATGCGCTACAAGAAGGTATGACTTAGGCAAAGGATTTACGTTCGCAACGGGGCGGAGGTCCATTCCAGCGTTCGTCTACGTCGCAAATCAAGTCGCTCCGGCCAACTAATTGGAAACCTTCGCTGCAACCGTAAGATACCACACTTAAGTAGTCTCGACTGCTATTAAGCAGTTTGTAGCCCCCATTCGGTATCCTGGCTGGTAATCCGCATTGTAAGTCTTCACACATGAAAATAAAAAGAAGATTACGAACGTAAATGCCTTGCGGTTACCCTGGTGTCAGAATTAAAGAGCTACGTTTGCAAACAGGCGGGAATTCGTTGTAAAAGCCGGTAGCCATACAAGTTCTTGTCGCCGGACCGACAATTAAGTGACCTGGAGCACACTTGTACTCAACGCGAGCTCCGACGTTGAAACTTTCTCCAATTATGGTGGAATTCGGCGGTTGCTCCGGTCGACCGCACGATTTGGGTTCTAAACGAGGTCCATTTGTTTTTGTGGGGACAAATTAAGAATGTAGGTTACAATTGGGTGTTATTTTGTAGAATTTGAACTTACGGTGCTGGCAAATGTAGTGCAAACGCAGATTACAATTGGTATCAGACCATAGCCATCCTTTAGTGCCATCAAAGCGTGCGCAATCTTCGTTGCCACCCGGCAAGTTCCAAAACGAGACGGTGACGTCACGGCCATTAATCCATTTCCAGTTATTGCGGTCTCGCGAGTCACGCACAGCACCCATCCAGTACTGGCCTGTCGGGTCTCCTCTATTACACGGTTAGAATGGCTTCAGTTTTTATTTGCGGAAAGCGTTTGATATAAATACCTATGACGTCGCCAGAGTTCCCAACTCGTAAAGCCTTGCAGGGCCGGATTGGTTTCATCAATCAAGGTCCCTCCTCGGGCTTCGCAAATCTGCTTAGCTTCGCCGAAACTCGTGGGTTGTTGGTTGTAGAAGATGTAACATTTCCCGTTGTACGTGGAAGTACTGCCGGGAGGCTGGTCGCGGAACTGCGGACAGCGTTCAATGGGCATAGCCTGATCGGTATAGACAAAAGTCTCGCAGATTGAAAGACTGCTGCCTGGATTGTTCTCCAAATGAACGCTCACAAAGGCACCAGGCATGGGTGGGTTACAAGGTAAGAACAAGGGCCGTCCTTCTTCGATGTACCCAGTGAAGCGGTTACACACTGGATTGGCCCCCAAATCGGGCCGGCTGTTACCAACACGGACCACAATGGTGGCAGGCTTATCCTCACCTAAAAAAGCCAACAAAGAAAACCAACTGTGTTATCAAACAATATCAATGTCATGGTAAAAAAATGGTTTGGGATTCCTGCCATTACTTACCGCAGCATGCTTGACCGAAATCTAACCGCACGAGTTGGACCATATAAGGCTCCAGGAGATTGACGTACCACCATGGCGTACGTTCTTTCTTTGTCAAACTGCACGTTTCCGCATCAAAAACGTTGGTCGTACTTCCATCCACGGCTTTCTCGGGTAATCCACCTTCGGCCACGGAAGATTGCATGGGCGCTTTGCCAGCGGCCACATTTAGTACTAAACAATGCAAGGGTAAAAAAAGGAAGAATTTCGGTAAGGTAAAAAGCCAGATGTCAGTCTAATAAAAAGGTCTTTTTGATTGGTGAAAACGAAGAAACTAAAACTTGAGAAGTCAGAAGTTGCTAGCCAGCCATCTGTTAGCCAAAAGTCAGCGTTCCGTGAAGCTTTTTCGGATAGCGCGAATCCCGTTACGTGCATGCCTCATGACAATGTTCCGCTAAGCGTGACTCTTTGTACGAGGTTTTCACTTCCCTTCCCGCCCACCAGGGTTATGCATCACTCGCCTCTATAGCCACGGAATGTCCCTTCTGTGTCATTTTGTAGCTATCATTTCATGTCTTGGTGTTTTTTGCCCTTAATAAACATGTTCCTGAACTTGAGAACAGGGCTTCCAGAGGATTCATGCTTGGCATGGGATATGATATAAGTCATGGGCTTGGCTGACAAGCCTTATAATGCCCGGATCGTAAGCACACAGCCCACTTGCTTCCTACTCCTAGGTCGTTTGGGCCAAGCATAACTGTTAACACCCTTTTCGAACGAATACAGGTTCCATGCGGGGTTCTAAGAGTTTCTAACGGATATTCAAAAACGAAGGTCGTTTTAACTCATCAATGGCTTCAAACCTGTAGGCTTCGTGTTGATATCTTGACTTGCGCAATTGGGTCCTCTTCAACCGTTATGTCGTGCATGACAGCTTTTCTTGATTGAAATTAAAAGGATTCTTTCGCTCGTTTTCTAAAGTTACAGTGTTTGGAAAATGAATTCAGAACTTTCCCTCACCAATAGAAGTGACACGCGTATGAATTACATTCGGAATTTTGAGTTCCTTTCCCTTTTGCCGCAAATCCAAATTTTCACATGAAAAATCTCTGATCTCACGCTGTTTTTAGTGGATGTAACTGAAGTTCCCACAAGTTATAAGTTCTTCAACCTATGTAAGGAAAGTGGGTTTCACACTTTGAATTCTAATTTCTTTTGTCGAAACTTTTTTGTTGGATTTACATCTTCCTTTAAGGAAGTAAGATCCAGGAAAAGTATAAGACACAAGGCTCTGGTTGCATCTCTTGGCCCATAGCTTCGTACACTTATGCTAGGCAGAGGTTAACGACAGGTGAAATGCATCGTACCGCTTTGAGGGATGGGCATTGTAAAAACAGCATAGAGACGTGGATAGAGTACCTCAATCTAGGGCGGACTTAGACTCTACAATTCTTAAAATCTTACCACAAAACGGCATTCCTCCTGGAATCCAAGTCTGATTATGCGAGCAAATCCTTCGTGACGGTCCGAGTAGTTCAAAGCCAGGTTCGCATGTGTATGTAGCCACGGTTCCGGGTCCAACGCTTTCCGTGGATAATGAAATCTCAGAGTGGGCAGGTGACCCCGGGTAACCACATCCCCAGGCTGAAATAAAGAGTTTAAAAAAATATTGATATTAAAACTTTATATACGAAAATGGGCCATGAAGGTTTATATCTGCATGTAATTTCTTTGTTAAAGGAAAATTGTAATTGCATGCTAGTCTTGCATGAACTGCAAGATGAGGAACGGTTAAACGAGTTTATTACGAACCCTAAAAGAGATTTGCATAAATGTGCAAGGAAAGTAGGACGGACAAAGGCAATTGAGACGAGACCCCCGTAAAAAATGGAGCATCCCTCTGTCGCAAATAGAGAGTGCGCCCTCTTTTATCGACAAGGATGCAAAGTGACCTTGCAGCAAAAGGCCTAAGGTCAGCGGCCTAGTTTTTCTTTCGAATAGGACACAAACAGAAAATAACCAGAAAAAAAATCAAGCTAAATCACTAAGCCTTTTTTAAAAAAATCTGTTCTTTGTGTTTAATCCGGTTATTAAAGATTAGTCAGGCGGAAGAGAGACCGTTTTAACGCTTCATCCGGATAAAAAAAAAGTCTAACTTTCGGGTATAGCTTTCTTTGGGGGCGTTCAAGAGTGACAAAAAACTGGCCCATTGTCATTTTTACAAAGAGCTCATCATTTTTTTTTTTAGACAAGAAGATGGTCAACTGATGCTCGACTGGTGCTGCTGCTTCATGTACCGTTAGGTTCCGCGTTGCGCGAATCATTGCACGCGAGTGGTTCTTTTCAGTGAAATTTACCGATAGTCTCTTAATCTTCCTCAAGCTTACAAAACAAATTAAATGAAATTAAAGTTGGGATAGTTCAAGTTTTCCTTACCGGTGCAAACCAAACTCGCCGCAGCTAAAACTGTGTATATCCAAGCGTTCATTGTTTGAAACAGGGCCAGCTGTTCCACTACAGGTCTATAGCTTCCGCTATAAATTTCCCGGTTTGGGTAATTGCAAAGTTTGCGCCCTAAACTAGTTGCTAATAGCACACCAAACTGTCCATTCTATGCAAACGATACTTATATATCCACTAATAAAGTCCCAACTATAGGAATAAACGAGGATCTGTCAGGTTAACTGTTAATTAAACTGGTGCACAGCGAAGCAATGCAAGGCTAGTTAATACTCGGTATCTTTTAGTGCCACACTTTACGTAGCGCACTCTGACTGAAGACTGCAGCTAGCCGACAGGGAAGGCCAGGTATTTAGAGCTTATGAAGGATCGGAAGCAAATAGCGGTTCTTTTCCTTCTCCAACTATATTATATACGAACAGGTTTTCTCTCTCGAAACGTCTTCTCCACAGTTGCCGCCTGGAATACCCTCGGGAAGTCCTGGGGAAGGCTTCGCTGACGTCGGATAAGCAAAGCAAAGCTAAAGCAGGAAAGCATGGAGAGGCTGCTTTGGATGTTGCTGGACACTACACTGGGTTTTGCATGGTTCACTCACCTGGCTATTTTTACGTTGGATCAAAGGTGCAATGCACCGGCCAGCCTGTCTTTTACCTTGCCTTGCGTTCGCAAGCTGAATGGGCTCGACAGATGGTCAAGTGTGGTGGAGACGTCTTTTTCAAGAGTTTTTAGTTTTTAAACAGAGCCAACACACTAGCTGTCTGCGTTGTACCTTTAATGTCTTACGCAGTACGCCTTTCCTGTAATCATGGGAAATCAGGTTTTGGCCTCTTAATTGGTTTGCATAGCTGGCATATAGACAGCTATCTAAAACCCAAACCCAAATTCTACACCTTTCAATGGAAATAACGGACCTACCTGCTGATGCTTTGACTCGGTATTTCGTATTCCGTTTCTTCCCTAGACCAATTAATTCCCCATGCCGGATTGTGAAAGATCAGGAACTTCTTTCTATTTCAACCCAACAAAAAAGAAAAGAGATATCTTTTCGTAGAATTTGATGCGATGGTTTGACCTACATATAGGTACCAACGTTGGTCTTCCGTATTTACCCAAGAACGTGACACAGTAAAAAGGCGTGTGGTACATGGCGTTTCCTTGGTTCCGGCTTTCTTTTTCGTTTCCGGTACATTTAGGACGCATAGCGTTTTGCATAGCGTTTGCGAGTTGTGCCGTTTGCCCAATGCTGAGCTTAAGGAATCACTCAGTCGTTGCTTTTTTTCGGTACTTTCCGGGGTGTATCGTCTGACATACTGCACTTGGTGATAGTCATCGCTTCTAGTATGAAGGTGAATTGCTACACTCGGAGCTGAAATGTCTTGATAATGAAGTTTTTGTATACTTAACTGCATACGCCTTACTAGGTTTGTTGTGTCCCGTAGGGAACCGTTAGGCGAGTTTTTGTATGTAGTTGATCGTCACACGCGTGGCTTTTCTAGTATTTCCATTCTAAGTGGGTCCTTGTGCCCTAAAACACCCTATGCCCTGACCCGGGCAATGTGTTGCTACAAATAGCCCAGTTTAGTAGGACAAAAGGCATTCGTTTCCTTTATTTCGCAAAACGTGAAGTTTTCCTATGTTTTCCTGTATTCGCCTATACTTTTCCTATTTCCTCTATTCCGTAGTGCGACGTTAAAAACAACCATAACTTCGGTTCATTACTCATTTGTATTTCTTCCGTACCACATAACGGGACGGTCCCAATCAGAGTTACCGAGATTGTCAATCAGGTGCATGCCACAAGAGCCCAAGATACGGTCCACGTCTGGGATAGGGTTGTTGAGCCGTAAGGCTGAGAATGAGGAGAACGTCGGTTTGCCTAAACGACGCATTCGGCGAGCCGCATTCCGGTAACATTTCCAGGGCTGAGGCTCGATAATGACGTTGTCAGTCCACTGAGACAGGCAAGTTAGGAAGTCCTCGAGACCTTGATCCCCGTAATTCAAGTGGATCCACATGGTCGTGGAAAAGCAGAAAATCGCGTTGAACTTCACGCTTGACGGAGACGTACCATAAGAAGATGAGGAGGATTGCAGCCAGTCGGAGAACAATGCATTTCGCTCGGCTTCCTTAGTTATGTCTAGACATTCAAATGTTATTTTGGCAAGATTTTGTCGCGCTCGTTGGATCAGAATAGGATCGATGTCAATTCCCAGCATTTTGACCGGGTGTTCTGGCGTTTGGAGTAGATTCGCTAATCCGATAGTCAGATCCTGAAATGAACCCCCCAAATACGTTAAAAAAACAGGAATGGCAAGAAACTGTAGAACTTCGTTACGTACCCCTGCATTGCAGCCAATATCAAGGCAGTTGATTACTGCGGATTGCCGCAGTGTCGTCAAAAACTTGGACGAATTCGCAATGAGCTTTATGCGCGTTTCGGGTGGATTGAATGAGTAATAATTAATGAAGTTGCCGTACGGGGCTGCACCAGGTTCGAACGCCTCTTCCTGCAATTATTCATTATTGACTTAAATAGTATATAGATTATCTTTAAAGGTCATATCCAATCAAAAGTTCCCACATTAGAATGAGACTTCCACGCCATCTAGGGCCGAAAGTTTTATTTAGTCGACATTCTTGACAGCATTTGGGAAATTTTTACTATTTATGATTTCTCCCAAGTCCTTTTTTAGCAAGGTAAAATACGTGTGTATACGAGCTAACTTACCATGAGTTGAAGCGTGTTTTATTGCAGCGTATTCTACTTGTACTTGTTCCGTAACTTCAGGCTTTTTATCAAGAAAAAGTATCTTTTATTGCAGCTTTTTGGTGCACGTGCGTCCTTACGTTGGCTATTGCACGGACTGGAGGTTTCACATGACACACAAGTTTCTTGCATTATAATATTTTAATTATCATTAGATTTAGAGTGGCGCAGTTTAACTGTGATGAGTAATTGGTAACTAAAAGGCTTATTTATTTTTACTTGCAGGTCGACTGATCCTTGCATTTGAGTTTTATGAACTCATTATGATCCAATCCAACATTCCTTCTCGGCTTGATTAGTGTCCCTCCTTCTCCTGATCCCTAAAAGATGACGAAAGAGCACATCGATTCCGGTTCCGTTTCTCTCATGCATGTCTTGAACTGGAGCTTCTCCGCTGCTTTCATCATTGGAGGAATTATCCCTTACATTCCGCAATACTTGGAAATTAAGAAAACGAAGAATGCGGAAGGATTCTCGCTCTACGTTTGCCTCACTTTGATCATCGCCAACGTTCTCCGAATCCTCTTTTGGTAAGCCATTTCCTCGCTTCACTTCGCGTACATAGATTACCCAGCTGCTACAGTTTTCATCACATCTGTTTCATTTCTATTTCTTCTATTCCAGGTTTGGAAACCGTTTTGAGCTTCCTCTTCTAGTCCAAAGTCTCATCATGAACTTGGCAATGTTGGCCATGGTTCGCTTATGTGTTCAAGTCAAGCAGAACAATATGCTTATCCGCGGTCCTGAAAGGACCTTTGTGGGTAAGTTCAGTATTTCCACACTTTTTTTTCCACGCTGTTGCTTGTGCGTAGCACAACTCACGGAAGCGGGGTTCAGTGGCAGTCACATTGCAATCTAACGCGTGTGGCTTTTATAACAAAAGCCAAACTATAACTTTGGCTTTGGAGTTAACTATCCATAAGGGGCACTATGTCTATAATGCTAGGGCTAATCTCTTGGTGCAAGGTAAAACTAAGCTGTATCACTTGCAGATCACGTACGCAAGCAAGGAATTGAGCACTCACGATTCCGCGGTAGGTTCCTCCCATTCCTTTCCTATTCCTTTCGCCTTGGATGTGTTTGTTTTCGGGCACCATTGGCTTTTGAATCTGTTGCAATTCTCCGGCTCAAAATAATACAAAACAAACTCAATTTTTCTATCCGCATTACGTTAACGGGCATGAATGTCAATTTTTTTAAATTATTATTTTTTAAACCGTTACGCTTTCTGTTCTTGGCACTACTGCACACACTGGGATGCCAATTAGAAAAGAAAAAAAAGTAAGTTAGTACTCGTTTAACAGATTTCGATTTTCGCCATTTCTGGAAGTGGACGGACTTCCAGTCATACGTTGAGTTTACGCTTGTCTTTTCGCTGTTCGCCGCCGTATTGACGTACATCTTCCTCCATAATGCCATCTTTGTGGAGATCTTGGGCTTTGCTTCCGTGTTCACGGAAGCTTTGTTAGCAGCGCCCCAGTTTTACGACAATTTCCAAGCCAAGTCCACTTACGGCATGAGGTACTTAACTTCTAGCCATGTTTGAGGCAATGTTATATTAACATCTTTCTCATTAGTCGCAAGATGGTCTGTCTTTGGTTAGTAGGGGATTCGTGGAAGACGTTCTATTTCGTGGCTCGCGGGACTCCGGTGCAATTCTGGGTCTGCGGAGCACTGCAGATTTCGCTAGATCTAGCCATCTTATCCCAACTAGTTTGGTACGGCTCCAGCCCGGGCCGTCGTAAGAAGTTGGATGGTCTAAAATAAATTTCCCAATCTGGATAGGCTTTCTACGTCCCGTATTTCACTCCCGTCTTTAAATGCAATGTTTTCCGGCACATTCATTGGAGCCAAATGATTCTCGTTTGGAATCGTTTTTGCCTTTGGTGTTGCCAGTTGTTCCAGTCCATTTACCAGTTGTTCTCTCGTTTGGAATTGCCATATATTTACTGGTTCCAAGTTTTTAAAACGCATCTAAATGTCTCAGGAGTTTGTATGTAGCCAAAGCATGAAAGACAGCAATGGAAATGGTGCTAAAACAACCCGTTTGGGTACGAGCAATGAGATCAATGTAATGTGGTCCCTTTTAAAAACTACAGCAAACTAAAAGTAAAAAAAAAAAATATCCGTAGTGTTATTGCTCTTTATATACAGATGTGAAATTGCATTTTTTTTGCCGTGCACGCAAACAAGATCGCAACACAGGAGTGGGCAAAAGGAAAGTTTTTCTTCGCTTTTTGTAAAATTACACAATTCCTAACCATTGCAAAATCGTTAATAAGCTCCCCAGCACGGCAGGAACTGCTGAAGGCTGATTGGCGGTTCCATCACTAGGCAAATTTAGTAAAGGTCCGGTACTTTCAGGCGCACAGGTAGCTTGACTTAAGTCTAGGAGAGTGTCAATCAAACTTTGGCAAGTTTTGGTCAAAAAGTTGACGTCCGCAAATTTCAGCACTGCATTGGCCTCCGCACTATCACAGGGCTGGTGGTAACATTCTTGCATGATCCCTCGATAAGGACCTATAAATTTATTTCCAAGTTAAAACGACAGAAATAACCCAGAATAAGCTTACAAAAATCCAGTTTAAAAAGGAAAGTAAAGGTTTTAGTGTATACCTGTATCGGTAATAAGTACAGCGGGTAGCGTGAACGGGTAATCCAAGTTATGGAACCAGAATCTGGAATGATCGGAGCGCAGTAAGTCGACCCAGTTAGCTAGTACATCCAATTCGGGTAGATCGGCTGATAAGTTCATGGCCACCTTTTTGAACTGGTACTTTTGGCGACGGTTAGATGAGCGCGAATTTACGGGGTATAGATCATCTAGGACCAATCATTCACGTGCATGGAACCACAATTACTAGGTTAATTTCTGAAGCGTTTTGTTCGTGTACGTTCTTCTTTAAGAGAACTACGTACCTGGTTGCCGTAGAGCGCGTAATCGGTTAGCTGCGACGTTCTCTTTGAAATCCAAAATATCATCTTGACTTTCATGAGCTTCCGGCACGGTAGCAACGTTTGGCACATTGCGTTTCCAATGGCGTGATAGCGTGTCTGCCAGCTCTTGGTCCACGCCCGTTCGATAAAACGTGCTTAAGAAATTGCCCACAAAATTTTCCTCCTGTCAGGCAAGGGCATTTTATCTGGCGTTAAAGAGTTTATTCTTCTTTTTTACCTCCAATTCGACTAGAAGGTCTGGCACGAGTTTTTTCCACTCGGGTGGGAAAAGCTGAGAGTTGACAGTGGAATTGTAATTCATGATCGTGTCCAGAATAAACGCTCCTCGGAGTCGTGCCCCGCCATGGGCGGTGAGGACATGTGGAATCAAATAGTCGCGAATAAAGTAAATGCTGCCTAAGCAGCCCACTTCTTCCAAGTCAAAGGCCACGAAAATTATCGTATGGTACGGCCGACACGTGGCTTCGGACAACGCCCGGGCTATCTACATTATATCATTTTAAAAGTTTCCCTTTGTTATGGAATAGTTTACTTCTAAAACTGCAGTGACACCAGAACCATTGTCATCCATACCGTTCGAGTTTGGGTACGTATCCCAATGGGCTCCTATGAGCAGGATGCGATCCTCCTTAGTACCCCATAACGTCCCTGGTAAAATCCCAATGATGTTAGATCCATTAGGGATCACGCCGTCGAACTATGTGACGGAAACGGATATAAAAACGTAAACATTCTTTTATAAGACGACAGGATTGGTTGCGGACGTTGAGAAAGTCAATTGCTTACCAGATCCGGGTAGTCGACAGGATCGAATGTCTGCGTTCCGGTAATTAATCCGAAGCTTTCCATTTTGCGCACCACGTATTGAACTACACTTTCCCGTAAGGACACGTTGGAAATGAAATCGCGTGATACACTAAACACGTTGTTGATCAAGGTATCCACGTGTTCTTTGTTGGCGTGCAGCAGCGACTGGCCCGACTGGCTAGCGGCTAATTGACGGCGATGTTTCTGTATTTCTTCTTTCTTCTGCAAGTCGGAGAAGAAATAGGGAGTATTGCTGCTAGCCCCGGGATCACTTGTAGACCCCGAATTGGCCCGACTGTGTTCACGAAGTATTGAGTAAGCGGTGGAGTTTTGCATCTTCTCTTCTTGCCACGTCATGTTCAGACTTTGGATCCGCAAAGCGTCTGTTGTGTAATTCACTGTTGCAGGGCTGTAAGAGAATGTGGTTCTCCTCGACAAATCCTCGGTCTCACGGCGTTGTTTGGGGCTCCGGACTACCGATGACGTACCATTGGTGTTCCTGTTTTCATTGTTGTGGTTGGTTGCGGTAGGAGTAGATGGCGTCGTTCGGGGGCTGAATTCACCCGTGTCTGCCACGTCTGTTGAAGCAAACGTAAGGAAAGGAAATCAATGGATGATAGCATAAAGACGGGGAGAGAAATGGTTTCTTTTATTTGATTGCTTACTGTATCCTCCGGAGAATTTGTAAGTGATGTTTCCGCTGCGTGACCTTCTAGCTAGGTCGAAGAAAGCGCGCGTCCAGTTCCGAGCAAATTCGTTTTTCTGCTGTTCGCCTTCCGCTTCGGCCTCGCGAACGTGAAGGCGGGAATGCGAATGATGTGGTAACAAATCGAACAAGAACGGAAATGACGTACCCGTTCTCGAATCCGGCTGGCAATTTGCATTCACTTTAAAAATAGGTGAACTACTTTATTCGTGTCTTATAGAGCAAGCAGGAAGTAGATTTATGCAGATTTCTTCCGAGAAGGGTTTTGTGTTCTTGCTTAAAGCTTACCGATTAGAAAGAAGAGGGCGGCGAACGAAATGACTGCAACGAGCACTCTGTGATAAATACGGTAAAGGCGACATGAAGTCGTTGGCTTGTGATGCCCATCAACTTTGCTTGGCTTAATGCGGGAAGTCATTTTATCTCTTGTTGTGGCAGTCATATCCCGTCTAAAAAATGATAACAACAAAAGACAAGACTTTATTGCAGAAAACCGTTACTACACTGAGATGGCCCGACTATAATAAAACATCACTTATTGCTTGTGGAGAGAACCGAACCAGCAATACACTTTTTTCCTGGTGGAGTTCATAGCACTGTTCTACATGGTTATAATTATTAGACCAACTTTCTCCTCATTAGCTGGTCTTAAAACATTGGGCCAAACTGGAATTTTTATTAGGTGCGAATAACCAGAACGGATTTTTTTCTTTTTTAACTTGGGTTAAAACCTTCCTTCGGGGATCTAAGTTTACGTTATTTCCGTTAATTCATGTAACGCAATTTAGTAGCCTTAAATTATCCCGCTAAACTAGTCAACTAACTGTAGTTAGCGGGAGGCTGTATCGTGAACCTAGTAATTTGTCTTAGCTCATAAAGCCCGAAGTTGAAATGATTACGGTTTTTTTCGCTTACCGCAGTGAGTTATGGGATGGAAGGTTGCGCTCCAGCGAATTCGAATATATCTTTTCGGAGGGTATTAGTTAGATCCAGTCGGAGGGTTATGGTTGAATGCAAGAAACAAGTCGTGAGAAACCGGGTGTGACTGGACCAGCTGGAGGTGACTATCCTCTGGTAATGCGCATAGAGGCTTAGCGTAAACTTGGACCGCAAAACCAAAACATACTCAACAAAGAAGGTAAACAAAGAAAAGGAAAGTGTGGCTTGCGTACGCCGATCAAGCGTTCCCTATTTCTTCTTTTGTTTTCCTTTAGGAGCTTTGTGGGTAATAAAACCAACCCCTTGAACAGGTGTAAAGCTATATACGGTAACTTGGCACGCTCGAAAAGATCGAAAACGTTAGAGCTGCCAATTCGAGGCGGGTTCGCCTATTAAAGCAAAGAAAGAAGCGTATTTAGACCACAACTTCCGTACACCGGCTTTTAGCTTGCGTTGCTGTGACAGATTCTATTTGCCCTCAATCTATGTTGAATTTGTCGAGCAACACCCGACTATGAGCTTCCGTTGGGCTAAACTTCCTTTGATGTCTTTAATTGATTAGGAAAACACCTTGATGTAATAAAGCAAAACCTAGATGTCACCACTGCTTCACTATGCGTAAATTTAATAATCCAAGAACTAACATTACTTCAGAAACAAGACATCACTTCAGAACTTACTCACCCAAAATGTGACAGTCCACTGGTGAATCCCCACTTTGCAGTTATTTTCAAAAAATGTTAAATCAAGTTCACGTCGGTAAGGTTTACACTCATCTCCTACTGGTATGGTTGCTGTGTTAAGAGTGGAACGCACGGATACCCACGTGTCTTTTATAACACGGGGAAAGGCTCCTGAAAAGCGATGCGGTACCCGATGCCGTGCCTTGCGCATTCCTCTCCTTCTCGCTTTCATCTTAGCTCGGTTAGGCGTAGAGTTAAACCTTGGAGCTAAGTGAAAAGATAGTTTGCTCATTGGTTTATCTAAGAGAGATTCGCAAAGTTAAATATGACCATTGTTTAGATACTTCGATTGCGCTAATACGAAAGCAATGATGACTCAGTTTGTTGTTCTTGCGCATAATATGTGTGGTCTGTGGGCACTTTCTCGGGATTTCGGGGCTTTCCACGGAACTTGAATATAAACACGGAGTCAGAGATAATTTCCTAGGAACTTTCTCTTTCTATGTCTTTCGCTAGTAAATAGAGTCCTTTCACTGGTCTATGGGTGCAGGGGGTACAGGTTTTCGCGATACCCCCTCTTCCCCCTAAACCGTAATGATCCTCAGAGGTTGTGTACTAGAGTATGCGAACTGGAAAGCGTAGATCCGGTGGGAATTCAAGTTTTCTTCCGTTTAGTTCTAGATTTGGCGGTAACTCCCTGTTAGAGGTTTAGAGTCACCAAGAGACTCTTTGGAATTGGTGAAATTGATACTTCAACTACAAACTAGTTGACCTATTTAAACAATGAGATTTATTAGCCGCCTTTCTTGGCACTCATCGCGACTTGTCATACTATATTTCTACTTCACGTGAGAGCCCTTTAAGTTTTTCTTCCTAACAAAAGTGTGAAACTTTCTCCTTTATGACTGAACAGGTAAAAACGGTTTTACTTTTGTCCACGGAGCTGCTGTGACCGCTTTCACTGCTGTGATGAAATCCCTCCTCATAAAGTTCAGTATACTCGACTTAATGCGGTGTCTGTGCTTTCTTGTTAGGTCTAGCTTGATCTATGAGTTAGACCTAATTTTCAGCCTTGCATTACGAGGAAATGTACACTCTCCAGCTTTGAAATGCGGTCAACCCCATCATCCCTTTGCTCGAATCTTCTTAAAACGGAAAGAAAAGTAGAGGGAGATTTCCCTTTGGGCCAAGAGATGAGATAGCTAATCACCTACCGTCGTTTTATGCAGTTTTCCCTTGCCAGCATGTACGGAAGCTGATTAGAGCCTTCTTGGGGGTTTCCAAGTATAACGTCGGTTGCTCATGGCTGTCCAGCTTTAATTGGAGTTTAAATCACCCAGTAATGTTGGTTTTTACGAGGTTTCACAAGGTTCATGATTGAGGTCATGTCGCAGTGGTCTGGAATTAGTCAGGAAGCCAAAGTGCTATGATATGATATATGCTACTTAATGTTTGCCTCGCTGTTGAGCTGTAACCTACTTTTTCACAAAAGATTTTTTCGGATTTCTAAAAACTTGCAGCCTGTTCTTTTATTTTGAAACGGTGACTTGCAGTCTGAATAGCAAGAGCAAACGAATCCCATAACAATTTCACGGGATCATTTTCAAGCAGTAATTTGCATAAGGTTCCTTTCAGATTCTGTCCGACTTATCTTGTCCTCAAAAACTAGTGAGGGGAAATTGCCTTTTTGTGAATGTCTTAAGTTGAAAACATAACCTTATTTGTCAAGTTTTCAACAGATAGTAGAAGCAAAAGGAAAAACATTTCGATGCAGCCGCGAAAGTACCACCAGTTCACGAATTAGTGTGTTTTATGGCTTTTTTTGCTTTTTTGGTTCATTTTGCTGTCGTTTTGTCGTTAGGATATTGGCTGGAACCCAAGAACCAACATTTAGCAAATATCCAACATCAGTATCCAATATCCAACAACATTAGCAATATCAATATCCAACAACCAACATCCCCTGTCTCCGTTTCGTACAGTTAACAACTATAATTCTGCGAACTTGACCACACGCAAACTATACTGCGCCTTACCTTCTTACGGAGTGTGATCTATACCTACGTGGCTCAGAAATTATAATGGTATATATAGTACCCAAATGGTCGTAAGTAGGACTACAGTTCTAAGGTCATTTATATTGAACAAATTTCGATTAAAAAAAATATCATATGCGTTATATTGTCCAGTAAGATGCTGGATGATTCCATACTGCCAGCTTCCCTACCAGTCTACCATGCTGTGTACAGATGGCATCCTTCACCTGCCTTCGTTGACCCATATTCTGGCTACACCACACCGTATCCTAACAAACTGGCGCGGTCAATAAATAAAAGTGTATTAGAAGAGGGGCAAAAGAACTAATCGTTATGTGAGCCCCCGTTTTTGTTCCTTCACTGTACCCGCTTGCCCGTGGTATGTTTCAATGAACCTCGTCGAAAATAATGGTAGGCAGTAATTGGGCTATCTCTTAATCCCAGGACTATAGTCTACAGTGTGTCACTCTGAGCTCAGTATTGATCTCCAAATGGCAACGCTTCGCTTTACTATGCTACACTATGCTTTACAATGGTATTCCGTTAGAAAGCGACAAAAATCTATTAGGCTTGAGAAGCAACCACCTGCGCTTCCGCCGATCTCTATCCATCGACGGACTGCAGAATGCATGTTTTTTTTATTTTGTAGAGACTGTATTTCAAAGCTGTAACAATCAATAGCAACTCCAGGGAGCTAGTATTTAAATTCCCGTACTTTTTGCGAGACACAAAGTTGTACATTTGTAAACTGCTGTGCGCAAGACTCATTCGTATTAGTGCAAATGGCTTCTGCCAAATGTGGTAAGTCCTGTTATGTTTTACGCTCTGAAATGATGGCTAAGTAAGCTTGTGGAAGAAGGTAGATGAACTACACAAAATACACACATAGTTGTATTGTCTTCGAAAGAAAACAAACTCTTTTTCTCTGAGCAATAGAAGGTCAGCTATACCCACCTTTTTAGGATAGTCCAAAGTAAGGGTTTCTGCGAATTTAGCGCGCACGGTACATCATTTTACATCACATGGTTTCGTTAGCTTTTAGCTAAAAGTACGGGCGCGTGCCATACTAAAGAACGTAGTTAAATACCGCCATTGGATGGATTCAATTCACTGCACAGGATCATCGGAAGACAAAATCGGACTGAAGCTGACCTTCTAATAGTTGTTTCAAAGAAGCTGCTGACCCTTTGTACTTAGGTTTTCCGTAGCAAAAAGTAGGTGCTCAGCTGCCCTTCAGCACTTGGCATACTTCAACGCAAGCAAAGGGTTCATTAGCTCTTGTTAGACAACAGTCTAAAACATACGAACGGCCACTTCAGCTCGTGAGTTCACCGCAGGGTGTGCAACTAATGAAACTAGTCTGGCAACGTTACCCCGTGTTGTACCTTGAAAGGGTTTCGCCAAAGTTAGCCTCTCGTCTGCTAGAATACGTTCTTCGATTTGCTAGTTTTTTTTATAAGGAAACTCGCAAGTGCTCTCTAATTTCTGTAAACTAGTAGAATATGCGTCCAACCTTTCATCCGTTAAAACGCGCACTTGAAATAGCCCCAAAGGCTTTTGGGCCTTGAACTTTTTTCTCAAATATTCGAATATCCCGGTGTATCGGCACCGGTACCGGCTTGTCCTATCTCTTCGTCCTCCTCCAGGTCGCTGAGCGCGGGAAAAGGGGTAGTACACCATACCTCTGTAACAGTACTGTAAGTGGAATTTCTTTGTTTTATTTCCCAGTGAGGCAATTGTGGTGTCTTTCAGACGTATTTATTTAAAGTAAGTTAACTATTTTATCTTGTCTTTTGCTCTTGTTAAAAATTTTGCGCCACTTGGCACGCACTCCGGAAAAGGTTTGGCGTACTGCGTAGCAACTAAGAGGATAATAAGGGGAGGACAATTTGAAAAGCCAACTCCAACATTAACGCCATCGGTGTTCGTGTCCTGAACTTCTGTGAGAAGACCGGGAAATTTGAGTGTTCATGGCGGATTTGTACAGTAAAAT
Organism: Lepidurus packardi; assembly: GCA_023053545.1. Lineage (NCBI taxonomy): Eukaryota > Metazoa > Arthropoda > Branchiopoda > Notostraca > Triopsidae > Lepidurus > Lepidurus packardi. The sequence goes on from JAKZAN010000001.1 coordinate 13,679,483, forward strand.
TTCTACGCCTATTTTTGCTTTGTGTGTGCTTTATATGGATAATATAATGCGCAACTCAGAAACAAGTTTATGTAAACATAGTCGAAGATTCTCACGAAACTTCGTAATAGTAATGTAATATAGATGTAATCTGTCAACAACCTCGACTATTTAGTCTTCCCTACTGTGGCGGCCCCTATGAGCAAGCGGTTCGCGTTTCTGCGCCGAACACCTACATCCCTTCTGTTTTGTATGGTTTGTAAGATTGCAAAGTTTTTTTGGAAAGTGAAAATGAAGCATGCGATTACCATTAACTAAGCATTTGGCTGAGCATATAGGTTGGTATGCTTTTAGACACGCATTTTAAGATTGCTTTCTACAGCCCAGCGTTAACCTGTTTATCATGGACAACCTTTCGTTACCTGGTTCGTGCGTATGTGTTCTTATACTGCTAGCATCACTGAACTTAAGTAAGTACAAGTAAAAAAACTGCACTTAAAAATCAAAATATTACAGCTGTTCCTTTTATAGATGAAGCCTTGGTCATTGACGACACCCAACGCAATGTTTCCGTGGTCTGGCCTACATCATGCGGGCAACATACTACTTCACAACCCAAGGGATTTATCGTCAGCCCAATGCAAAGTGCACACAATCACGGCTATGGAAACAACACTAGTTGCATGTGGCATTTGAAATTGAGGCCCGGAACAATCACAACGCTCAGGTTTGATTCAAAACCTCTTTTTAGGCTTATTTGTCATTATACTTACGAGCTTTAATTCACAAATCCCGTTTGCTATTGCAGTTTTGCTTACTTGGATATAGAAGAGACCTTGCCTTGCCTTTCTCCTCCGTGCTGTTCTCAAAATTGGGTGTACATGATGATTCTGCCCGGATCTGCTTCGTCACACGCAACCCGTCATCTCTGTGGGCAAAAACCCCCGCCTCCCATCATTACTACGGGGCAAGGCTTAGTACTGAAGTTCTATGCCAATTTAGCCTTGAAATTAGGCAAAGGCTTTCGCATAGATTACATATCACAGAAGCAGTCATTGCTTGAAGACAGCGTTTGCAAAGCAGACGAGTTCCGATGCGCGTCTGGCAAATGTATTCTCCGATCCTGGCAATGTAATGGTTGGCATGAGTGTGGGGACAATAGTGACGAAGAAGGTTGCCCGGTGTGTCCGAAAGGTTACGCGTCATGCGCGACGGATTCTAGTGAATTGACGGAGTGCTATGACCCGGCACTGCAGCGCTGCGATGGTACTTGGGATTGTGCCTTAGGACGAGATGAGCTGGGTTGCGCCACCTGCAAGCACGATGAAGCAATGTGCAAAGACGGAAGAGGCTGTTTCACACTGGCCCAGATGTGTGACGGTTATGCAGATTGCGTGGACAAAACCGACGAGTTGGATAGTAGATGTGGTATACCCTTTTTTATTTGTTTTATGTTTTAAAGAAAATAGTCCCTTGACCTTCTTACATAGGTTTGTATCACTTTACTGAAGATGTGGTTACCGATATCGAAAGGAAATCAGTTTGGCAAGAGCAGTGCCACGGAAATTGGACGTCGTGTGGTCGGCCTGGCGAATGTTTCGATCCCTTAGAACACCGCTGTGATGGCAAGCAGGACTGCTCGACAGGCTTGGATGAGCGCAATTGCAGTAAAAAGACATTTTTTCTCACCTCAGGACTTTATTTTTCAAGATTTGTCATTTATTTATGTATTTAGCCCAAGAAGACTGTCATGTCGGACGTCTGTCATGCCTTCACGTGCCTGAATGCTATTCTCCTTGGCAACATTGCAATGGGATCCCGGATTGCGTTGATGGATCTGACGAAGAACAGTGCGAAGCAACGCAGTGTAGACCCGAAACGGGCGGGTTCCTCTGCCACAATTTCCGCTGTGTTTTGCATAGTCTCCGCTGCGACCGGGTCAATGACTGTGGGGACGAAAGCGATGAGCAAGGCTGCCTCAAAGTACATCCAAACCCTGTTTCGGGCCTCAAATGACAATATGAACATCCATTCTCATTTTTAAAATTTTTTTTGGCAGAATTCTGTGATTACAGCTGCCGTTTTGGGGTCGCTGATTTGTTCGCTTCTCTTAGTAGTAGCCCTGGGTTGTGCCTTACGACTCTACCGCTTGCGCCTTGCCGTAGCGCAACAGTTGGCCTTACGGAGCAACGCCAGCGGATCCACGGGACTTGGCCGGCTACCGATCCAAGGACGCCTTCCTCCACCGACGTATGCGATGGCCATGGGTTTACCTGAAACGCCGCCCGAACGGCTGCAGCGTCAACGAAGACGACATCATCGTCGCACCAGACGCGCGCGCCCACCGCCGCCTCCGCCGCCTAACAGTGACGCCGCTTTGCCAATTCCTACTGCGCCGGTCATTCGCAGTAACTTGACTACTCCGACTAGTAGATTACGGCGGTTTATGCGAGACTTTTGGGCCAAACCGCGCGTCCAAGGGGAAGAAAGGTTAGAGGATCTGTCGGGCGAGGAAGTAGCAGAGGCAAGCCGAGCGCGGGAAATGGTAGAACCGAGTGCGTTAACCGAAGTAGAGTTGCACGCTGAAGCTGAAGAAAGTTCAGGCTTAGATGACAGGACGGTTTTAATAGAGGCGGATTTATAATGGTGACAACTTATGGGACTGTTCTTATGATCTGAAGCTTTAGTTTAGACATTGTATAGATTATATTTATATGTCACGTCACGACTTAACAAAAAGCGTATGAAATGTTGCGTCTCGTCTGCTTCCCAGTGCTGTGCGGATCTCGTATTGATAGTGTTTGGTCTTCTTATAACCAAAGTGCTTGGTAAAAGACATTGAATTGTAATGAATGAAAGCTACAAGGTGGGGTTTTCTGGCTTCCAAGGAATTTTTGTACATAGTTCCGTCCAGGTTGTGTGGCTATGCACGGATGTAATTAACAGTTGTATAATATAAGGAATTTATTCTAAGCCCCTTCCTACGGCCATCTGTGTACAGCATATGCACTACTAAACCTTCAAAATTTGACTGCGGAATTCTTAATCTTCTTTTTCATTTCTAATCTTCGTTTTTATTTCTAATCGTCTTAATTTTACCTAAGAAGAACAATAGTAGGCTACATCGTGAGAAAGATAACAATAGTAAGAAGAATAATGGTAGTTTCTCAAGTTCAGGCGAAACTTTACTGCTATAACAGAATGGACTTTCACCCTTTTCAGCGTTATGAATGAACGACCTTGCTCTTGTGTCAGCAGGATTGACCTAACAGATGGTTTGCGCTTGCATTAAAGCTTAGGAATATTCTTTTTAGGCGTGAATAAGCTTAGGAATAGACTTCGTACCGATAGTGTGACGTATGGACAGACACCTGGGCCAAGTTTAGAATAAATCCGATTAATAAAAACAGAACACTTCAGTCAATTTGGCTTCTTTGTTTGTAAGGATCAGTAGTACAAGAACGTTGATCAGTCGAAAGCTGACTGCAACTCGAGCTACTCGACTAATATTCCTTTGCTGACTTCATTTCGGCGAGCAGAAGCTAAAACTGAGGATGGTGGAAGTGGTGGAACCTATCGACATATTGGACGGAAATCCCATCAAACTCTTCGAGTCTTGGTTGAGCGAAGCTAGAAGTCATCCAGATATCGTTACTGCCGATGTTTTTAATTTTGCTACAGCAAACAAGTAACTATGTGTTACCTATTACTATTCTTTGTATAGTTTTTGTAATAGTACTTTTATGTATTATTATAGTACTTGTCATAGTGTTAATACTATTGTTAACGGAACTTCTGTAGGGACGGGAGGCCAAGCGCCAGGACCCTTTACCTCAGAGGAATGTGTAATGAGGGTCTAATTGTATACACGGACTATGAAAGCCAGAAAGGGAGAGATTTGGTATTTCCATATACTGCTTGCCTTAAAAAATATTTTAAAAAATAGGTCATATAAAATTATTAGGAAGAGAATCCATACTGCTGTTCGACTTTCTGTTGGACGTTCAGGGATAAGGATGTCTTCGTGGGCAAACAAGTATATCTTGGGTTCGTCGTTCGAGAATCTTTATAAACCGGAGATTTATTCACAGGTACGGATTCTTGGTAAGGCGTCGAAATTGTCTCGTAAAACGTGCCTCGAGTATTTCGAATCCGAACCGATTTCCAGTCAGATTCGCGCCAGTTTCCAGCAGAGCGCTCCGGTTGCAGATATAAAAGACATGTTAGCTATCGTCAACGAGTTGAAAGCCGTTGCAGACACGAATGGCAAGATGCCTATGCCGGACCACTGGTAAAAGTAGTAGTAGTTTTACAGCAAGGCAAAAGTAGCTAATAGATATTTCTCTGAATTCTTCCCTTTCAGGGGCGGTTACGTCGTTGAACCTTTAGAAATGGAATTTTATTTGGGAAAACGAGATAGTGTAAACTGTCGCGTTCTTTTCAAGCGCTGTAAAGAAGGAAAAGTCGCAGCGGATGGTGTGACACACGCTGGAACGACAGGCTGGGAATACCAATATCTGTTACCGTAGAAATTCCGCTACACGCATGCAAAAGCAGCGAAATCCTAGACTTCCTTTTTCTTGAAATCGCTGTATAAACCGTTGTATGAACAGCGAATTTAGCGCAAAACTGTGGGATAATAGCTTGACTAGACTTGGCTAGGTTTCTATTTTTAATTATTGCCGCGGAAGGCTTTTTACGTATTTTTTAGGATTTAAAAGTTATATTCGCTATATCCTTTCATTGTTAGTGATAACTGTCGTAGTTCCTATATGACGTCATGCTTAATAATATTATCGCAATTGTCTATCGAGTGAAAGTTCGCTTTTTCGATACTTTTACTAGTTTATTGTTAGGGGGAATACCGCCAGGTGCTCTTCGCACGGCAGTCGGCGTTTGTTATTGTTTTTTTGGCCTGCCACATGGGTATGGCGAATTATTTTCTTTTTAACTAAAAGATGAATTTACCTATTATTGCCTTTTGCGTACAGCTTGTATTTCTTGTGTCGGTGTTTGACATACATTTTAGAAGCCCTGTTTTACATGGCTTACCCGTTCGTAAAGCTTTAGACTTTGCCTCATTAATAAACTCACCAAATGCAATTGCAAAACCTGTTAATGCCCCAGCTAAACGGTTGGTACTTATCTCCGTTGATGGATTACGAGCTGATTCTTGCTTTGAATTTGTCAGCAATAGCCCATCGTGTTTTCTAAGGTAGGAAAGAAAATCCTGAATTTGAGTTAATTCCTTAAAAATGGGTGGTTTTTGAACATCACAGGTCAGTGCAAAAGAATTTGGGATTGTCGTTAATTTCACGTGCCAGAATGCCAACAGAATCGCGCCCGGGACATGTCGCTATAGTGTCTGGTTTGTACGAAGATCCTTCTGCCGTTTTCAAGGTTTATTTTTGTCTTTCTGCTTTTAAAATCGAACATTCCTAAAGATTGTATTTTTTATTCCAGGGCTGGAAAGAAAATCCCGTTGACTTTGACACGGTTTTCAATCAAAGTCGCTATACATGGGCTTGGGGAAGTCCTGACATTCTTCCCATGTTTGCGAAAGGTAATTCAATAAAAATGGGCTTACTGTAAAAGCATTGGTATTGCATATATTGTACAGTATTATATTGCATATATTGTTCATTGTACAGTGAAAACCACGTAGCACGAAAAACCTGCTAGCACAAAGTTGTATTCCTGTCCGGACAAAACGCTATGCAATTCCGTACATTTGTTTCCTTTTAACACGAAACGAAAACCCCTTCACACAAACAAATTTCGCCTCTCGGAGGAACGACAATTTTGTTGCGACAGAATACTTTTGTCTTCTTTTTTTTTGCGTATATCGGTTAGGACGAATTCCTTTTAACACGAAAAAGTATTTCGGTCCCTTCGATTTCGTGTTGAGCGGTTTTCACTGTAGTAAACTTTTTGTGTTTCTTAGGATCTTCTGGCGAGCATGTTTTCATTGACACGTACTCCTCGGACGAGGAGAAATTTTTCGGTGACGACGCATCCAAGCTAGATACATGGGTCTTTGAGCGATTTGGATCACTCCTTGAAAGAGCAGCCGTTAATAAGACCTTGCAATACATGCTGGAACAGGACCAAATTGTTTTCTTCTTGCATTTGCTCGGAATGGATACGAACGGTCATTCTAGCAAGCCGCATTCCGAGTATACCTACACCTGTTAAATTCTATACTGTCATTTTATATTCATATCAAATATATTCCACTTCCTTTAAGGGCATGTGCAGCGAATTTGAAGCTCGTCGATAAGGGCGTACGAAGAGTGTACCAACTTTTCACCGAATTTTATGGCGATAACGATACCGCATTTGTATTAACTTCCGATCATGGAATGACGGACTGGGGTAAAAACACTAATTTTTTTTACACTTTTCCAAGTCCAGAACTTGCCCTTCGTGCAGGATCGCATGGTGCTGGCGATCCCAGTGAGACTGAAACACCCTTGTTTGTCTGGGGAGCTGGGGTGAAAAAACCCATATTAGGCGAAAAGGATACGTCTTCTCTGCAAATGGATGTCCAGCAAGCTGATTTGGCGCCATTAATGGCTTCATTACTTGGCATTGGGGTTCCAGCGAACTCCGTAGTAAGTTAGTTTGTATTATTTCTACTTTTCAGTTAACAATGTTACAATTTTAGGGTTTGCTGCCTGTTCATGTTCTTGAGCAAAAGCAGTGGTCCGCCTTGGCTTCCCTAAGCAATGTACATCAGCTCCTCTCCCTGTTTGAAGAACTACAGCAGAAGCAACTTGAGCGCACTACTTCGTGGCGATTTAAGCCATTTGAGCCGCTAAATTCCCGGCTTGTTGAGAACCGTTTAAATGCTATAAAAGAGGCTGTGCGAGAAGAATACTATGACCTTGCGGTATAATAATCGCCTGACCTTTAACAAAATTTTAGATTTTTTTTTAACAAAATTTAATCGTGTGCTTCCACAGATTCAAGAATGTCAGGAGCTCATGAAAGGCTGTCTCCTGGGAGTAGACTACTATTATCGCTACGATCGATTCTACTTGAAGGCCGCGCTCACGTTGGCTTTCTTAGGATGGATTGCCACTCTGGTTACTTTATGCCTAAAACCATTGCAAAACCTAATTGAACGCTCGGGAAAGAAGACAGTGCCGTATTCTAGTCTAAACTACCACTACATTGTTAGTGGCCTTTCCCTTTTCTTCGCAACAGGAGTAGTAATAAACTTAGCAGGTAAATACTTCTAAGATGTGTAAATACTGTTAAGGTAAGAAGATGCTTCTTAACTATTTTTTTTCTCTTTTCTAGTCGAACGTACTTCTCTCTTGTACTATATATATTATTTATTGCCAATCACGCTATGGTGCTATGTGGGACGAAATTACTACTTATGGGTATTAGCTTTTGAAATGGCGCGAAAACAACAGCGAATTCCCCAACTTATAGCTCAAGTTCTAGCGTTTGCCATTGGAACCGAAATACTTGTAAGTTTGTGACTAATTCTATTTATATTTTTTAATTATTATTTAATATTAGTTTTATTCATATTTATTTGAGTTTGAAATCTTTTTGCTGCTCTATTGTGTAGGTAAACGCCTTTTTTCAAAGGTGGTATTTGAGTATTGGCCTAGTAGCAGTGGGCGTATGGCCATTCTTGTTGGTTCATAGTACGTATTTAAGTCAGAATCTGAAATGGGAGTGGGCTGTGGTATGCTTCATGTTGGCCGTCTTTCCTGCGTTGCCTGTGATTGGCCAGTTGTCCGATTCCTTCATTTTGTAAGTAGTATCCTGAGTATTTGTATTAGAATTCTGAGTATTAGTATTGGTATTAGTATTAGTATTTTGAGTATTAGTATTAGTATTCTGAGTATTAGTAGTCAGTGGACAGCCCAAACTCGGGGTTGGCTGAGGAAAACGGTAGGTAAGAAACGAAAAGCGAGTGCTACAATGAAATCACTCAAAAGGAATCGCTCTGGTGTTCTTAATAAAAAAGACGACTCTATTTCGTTATGCGCATGTATACAACAAAGAAATTTTGGGAGCTTCGGAATACGGACTAGTCGTTAGCGAGGACGGGATGCGAGTGTATTAGTTTAGCAGACGGGGAAATTTCACTGTTGAATGATGTTGAATGAATAATGAATGTTCCCGTTGCGGGTTCTAGGACTTGAATTTGTACACAAAAGATATCCCGTTTCCTATGTAATGCGGAATAGTCACTAATGATGAAATGACTAGATATGGATGTGGAATGGCTGCCGCAGTATTCCTCTGGGGGCTGCTAAAGTACTGGGACGTTGCTCAGAATAGCACTCATGTTAAATCCCATGTATTTTTCATCATCCTAGCCTTATTACTGAAACACATGTTGGCTTTGAGCGAGGGCAGCGCCTTCGTATTGCTATTGCGTTGCCTTTCGTGGCTGATGCTTGGTAAGATTACATGAACTACCGTATTCAATCCTGTAAGTGCGGTTTTCGCTTTCTAGTTCTGGTTTTCTGGCCTGCGTTGTATGGTTCAAAACGCTTACTGGCCAGGTATTACGAAGTTTGTCTTTGTCTCTTGCCGGCATTTACACTCATGTCCCTTGCCTACGAACCCTTGTTCTTGGCCCTACTCATCTTGGCTGGGAGGCTGTGGATTGAGATCGAGTGGAATCTCTCTGGAAAGAAAATTCAAGTAGGTTTTTGCAAACGAGTATTTGCTCATTTTTGTTATTTTTTAACTATTTGTTTTTTAAGTTGAACAAGTTAAGCATTGGCGTCGTGACGTTTAGCAGAGATGAGATAAAACTGGAGGATTTTAGGCGAGGATTTCTTTATGTAAGTCCTTCAAACCTTTTTTTTTTTTTTTAATAATAATAATATGGATTTGTTTTTTTCAGCTCTTTTTCACCGTTATGTCGTTTTTTGGACTGGGAAATGTTGCCAGCGTTAACAGCTTTGATCCCCAAAGCGTTAAAAGTTTTATTTCTACATTTTCGCCGTTTGCTATGGGAGCCTTAATGCTTTGGAAAATTTTGGTACCTTTCCTTGTTACAGCTACGGCGTATAGAACGTTAACTATAGCAATCCAAGTAAGTTTTATATGGACTTGTGTATAACTGTTATTCTTTTTGAAACTTTTTTTAGGCTCGAGTCTCAAATTTAGTCCCAGTCACACTAATCTTTTCCACTGCCATGGGATTGCATTTCTTCCATTGGATAAAAACGGAAGGAAGCTGGCTAGAAATTGGAATGTCATTGTCTCATTTCATCGTGGTGCAAGTTACTGTGCTCTTTCTCCTTGCTCTGCACTATGTGACTGGCCTCATTCTTCATCCTTTTAATCGCAAATGAACTTTCTGTAACTTAGATAGCATCATCTTATTTTATCTGACCGCAAGGTAGGCATTCCTAATCTACCAGAAAGAAGGAGTTAGTATTTACAAGAGGATAGTATTTGATACTATCACAAGATGACAGTATTTACAAAGCGGCATTCTGATAAGTTGACATGTCTAGAGATCAATGTATCGGGTGGAGAAAGGAGCACACGCGACGTGGTAGAAGATTTCTATTGGATTGTTGATTGGGTTTTGAAGAAATGTGAACGTTCAGCACACACTGATTGTAAAGGGATAACAACAGAAGTCTTAAAAATTAGTTGTGTTTAAGAGAAAGCGATGTTTTATTTAATGAATTCTGGAGGTACCTCATTTTGTTATTTTATCTTGGCATGGCTGTGGGTCCCCCCGAGCCAGATGACAAGGTATTAGCTGTTTGAAGGCAGAGGTTTCCCCAGGTACCACCTGGTGTCCCATTTTTAGCGGGTACGGGGGGTACGGTTCGGTAAATTTCTACATAAACTTTTCATCCCGTTAAAACCTAAAGGAAGCCCAGGAAGCATATCCTGTTTGTCTTACCGCTAACGCAAAATTTCCGGAGGATTTTGTCTGAAATATAAATACACACGTCTGTATCGTCGTCGTTTGCCGTTTTCTTTCTTGAGGTCTTTTAGAAGGGAACCTGATCAAGAGAAGACTGCAAAAGGCGTTAGTTTTTCGAGTTAAAGTGGATTACAATGCACTTGCTCAGTTTTTTGTGCATGCTCTGTCCCGTGCTTACAATTCTTGATGGTAACAAATTCTTTCAAATGTCAAATACATGTCAAATTTCTTGTATGGCTTCTATTATAAAATAATTTTCAATTGACAATAGCTCGGCAGTGTGGACGTCCAGGCAAACCGGAAAAAGGATTTGTGGATGACTCTAGAAACCATTCTAATGTAGGAGAGACGTTAAACTACACTTGCGACAGAGGCTATTACTTCAATCACGGTTCCCAGTTCCTTAACGTCGCTCAAAGGACTTGCCAAGACACTGGATTTTGGAATGGGACTAAACGGCTTGCGGTAAATAAGTTACTTGGCAGTTTCTTGTACAATAATTCCGACACCTAAAGCTTATCTGCTACTCAGATTACTACGATGTGATTTCCGATGCGTCTATCACCCCCATGGATTTGAATAGAATCAAAGAAGAACGGGTTAATACTTGCGCCAAGATAAAACTATCCTGGAACAACTGGAATAGCCCAAAAAGAGCGGAAATAAGGGCGTTCTTTAAAACGCAATATCCTGGCCCTATTCAAATACTGGTCCGTTTAGACGTAAGAGACGTTTAGATGCAATACTCCACCCAATTAAAACTAGAAATTGTTTTGACATCCTATATAATTCTAGGTTTCCTACCGACAAGCGAAATAATCATGTCTGTGCAGGTGGACAACGCAACGCTGGTACAAGCTGGTACAAAAAAAAGAGAAAAGAAACGGTATAAATTACAGTCTGTCGAAAGAAAGTAGTTTTAGATACTGATTGTGAAAAAACAGATTGTCTGGCTGATGGAATGGTGTCTATCTCCCCCGAAATTGCTACGTATACATGTGAGGAAGGGTATGAAATTTCCGGAAAGCCTCAAAGGGAATGTGTATCATGGAGCTATCAAAAAGGCACACATTTCTGGTTTGGAGATGCACCTGTATGCACCCCAAAGAGGTACACAGGTAAGAGTCGCATTTTATATTTACTTTTGTCAATATTATTTGCCTCAGAGTAATTAAATATTTTTCCAAAACTGAATCTAGATTTTCTAGTTCCAGTAGCAAAAGAAGAGCCGTGCGTACCTCCCATTATTAACGGTAAGAAACGATATTCGTAGTTAATTAATTAAAACTTATTCAAATTCAAGCAGCTTCAACCTGCTGGTCTCTAATTATAATCGCAGTCATCATGAGAATCATGAATAGTCTTTACTGCTTAGTTCGCTACCGTCGGAAGTAAGTAAGTAGGAGAAAAGGTCCAACTTCCAGGACATTCAAAGTTTTATTTTTTGTTTGTCCAAAAACTCAAGCAAAGAAGGGCAAGGCCATAGTTAGAAGTAAATGACAAGCACCTTTACCAAAATCAAGAGCTGCAAGCGGAACCCGAAAACCAGCCCCTCAATAACCTATTAAGAGAAGGCAGAAAGCTTCCCAAAAACAGTGGACGGTACTCAATAAATAAACGGAAAACGTACGCCGAAACTGAAGAACTTGCAGTCTTTTCAACTGCTCGAAGTACCACCACCTAACACCTATATAAGAACAAAAAGCCGTGCACTGGAGCTAACGAAGGCGGCCAAGCCAATTCTACCATTGCTAAAATCACTATCCAAGAGCACTCCTCTTTCACTGATACTTACGGTTTTTAGTAGCAATCCAACCAATCCTATGCCTCTATCAACTGTTATTTAAGAACGATGAGGAACCTTACACCCAAGTCAAAAAGTATCAAATTCCAGTCCGCTGATTCAGAACCAAGTTCGCAGAGAGCTAACAGGAAGAGTGATCATTCTGAGCCTTAAACTAACGAAGAAAATGTAACAGCCTACTTAAGCGAATTCCTTGGACTTAAAAAAGTTCCAATATCCAAGTGTTTTCTAACTATGTAACATAATTCACTATACACTTCGCTTAATGTTGGCCATATTAACTTAACTTACATTAGTTAAGTAACAACTTGTATCTTGTTCTCTTCTTATATATCTGCAACAGCAAATGTACCGGTATGTCTCACTAGTATGTCCATAACGTAATGATGTAATAAGCATAGGCTGAAGCATACAATAATAAATTGCAATTTACGGTAATCTGACCACTGTTATAGCGATATAGCGAACATATTCATTTTTAGTAAATCAAGCATTCACATTTTTTTTTAAGATTTTACACAATCACATTCTGATTAAGCGGAACTTAATGACAAGAAATTTTAATTGGTAGATGTGACAGAAATAGGCTTAAATTGATTTCCTTGTCAGAAAAACCACTGAATTAATTGACTATACATGTATACTGCATACAACAAAACTTGATATCCAGAAGCATACCCCGTTTGGTCTTATCGCAACTTGGATTTACCCGGGGCATTTTCTTTCTTTGGATCTTTGCATATTTCTTTTTATCTTTTGCATAAAAAAGCCTGACTTTTTTTTCGTTTTTCTCCGAGTCCTAAATGTGTCGAGAACGCTTATAATGAGGAAGATCTTGAAATTGATGAATTTTTTGTTGGAACTTAGTGTTAAAGTGGGTACAATACCACACTGACAACGTACATATTTCTGACAACATAAAATCGGTAAATTTCTGATAGTTAGTCACCATGTAAAACCTCAAAGGCAAGACCCAGGAAGCGTATCCCGTTTGTCTTGCCTCTATTACCGCAAAATTTTGGGGGGATTTTGTCTGAAATATATATACATTTCTGTATCGGCGCTGTTTCCTTCTTGCGTCTTCCAAAGATCAAGGAAAGACTGTGTGGAAAAGGCATTAGTTTTACGAATTAAAGTGTATAAGAATGCGCTTGCTGAGTTTTATGTGCTTACTTTGGCCCGTACTTACAATTCTTGGTAACGAGTTCTTTCTAAAATAAAATACTCTAAATTCTGAGTAATTCTGCTGACGCTTCAATTTCCGCATGCATTTCAAATTTCCTGTATGCCTTATATATTAATACTTTTCAATTGCCAATAGCTCGGCAATGTGGATGTCCAGGCAAACCGGAAAAAGGATTTGTGGATGACTCTAGAAACCATTCTAATGTAGGAGAGACGTTAAACTACACTTGGACAGAGGCTATTACTTCAAGCACGGTTCCCAGTTCCTTAACGTCGCTCAAAGGACTTGCCAAGACACTGGATTTTGGAATGGGACTATACCGGCTTGTGGTAAATAAGTTACTTGACAGTTTTCTTTTACAATAATTCCGACACCTAAAGCTTAGCTGTTACTCAGATTACTACGATGCAATTTCCAATGCATCTATCAGCCCCACGGGTTTGAATAGTATGACAGACGAATGGGATAGTACTTGCGCACACGTACCTCTTGTACATCTAAAGATTAAGGGCATACCCTGGGTGACTAGCCAAAAATCAGGGGAACTAACAACGTACTTCAAGGCGGTCAATCCAGGCCCTATTCAAATACTGGTCCGTTTAGACGTAACAGGTAATGCAATGCTGCACCCAATTAAAACTACGAATTGTTTTGTACATCCTATATAATTCTAGGTTTGCTAGCGAACAGAAAAATAGACATTTCCGTGTGGGTGGACAACGCAAACGTGTGCGGTCATTTATCTGTTTCGAAATCAGGAATCTCGGAGTTTTCGATTACGTGTAGTTTAGCCGATAAGGCAGTTAGTCATGCAGTCAGGTTATATTTTTTAACTTTAGGCCTGGAAAGTTCTTTATCAATATGTTCGTTCAAAGCGCTGGTACATGAAGGTAAAAAAGATAAATAAAAGAAACGGTATAAATTAGTCTGTTAAAATAAACAAATTACAGACACTGGCTGTGCAGAACTAGAATGTCCGGCTTACGGAAGAGTGTCTCATACCTCATGGTACATGGCTACGTATTACTGTGACGAAGGGTATGAAATTCTCGGCGAGCCTCAAAGGGAATGTGTATGGAGCTATGACCGAAACGAACGTTTCTGGGCAGGAACTGCTCCTGTATGCGCCCCAAAGAGTTCCACAGGTAAGAAAAGCATTTTATTTTTATCTTTATTAACATGAATTTGCCTAAGAGTAAATACATAATTTGTGAAACCTGAATCTAGCTTTTCCTATTCCAACAGCTAACGAAAAGATGAGCTTACCTCCCGTAGCTCCAACACTTAATAGTAAAAGAAACGATTATTTGGTATTCTTAATTAACAATAATAGAAACTGGTTCAAATGCAAGTTCTCTTGCAAATGCTGGTTCTCTTTGGCGCTAATTATAATCGCAGTCATCATTACAATCTTCAGTATTCTTTACTGCTTAGTTCGTTACGGTCGCAAGTAAGAAGGAGAAGAGGTCCAACTTCCAGGACATTCAAAGCTTTTCTTATTGCCCCTCAGAAATCTTACGCCAACAAGGGCAAGGCCACAGATAGAAGTAAACGACCAGCACATTTACCAAAATCAAGAGGTGCGAGTAGAACCCGAAGTCCTGCCCCTCAATAACCTACCCAGAGACAGCAGAAATCTTTCGACCGACAACAGACGGATCATAATGAATGAAGAGCACACGTACACCGAAATTGTTTTTTCAACTGCTCAAAGTACCACCGCCCAACACCTTCCTAAGCACAAAGAGCCATACGTTGGTACTAACGAAAGCGACCAAGCCAATGCTACCAATGCTAAAATCCCTGGCCAACAGCACTGTTCTTTTATTGATACTTACGGTTTTTTTAGTAACAATACCAAGAATAATCCAAGCAATTCCACGCCTCTATCAAATATTTGTTTAGGAACGACAAACCTTGCACCCAAGTCAGAAAGTGGCAAACTCCAATCCGAAGGTCCAGAACCAAGCCCGTGGAAAGCTATCCAAAGTGATCATGCTGAGAGCCAGCCTACACCAACGTCCCGAAGATAACGCCAAAGCCGACTTAAGAGAATTCCTTGCACGTAAGGAAGTGCAAATATCCTAGTACTTTTAACTATAGCTTAGCAACATGATTCACGAAATAGTTCGCTTAAAGTCAGAGTGGGCCATATTATAACTTAACTTACATAAGTTAAGTTACAACTTATAGTATCATTTCCTCCTCTTATTAATCTGCAACAGTAAATCTGCCGGCCTGTTTTCCTAATGTGTCCAATGTAATGGTGTAATAAATATAGGTTCCAATAAGACTTTTTCGTCATTGCCCTTTTCGCTCTTGAACACACTTTGCGTGAAATCTGGAATGATTCCTTCATGTTGACCATGGAACAAACCGTTCGGCGTTCGCCTTTTGCCACCACGAGGTTCACCACTGAACCGCAGTTTCCCTTCTAGTCATCCCCTTTAAAAATCCATCGAGCTTGCACAAATCGTACATGCACAGTTGCACACAGTTTGCTTCTTCCCGTCACAGATTCAACAAAGCATGGCTGCAGATGGTACAAAAGCCATTAAAGGAGGTAAGACGCAAGGTCCCTCTCAAGAAGAAATTATTCACGGCTTTAATCAGCTACGGAATGAACAAAGACAGCTGATTAGCAAAGTTTCCGAATTGGAAGCCGAGCAAAATGAACACAAGTAAAACTTTCAACTTATATGATCCTGGAAATGTGATTTAAAACCAACTACATTTGTATAATTTTACTTCAGATTGGTTACTGAAACACTCGACGAAGTAGAAGAATCGCGGAAATGTTTCAGGCTTGTGGGAGGTGTCTTGGTCGAGAGAACTGTTAAAGAAGTTTTGCCGGCCTTGGTGCATAATAAGGAACAGGTATCCACACAAGAAATTAAACAGTAAAGAACCAGAATCTACAATGCTTTTCATGTCAAATCTTTCTAGTTGACGAAGACCATTGAACTCTTAAACAAGCAAGTTACATCCAAGGGCTTAGATATTAATTCCTACAAAGAAAAGCACAATATCCAAGTTCGAGGTGGCGACTTCCAGAGCAAAAACAAGGAAGAGGCTAAGGAAGAAAAGAGCACCAACTTACAGGGTGTTCTGGTCGAAAGTAAATCTTAGTTAGCTAAAACCATATTAACCAGACTTCGTTTTGTCGCTCGCGTTATGTTTATTCCTGTGTTTTCTGCGCGCTGATTCGCTTGATACAACTAATTTCAACCTGCTATAAGCCTATGAGCCAGACTTACTTGTCAATAAACCGGAAACGTCGGATCAACTCTAGCTGCCCAGGCATGTAATCCGCCCTCAATGTCTCGTACGGTTACGTTCACCAACCGTAAATCGTTCCGCAACATTTTAGTGGCAATTTGCGAGTCGTTTCCTCTTCGGCAGACAATTACAACTAAATCCAAGATCATTACCTAGGGAGTCACATCAGTAAAAGCAGGCAAGCTTACTTTCGATTTCACCGGTTGCGGAACCGTTAATAAGTTGGCTGATCAAAGGTATTTCAGCATTTATCTTCGACATCGGAATGTTCATGAAATGCTGCGGGGCTGGCAGGACGCATAGCTCTAGTTGTTCAGTAGGTCGTACGTCAATTAACAGCAGGGAGTCCGGTCTCCTTTTCAACGCTTCTTGGTAGTCTTCCACCGAAATTCGTTCTTTGGAGCTTAGCAGTTTCACAGGCTCATCCTGCAACCAGAATACATGAAAAGGAACTAAAAGCCTGCAGTTAACGAGTATTACCTTGTCGTTGGGTCCATGGCCGCAAAAGCGTACATAGTCAATCAATTCAGTGACAGTTGGTTCTTCCCCGCAAAGACTGCACTCAGTCTTTCTGGCTCGTAACTTGACTGTCCGAAATGTGCCGTCTTCTCCGTCGAAGAGAAGAAGCTTTCCGGCAAACGTCGATGGCATGCCAAGTATAATTTTGACAGCTTCAAGTGCCTGTGGATTCGAAGAAGAAGACATTTGAAAGAACGTTTTTGGAAAGACAGTTTCTACCTGTAACGTGCCCATCATTCCAACTACGGGCCCTATGACACCTCCTTCAGCGCAGTTTGTTACAAAACCACTAGCTGGAGGATCAGGATACATGCACCGGTAACACGGGCTACCGCGGTAGTTGTAAACAGTCAGCTGAGCTTCCCATCGCAAGGCACTTCCCGATACTAGAGGCTTTTTGGACAGCACACACGCGTCATTGAGCAAATAGCGCGTGGCTGGGTTATCAGTGCAGTCTAAAATTATGTCGTAGTCCACGACAATGGACATGGCATTACTGCTATTTAGTTCAAGGTGATGCTCGGTAACTTTAATTAAGGAAGCAAACCTACGAGAATAAGTAGTTAATTTTTTGGCTATTTTTTAGCAAGATTTCTTAACTGCCGGAGAGCGTCTGCCGCAGAGGCTACTTTGGCAGTGCCGATTTTGGATTCGTGATGCAGAATTTGTCTGTGCAAATTGCTTAATTCGACAATATCGTAGTCCACTATTCCGATATGGCCTAAAATTAAAACACAGCTATGAATGCATTATACGGATCTATCTACTGGTAGTTAACTACTACTCTAGCTTTCATGACCGTAAACGAAGATTTAAAAAAAAAATCTACAGCAGAGGTCGTTCATTTACCTATTCCTGCAGCTGCTAGATACAGAGAAGCTGGGCAACCCAAACCTCCCGCTCCGACAACCAGAACAGAGGAATTGCAAAGGGCAAGCTGGCCTACAGAGGCAAAAACTTAATTATTAATGTATTCATAACATAAGTGTAATTTACCCTTTGCTCCAATTTGGTGAAGGATCAACTGTCTGCTGTATCTTGCAACGAGATCTTTATTTAACGACAAATAATGTTTAGCTTTCGCTTCATGTTCATCTGGATCGGAATGATCATCTGCATGAGTCAGTAACGACGCATTATTTCTGTTTTTCAACGATTCCTGTATAATTGTTTTATTCAACATAAGTGTAAAGTAGAAATAAGGCAATTTATGCTTTTTACAATTTCTTTCTTCAAACATGCTATTTCTTGCTCCTTTTCGTGTAATAATTTCTCCATCGACTTTTCGGACATTTGAAATATAAACGCCAACGACCGAACTGGTCCGACTAGCAGATAACAATAACACAGCTCCACGTGGGAAACAGCTGAAGCTGTCAACGCTGTTGGGTTTTCTAAACCGCGATCCAGTTAGGACTCCCCCTTCCCTCAAAAGCGTCCATCTTGCTCCCTTGCTCCCGAAACGCGTCCTTTTCTAGTAAAGGGAATCTCCACTCTCCCTCATGAGCGTGGTTCTCGAACTCCAGACCGCTCCCTTGCTCCCGAAACGCATTATTTTTTAGTAAAGGGTGGTTTCGCTAGGTGACAGCATGTACTGAGGGAAAACCTCCCGGAACGCGTCAATTAGTGGAGTGTCAAAACATCTAGGCTGCTTGGACAAACGATAAACCATTCAAGTACATAATAACAAGAGCAATGGCGCTCCGCTTGATAGGATCCAAATTTTGTCGACTTTTAGTACCGAGTTCTAGAATACCTGAAAATACCGCTTCAAGAAATATTCATATTTCTAACGTGGCTAGGCTGAAAGAAAGTAAGACCTTTAAGTTAATACTATTTTAGTTAGAGTATTCGTTCTTTATATGTCCCATGGCTTAGCAAATAAAGCAGAACATGTCTTAATGACGATAAGCCTTTGAAATCTCTT
The DNA here is from genome assembly GCA_023053545.1 of Lepidurus packardi. Taxonomy (NCBI): domain Eukaryota; kingdom Metazoa; phylum Arthropoda; class Branchiopoda; order Notostraca; family Triopsidae; genus Lepidurus; species Lepidurus packardi. The sequence goes on from JAKZAN010000001.1 coordinate 13,698,102, forward strand.
TCTACGTAGTACGCCACGAAGAGGTCAATGATAAAATCATCATAGAAGGCCATATTATAGCCTCCGCTCGGGAGAATTACCTTGTACCTGTTCCCGAAGCAGAATCAGGTTGCTGCCCTGTATGCAGACTCAATCTCGAAGTTATGCACACGGTATGTTTATTTGGATGTAAGTAATGAAACACTATGAGACCGTTTTATCGTTTCAGGATGTGCTTATCTTGAGCCAGTTTCTCAGATCCGATGGCTGTTTGCTACCCAAACGGATCACAGGTTTGTGCACGAAACAGCAAAGAAGGATGAGCAAACTGGTCGCAATGGCTCAAAAAGCAGGTAACTGTTCCTTTCATTCAAGTAGGGTTAACGTTTAAGTACTGTTTTTGTAGGATTATTGTCGTGCATCAACCCGTCGTACAGTAAAAAAGACCCGAAATTGCGCTACCGATGGAAAAAATTCAATTCGTACTATGACGAGAAAACCATCGATAACTATAAGATCAAATAAACACACCATTGCTTGTAGTCAGGAGTCATCCAATAAATGGGATCAGCCAAGGATCGTTTTTCTCTTCATAGTGCTGATAGCTTCTTTCTGAGACTCTCCATCAGTTTATTACACTCTAGATGACCAGGATATGCTGCCAGAGCCTTCTCCACGAGTGTAAAACACGTCTGAATGTCTTCGTCCTTCAAACAAAATAGTTTTAGGAAATCATACTAACAAGCAACAGTACCTGCTCAGCCAGGCGAGCGTAATTCCAATGTGGCTCGACCAAATGGGAGCCCAGAATCACAGCTGCTTGGAAAAATGCGCGCCCTTCTTCCAATTTCCCTTTACGAACGGCCAAAACGCCCAAGTTGTTGTACGCCTCAGCGTGGTCATGGTTGTACACCAAAGCCAGTTGCCAGCATTGCTTAGCCAAGTTCATATCACCTACAGACTGGAAGCAACAATGAAATCTACCTACCGAAGACGCAATGCGTTCATATCGTTCTCTCACCAAAGCGACGTGTCCAATATTGTACCACACATCGCCTAGTTGTGCGGCATCCGATACGCTCAACGCTTGCTGGAAACAAGGCAAGGCTAGATCGTACTGCTGACTGAAAAAGCAGCAAAGACCCAAATTGGTGAAAACTTCCGCCGTGTGGACTCCCATTTGCAGTAATCGCCTAAACACAGACCCGCTAAAGAGTGAACCGCAAATGCTAACCATGTTGTACCTATAGTATGTCATGGCTACCTCTGGCTGATCATTGTAGAAATGATGCGTTGCTATACACGCAGTCGCTTCTACATTGGACGCTTCGCAGACCAAAACTTTCTTGTAGAACTCAAAGGACGTTTCCATTTCGTGAAGGCCTTCTTGTATCCTGCATTAAGCAACGGCATTTATAGTGCTGACGTAATTTATATGGGTCAAGTAATGAATCGAGAGGTCTACCTGGCTAGTCCAGTCAGTAGAGCTACTTCCGCTGGGAAGCGTTCCAAGCCTTTCCTGTAGACTTCCATGGCCCCTAACGGCTGGTCCAGGCGCATATAGACATAAGCTAGTAGTAATATGGGCTCGGTATGGCATTGCTGCTGCAAAGAAGATTTCAGTTGAGATTCGGCGTCGCGGATCAAGTTCAGACGCAAGTAACAGCGTCCCAATTGGGTTTTCCACCACGCTTCTTTGAATTGGGCATGTTGAGTAGCTCCTGCGGCTAAATCTAGGGCCTAGAATGTTAACGGCTGGGTGAACGATCGGTGAGACGCTATACTACAGTTTACCTTGCGCACGTCGTTTTCGTAGTAATACAAGTACTCGAACAACGGCTTGGCGACGGCGGGTTCGTGGGCGTATTTCGAAAGATTTAAGCGAGCTGTATTAATGAACGGGCCATCCGGTTGGCTCAGCATGGATGCAGTGCCCATTCTGGTCCAGCGAGCGGTATTCGAAGTTGTGGGTCTGGCTGTTTGCAGTGTCCTTGCTGTTTTCAGCACTCGTTCCATAGACGACCCAGGCCTAGCGGATCCAGTATTGAGTCGCACGACCCCGCTCAAGGGCCTTCCCGACTCCGTTCTGGGTCTTAAGATTACAAAACAATACAAGGAGCTGTATAAAATGAAACGGTAGAATCTACCTGGATTGTAAACTCGTATTTGGCCTTGTACTCGCAGTAGGTACTCTTAGGGATGTACCCGGTCGCGCAATCTGCGCTACGGAGTTATCATCCAAAAACATGTCAGCAATACCTTGTTCCAGCGCTTCCAAGTCATCAACGTAAACTTGCTGAGTTAAAGCTTGCATCTTTAACACCCACACAATCTAAAGTAGAGCACATAGTGAACATAGTACTTGGACAAAACTCGCCTTCACATTACTTGGTCCAACGGATTTTTCTCCAAGAGCGTGGTGCACACCGCAATACATTCCTCGAACTTTCTTCGCCGAAAATGCAGTACCGCTTCATGAAGAGGGTCCATTACAATGCCCTCGTTAACAATAGAATGGTAACTGAGTTCAAGAGAGGGTTAGATTGTTTGTTTCATAACGGAGCTATCGCGGTCCACATGGAAACGCCAGCCGATCAATGGGCATGTAAAAGCCCGCCAAGTTTGAACCTCCGCAATTCTCCCGTCGAATGCGTGTATTCTTCCTAACCAGAGTCTAGACTTAGCGTCGAATGAGTATATCTGATATGTAAACATCCCTTTGTTTATTGCTAGGATCTTAATTAGTTAATTAAATTACTATGTGGGTGTTTGGGTACGGCTCTTTAGTATGGAAAGTTGATTTTCCTTACTCGCAGCGTGTCGTAGGATACATTGAAGGTTACGCCAGAAGATTTTGGCAAGCCAGCATCGACCACAGAGGAGTTCCAGGCAAAGTAATACTGCACTACTTTGACTTTAAACTTAAACATTTAGCATTGAATCGACTACTTTTTCTGTTTTCTAGCCTGGTCGAGTGGTAACCTTGATTCCTTCCGATGACCCCAAGGTAAAACTTTCTTCATCAAGTCTTTCTCAGGTTTCCTTTTTACTCGGGCTTTGTGTAGGAAAGAGTTTGGGGCGTTGCTTACAAAACTGACTCTAGTAGTTTAACAAACCTTGCTAGTGTAAGAGAAAAACGTTATCAATCAACGCCATCTGTCGTATTTTATCCCGTTCCATGCAACGAGCTCAATTTCCAAGTTTCTGTTTTTATTGCCCCCCGACATGGAGAACTCTACTTGGGACCGGGCTCTCTTTCTGAAATGACTGCTCAAATAATGGAAGCAGAAGGTCCCAGCGGTACAAACGTGGACTATGTCGTCCAACTGGCTAATTTCATGCGAGCTGAAGTCTCGCACGCCGACGATGCTCATTTATTTGAATTAGATGAAGCTTTGAAGCAAGCGTTGGCCGAGAAAGGCCAAAAGCCAATGGGATTAAGGCTGTAATGGTGTCTTGTGCCATTTTTCAGGCCCGAGTCTGGGGTGTCGCCTATTACATTAGCCCGGAGGAGCGAGAGAAGGTTATAGAGTACTTGGACTACCGCGAAAAAGACGGGTACACCCGAACGTCAGTGCAATTCTTTCCGTTCGAAGCCGAGCACGATTTGCCACCTTTTACGTTGGAGTTTTACCTCGGCCGTGAAAGCAACCCTTTTTTTGTGGGCCCAGACCGTCTCGAAAATATGGCTGCGCAAATTGCCAAGGCTGTCGGCCCGAGTGGTCCGAATAAGGAATATTTGTATAGCCTGGCTGCTGCGATGAGAAGTCTGGGTCCTGGCGTGGAGGACGCTCATTTGTTCGAGCTCGAAAACGCAGTAAGAAAATTTGACGCTTCGGGTGCCTTAGCTGTTGAAGAAGCTGTCTTGACGAGAAGTACCCTGAACGCTATTGTCATGGACATGAGCAGTGCATCTGAAGAAGTTTTGACGCTAAAAGCTTAACATCCTAATAACATTCCGCCCAGTTGTTGTAGTAAGGGTTTTCTTGTTTCCTTTATGTTCTTGGAATACAAAAATGTGAATCATGTGAGAGCTTCGTTTTGACGTCAAGGCGTAGTAGGCCTATATCTTTGTATAAGAGTAAGAGCGGGTAATTTATCCGCTCTCATAGCGAAGACGGCTGTTTGCTCACCGAGTCAAGCTACTGCTAGGCAGTTCGCTTGCTCAAACTTACCAAGTCAAAAACTCCTAAAGCTGCAAGCTGTCTATGCAGTGTTACGCGAGACAAAAGGTCTTTTCTTAATGACTGGCAGGTTGTCAGACAAATAAACCTCTTCACAAACGGTCCTGATTATCGTGCTTGTAGTCCTGCTGTCTTCGACATGCTTCTAGCCTCTTCACCGTGCCAACGAACCATCATCACCGAAAAAACTTCCCAACTAGGTAGTAAAAAGGGGCGAAAAACTGGCAAAGGCAAATCGGTTGACACGTGTGACAAGGAGCCGCTTCTCATTAGTTATAATAGGGACCTTTACTCGAAAAAAAAGAAAAGTGGTTCGACAAATTCGGTACTCGGGGGTTCACGTCCTGCTAACGCAATACAGTAAGCCATTTTCTTACTGTCGCTAGTCGCTTTAGATCACAGTTTAAAGGATTCCACCGTGTGAACCTTTCTACTGTGTTTACATGACTGAAACTAGAAAGTCAAAGAATGCATGGAAGCATGCTTAGTAATCGTAACTCGCATGCAGACAGCCAAGGTTGCAAGTATAGAAATGAAGCACGCAATGACTATTTTTCAACTAGAGGATGATTCCGACCTCCATTTATAGCTGAACTGCAGCTATGGTGCAAGACATCTCTATATACCGAGTCATCACTGGCAGATAAGCATGTTAGACAAACAAAAGTGCTTCCTTTCGTCTCTTTTTTTATATTTTGTTTGTTGCTTGGTCTATGCAGGTCTGCCTTGTCACATTATACACGTCCCTTCCATGTTTTGTCCCATAACATTAATGTAACCCCAAACCGGGCTGTCTTATATGATGTGCTTGTCAGTTGGGGATCTAAAGCCGGAAATGGACGTCTCACGCGACTGGACTGGTTCCTCCTTTGCGTACGGGTACACGGTACACACAGCCCGCCAACACGTTGTACTCTAAAATAAAGACTGGTGGCGGGGAATTAGTTCGGAGTAAAAGCACCCTTGCCCTGGGATTTTTTTTCTTTGATCGCATAACGTTCAGGCTTGGCTCAAACAGTCGCTGGTAATAATCCACTGTGGGGGGTAGAAAGCTTTTTTAAAAGGCGTGATGGGGAACGCCAGATGATGGTAGGCACATCACTGGCATGACAAGAAGCTCTTTCCTAACGTCATACAGAATACACAACTGTCATACAGGGAAAACAATCTTAATCTAGGCTTTCGATGCGGGTCGACCGTTGAAAACGAATGCTAAAATGGATCAAAATACCGGAGCGTGATAACTCACTCTTTAGAGTAGGGATCTGCCGTGCTGAACTCGAAGAGCATTGAAAAAGGAAGAAGATCAAAAGCCTCATTACAATTAAGATCAATGCATTTCATTGGTTACGAAAGGAGAGAGAGAGAGAATCGGTCGTCTGACCGGTAGCAACGGATATCTCTAGAATAACGAATCTTGGGAGAAAGTTGGGAGCCGAATTTGATATATGTCGATGTAGATCCGAGTTGTGCAGGCAACTCTATTGACTTTTGGGCTCCGCATCGGGGTATTGACTTTCTTTGAGACGTAATCTGGCTGGCAGCTCTAGCTCCGTTACTATAGAAACGTGATTTCACACCGGGACCTGGGTATACAGGTTGTCAAGCACAAACCCCCCAAGTTCTCGAACACCACATTTGCCGCCGTGTATGTACTTACTTACTTGTACTCTATCATGGACCTTTATGTAGATCACGCAGACACTTCCGAACCTGAAGAAAGGAAACTCTCAGGACAAATTGGCTAAGCTAAAAAGACAGCAGACAGAAGTCGGTCAGTCCTACGTGCACTCTTTCTATACCCTGCGATGAAAAGCGAGCAACTTCCTCCCTCCCAACACCTATTTTGAACGAGCGAGATATTTTAAGAGGCAGCGCGCATTGTTAAGTTTTAGTGGAGGTGCGGACCTTACAAATGGTTGCACTTGACAAACTGTCCACTACAGGACCCCCCCTCTTCTCTCTCTCTCTGCCTGTTTGCCTATCTTGGCTGTAGGGCTGCATTTGCTGGTACCGTGAAGTACCGTAAAGTCAAGTATACAAGTTGGGACAGAAGCTCTCCTCCGTAGCGGGGTCTATAGTAAAGAAACACCCCAAAGACACTTGGTTTGGGATAAAAAGAAGATGGACCAAGTGAGAAGCAGAAGCAGATGAGCAGGTGAGAGAGCGATGAGATGGCGCCTACCTGGCGTCAGTGCCAGCACTATGTCTCAAGAGCTCTTTCTATCCATATTATTTGAACATGGGACGATTACAGGCCCATCTCCGAATCACCAGCTTCATGCATCACTCATCGACAGGAGGCATTTGGATCTGGCGTTACGTCGCACGGGAAAGGAGAACTTTGAAATAAAAAAGCAATCCAAAAAGTTTGAAGAAGCTGCCGATCCCGCCGCTTATAGCTAATTCCGAATTCCAACTCTGTTCTTGATGTGCTATTTTTTTTTTTATTTAAAAATAACAAATAATAATAACAACGCAATAATAAATATAACTATAAATATAAATATAGAAATAAATATAAATATAATAATACATATAAATATAAATGAAATAATAACGCAGCTGTAGGAAAGAGTTGCGATGTTTGTTTAAGAAGCTGTCGAGAAGGCATCTGAGAATTTGCCAAAGTATTACTAAAGTACAAGGGTGTGCGGAAATTGCCATTTGTTCAAAGGGCGTAGGTTCAAGTGAGTTTTGGCGGCTCCACGCACACACACACACACACAAGTGTCTTGTATACGTGTTCCACAGGAAGAGTGGTAAGTTTACAAATATGACTGGCGCCAGTTCTTCTCGCATATTTTCCTAACAATGAGAACACGCAGGCCCGTCCAATAGGGTCTAAGTAAAAGTCAGAGGTAATGACATTTCGGAGCTGAAATTTGAGAAGACACACACTACCACAAGCTGCTTCCCTGTCTATCTTTAATCTGGCATAAGTAATCCACCTAAGTATCCTAGCACCAGAAAACCCAGGGCCCTTTTCAAATACCCCAACAACTGCAGCAACTTCTCCTAATACCACGTCCGATGCTGCTGCACAAGCTGCTTATCACGTCATTTAATACATAAGCCATTCTTCTTAAACGTGGATCCTTAGCTTTCTACTTTGGGCCAACAATTTCGAAAGACCAGCTGGATGCGCAGATCACCGGAATATGGCTGAAATAAACATATAGCAATAGGCTTTTAATTGGTCTTGACGAATGAAGGAAGCTGATGAGGATGAAGAAAACGTAGAAAACTTTGAAGTAACAATTCCCTTTGGCCTACGAAAAAGCACTCCTTACACCCCTTCAACCAGTCGGTCCTCCTCCCTTTGGCTTAAAATGGGCTCCTTGGACGTTTTTTTTTTCTTTTCGTTGTTACACGCTGGCTAACGTTTGGCTGGGTTAAAGACAGGAAAACAAAGAGATCTCCTTGCCATCTTGGGGATGCGAAAGGTAAGCGGCTTAAAACCCTCGAGAGGCTGACAGGTTCTCCACTTGACTGATGGCTACAGGGGCTCCTAGTCTTAATTCGACTTCTCAGTCTCATTTCCATCATCCTATGCGTGTAATTGAAAAGAAAAAAAAGGTTGACTTGATCTTTCTTAGGTCAGACACAGCCCTCATATCCTCGTGGCGATTAAATACGCCCAAACCTCATATCCAGGTGGACCTAGTATAGGTATATCCTATACTTCCTCCCCAGTCGACATAAGCACCGAGCTTAGTTTTCTTTGCAGACATATACCCAAACCAGCTTATGGGAATTTTTTGCCCCCAAGACAACCTTTGGTAAGACGATCTTCCTGGAGCAGTCAAGTTACTCTCAAACTATGTGTCTGCTTCATCGTTTCCCCGTCGTTAGGTACGATCAAGTTCTGATAGACGCACAAAAGCAAGCAGAAGCTCGCACAAATAGAAGGTTATTTTTTTATATGTATAAATATAGAAAGGCCGTCAGTGTATACTCACATTCCCCTAACTTGTCAATTGGGGATGATGAAGGAGATGACTCGTATTTCGGGGTCCTTTTATGCGCCCATTACATGTGGTTTGGTCTTGATAATAGGCTGAGGACTCGGGTAACACGTCAGATCCGATCAAATTCGTATTCCGAGATCCGCCCCGCCATCATTTGCCATAATGGCAAGTAACCGCGGGAAGTCTTCTTCTTTTTCGGTTCGTTTCAGTCTCGCTCTCCAATCCCTTTTCCACTGGAGTAGGCCGATGCTTCTTGACACTGCTCTGAAAGGAGAAAGAATAACAATTTCAATATAGAGATGTTATACTAGAAGCTTTGGGCTACGCATTCATACGGGACCAGACCCCCCTTCTCACAGCCATTAGGAAGGGTGTGTGCGGATACATTTATACATAGAGAGAGATCTATACGTTAGTGCGTTTTTGTCAAGGGCCTCTAAACTGAAAAGCATGATCAACTTGAGCGCGCTACTCCATAAGGGTAGCAAATTAACAAAAGCTTGATTTCCCTGCTTCCCATCAGGCTGTCAGTTAGCACTGAACCCAAGCCGGTGGGTGCCACTCAGCCATTTGTGCCATTTGTCCCTCCTGATTAATCAGCCGCACAAGAGTGTGAAAAGGAAGAGCCCTTAAACGCACTAAACCCATGGCTTTTACAACAATAGTCCAGGACAAGACAAGGCTCCCTGCAACGTTTCCACTGGGACGTTGCGAAAACTCCACTTCCCTTCCCTTTACAGCAAGTCGAACTCCATCCATGCCCAAATCAATCCAATCGCTGCAAACTCATGGGTCATCGTCCCCCTGTCTTACGTGAAACAGAGCATATGTTACTAAGCCTCGTTTACACGTTCCACTTTGGGTTATTTCAACAATTAAATATTAACAAGACAGTCTACTGTAGTACAATGTTGTCTTCTGCCCTGTTGCAGAACATCAACAATGAAATACTCACAGGACAGACTGGGAAGTGTATCACGTTCAAAGGTTGATTGAAACGCCACAAACCTACGAAAAAAAGGACAGAGATCAAGTAAAAGGTAGCGTTTGTCTTCAGGCAAGTTCCGTAGGAAGATCTCACGGAGCATAGCAATGTATACCGGAGACCTGGGAGCGCGGCGTCAATCAATAACCTCGCTGTGGAGTGAGAATCTAGAGAACCAGCCGAATTCCTGGGCCGCAATTTGATCTTTGGCAGTTGCTAGTTCTTGAGTCAACAAAGAGGGTGGCAGTCAAGATATGTATGGACAAGAAGCTTCTTCTTAGATCTATCTACCTATCTACATCGATAGATGTATACTGTAGGCTTAAACGCTATCTAGTGGGCCCCATCTTCGTCATTGCTTACCAAAGCCAAATTCCGCTAGCCATGCAGCGAGGCTCGTGGAGAAGATCGCAGACGTTCCATGATCTGTATCAGGCGTCAGAAGGAAAACGCAGGCACACAAAAGAAGGAGAGACGTTAGCGTGTTCAGATCCCCCATCGATTTCCGACATAATTCAATTTCAATGGGGGTTTCCTATCCGCTTTTTTCTTTTTGATTCATTTCCCTCCTTCTTGTCATGGCTGCCGTGCTCAGACGGTTTATATGCTCGGCTAATGCTGGGTGGTATAGAAAATTGCGATCAAATTGTTACAAAAAGGGGGGGGGGGGGAGATACCAAAGTATAGGCAATGGGGATGGGATGGTTCAATAGTTGAGCTGATTGACTTCCCCGGTTGAGATTGGAGTGTATTTGGAGAGGGTGATGCACAAGGGCGTGCTATTCAATACTTCTATCGCAGCTTTTGTCGGGGAAAGGGGGGGAGGGGGCGCCCTTTTGGCTCGAGCTGTTCGATCTTCCAATGATCGTTGAGCGACGCCATGGACGCCTCTTCAATGAGATAAATGACCACGAGAGTAAATCCAACTTCATTTTCCTTTTTTTTCTCTCTGTAGGTCTCTCCCCCCAACCCACCCAAAACTTGTCAGGAAGAACAGTAGCCAAATGTTGGAACTGCTCGCAGGAGAGGTACCCGAAAAGCTGCTTTAGCAATAAGCATGGTCTCGTCGTGCCAAGGGGGAGTGATAGTTGGTGATGAGAGGGGCGGGTTGAGCTCGTTATCCAAAGGGAAGAGAAAAAGGCAAAATGGCGTCTTTTTCAAGAGAGGGACATGTCAAGAGCAAGAACCATTTTCCATACAAAATGATGATGGTTAATGCCAAATTTGCTGCCCCTAACTGTTCCTGCTCGCTCTCCTCGTTTTTGGCTTGCCTAACCAGTCCTTCCCTTTTGATTTCATTCTTTAAATAAATAGATAAAAAAGGGGGACGGAAAAAGTTCTTGGACGCGTTGCACATTTCCAAGTCTAGTACTGGTAGCCGAAAATTCAATATTTAAAGTAAGGCTTAATTTGACGCCAGGCACGCAAAGAACGTGCGCAGTTAACCCAAGATGAAGATTGACACAACGAGTCAAGCAATGTGACTGGCTCTTAATACGCTATTCTTCCACTCCCGCAGTCTTTGGAGGGTAAACGCAACTGTCAATTTGCATATGCAGCAAGACACTGTCCTTGTCAATTATCAGGTTGCTTGGAGCGGCCTCAAGTTACCACCAGTTCGATAAACGTCAGTCTTAAACTTACCGACTTGGGATTGTTGGGAAGTTAGCATAGAATCTGCATCCACAGCTCTACGAAAGCCCGTCTAATGAAGACAGTAACGTGAGGAAACGCTGATTTAGCGTAACAAGGCTTACGTCTTCGATTTTAGCCCCTCCATCCAAGTTTTTGTTAAATAAAGGACTTGGCTTTGACAGTTGGCTGAGATCGTTCCAAGTATAGAGTTTTTCTCGTTCTTTCTCTTGAGCTGGCTGCTATCTGAAGCAGACCCACATTAGTAAGTATGACGCATTAGCTGGCATGGACGTTTTTGTGAAATGCATTCCCTTTTTAACTCGGCTTGATGTACAAAGAGGGAAAATTTCGCGGCGTTTCTAGTCGCCTTCACTGCACTTGTGCTTCATTATGGGATGAAGACAAGTAGGAAGCCTTAATGATAGGATGCCATTAGGCAAATGAACTTTCCAACTTGCTAATTCCCTGACTTTTGCCAAAAGAAAAGGAGTGCGGAAAACTTTGCTAAGGATTCGCTAATGTGCCAGTCGGTGAGATTTCGCTCCATAGAGGGATTGCAGAATGAGGCACTCTATAGGTTCGCTTAACACGCCAAGGTTATCTTTTTTGTTATTTTTAAAACCACTTTTTACTTTTTTTTATAAGAGCCATACTATAAAGTTGGCGCCCGTTGCTGATACAAGCGTTGATGTCATCCTTGTCCGGACAAAAGGTGGTTCCAAGCATTCATTATAAATGGCTGCGGTTTCGCTCATCTAAAGTGGCGTTCTGCTAAAGCCTCATGGGGCGGGTGTGACAAGACGTGTCTTCTTTTGCTTTTGTGCTGGCGCAGGTGACCAATGGCTTTTTTCTTTCTTGTTATTAGTGGCTTTGCTGCCAACGACCGAGCCAGGGAGAGGGAATGGATGATGATGTAGATGACTTGATGACACGCAGCCCAGGTGAAGATGGTTATCGCTTAACCACCACCTTAATCTGACAGCGGGGATGAGCCCGGCGAGTTCCCTTGCCACGTTTAACCACAACGTGACATCCAACACGTCTATGTCCAAACCTTTTGATGATCTTTTCCAGCGTTTTTTCGCTCTATTATCCCACCAAGTCGCATTTCTGCCAGGACACTCAACAGCCAACGAACCAGAAGAAAGATTACTGCTTTACACTCTAAAACCTTTGAAAACCACAAATGAGAACAGTCCGTTTGTCTAGAATGCAACATTTGCACTCGCTCTGTGCCAATAATGTTTCGTGAAATCTTTTCTAAAATAATAACAGAACCTTCTTTAGTAAGATACACACTGAACCTTTCTTAGCAATTAGTGAATGGACAGACCATTAGTGAAGGGACAGACCAAAATTCGGGACTGGCTGGGGAAAACTAATGCTTTTAACACAAAAAAGACGCTGTTTCGTTGTGCGAGTGTGGTACCAGCAAGGAATTTGACGAATTTATAGAATACCGAATCCGCGGTTAGCGAGCTTAGCTTACCAGACGGGACAATTTCACTTTTGCCCAATAATGGATGTTCCCGTTGTGGGTTATGTAGGACTTGTGTAGGAGCAAGATAGACAGCCAGTCCAAGATCCTAGGTTAAATATGCCTTGGCCAGTAAAAAAAAGCGTATGGTCTATAAGCCCATGTTTTTGTCAGGGCAGCCAACATGACGTCTAAGCACACGAAGAACATTCTTAGGTGCGACAGCATAGCAGACGCCATGTCGTGTCGAATCCATGCTAGGTGACATTAATATGCATGAAGAGGGTTGGTCCTGGACAGATGTGTGATCCTAGCGTTTCTTCCCAGCCTCCGCTCGCCATTGGCTGGCCGGATGTGAAGAGCTCAGGCGGATCTGTTACTGATAGGCGGTATCCATGACACAATACCTATGTGATCACCGTGTGTGTGTATGTGTAAGATCATGCGCACAAGCAGAGTAAAAGGAGAAAATCCCCAATTCATAATGACTTCGCAATCCTCGGTTCAGTTTGGTTTGAACCATTTCCTGGCTGCACAAGACAGCGAAAAAAACTCTTAAAAAAAGGTCTGCAGGCGCACGCTCACGTGGTGGAAATGGAAGACTATAGTACCTCGTGACGAGTATAAATGAGCGTCTACAATTACACGAAACCCGGAACCTAACCATTTGCAGATAAAGCTCAGGGGCTGATCAGGTTACCTCATCCTCCGCTTGGGAGCTCGGCGTATAGACGACCGGATGAAGTCATAACGGGAAAACGACGTTATCTGCCATCGAAGATTCTGGGGACCTTTCTGATCTGCAGCTTCAGACAGCCTAGCCCAAAAATAAAAATAAAATGTCATTTTTTTATTCGAGGCAGTTTCACGCTAAAGAGTCCTCGGCCTAGACCTGAGCAACAATTTGCTGTAGTTTTCAACGTCGACAATAGAGTTTAGCTTGGTCATGATCGTTGATGATGCATAGGGAATATAAAGAAAGAAGAAAGGCATTAGAGTCAACTTGACACTGCAGTGTACCGGAAGCTGCTTGTTCTCTTTTCAAGTGGCAGCAAGTTGAGCACAGGACAAGCACAGGATCACGAGATCTTTTCATTGTTTTTTTTTTTTGCCTTTTTAGGTGGGCGGCGACATCGTGGTTTATTGTGCATATTAATATGCCTATGCACGCGTGGCGATTCTTAATGATAACACACATCCCGGTGCTCTCATACGGCAAAAGCAAAAGAGAGATAAAAAAAAGTGTATACCGAACCAGCGGATGTCGCTTCCGCCAACCCACTACGGAAACCCACTTACAATACAGTAAGTGCCACGAGTGCTTGTAGGGAAACTTCCTCCCTGCCTTATAACAATAGTAAGGTTAACAACGACACGATAAACAGACTGGCTTCTGTTTAGCGAAACATCGTTCTGCTGTTGGGTTGTATTCGATCACGGAATGACAACGAGCTTGGGCCAGCTCCCACTCCTTCTAAATACTCCACATACATCAGGCTGATTGTCAAGGACTGACAACCCGGCGGTAGAGTATGATGGATCCCAGCCCTTTCGATCATGTCAGGTGTGCATCTACCCAGAGTGGCGTAATAGGCACAGAAATTCAATGAAATTGGATCCAATTTTCATAGGATAATCAATCCAAGGCGTTCAATAATCTAGGCCTAGGGTGAAAAGGCGCGAACAGCAACTTTGGAGATTCATATCCGAGGAAATTTCTTTAACTCATGATGCAACTGCTTCTAATACACCCGTCCTTGGAAAAGCAGCACCTGAAAAGGAGTTTTAATTTGTTTCCTTTGCTTTTATTCCCGGTTTACGCCTGTGCAATCCATTGATCACCCGGATTCGTTCCCGTCGCCATACTAATTACTGCAATGGCAACGGCTGAGGCTTTAAAAACACGGGAAATTCCCCCAAGTCTTCAAGAAGCCTACAGAGAAGCTTCCTTGCTATTGACGTGTTTGAAAGGAACAAGCTCTGAAGCCGTTTCCAAGTAAACTGTGGGCCATTTGAGATCGTTAATAGCTTTCGAGGCTTGAATGTTGTTAAGTGTGCCACAGCTATATGGCTGAAACGGACAGCTACTTTTTTCGCACTGTACAGAAATACACAGGAGCATCGCTGAATAGCCCAAGTGTTACCAAGAGCCTCTTCACTAAAAAACGGACACGGTATTTTTTTTCCCCCACAAGAGGCTAAGAGGGGTGTCATAAGACTTGTGTCACGACTGTCATAGAGCTGTCATCACAACTCGGTGCCTCATGACTTGATGAGTCTGGATGACTTGGTAGAAATAGCTATACACACAGTGTTCCCCAAACCCGCTCTTGTAGACAAAAAGAAAAAACTTACGAAAAGTGAAAAAGAAAAGTTTCGAGCCCGGGTTGCGTCAAGCTGACAATGGCATAAGGCTTCCCTTTGACACTCGGCGCTCACCTAAATCCTTCTGCCTGCATTATAACGTCTTTTCCTTGCCATTCTAGCAAAGCAAGGATTGCCTTAATTACCCTCAGGATCCAACAGAAAACACATTTGACGCCCTACGGCGGCACCAAACTCGGGTGCATTAATATCACGTACGACACACCAAAAAACATGAATCCTAAACGCTGTAGAACTTCCACGAAGACTTGTTCCACTTGAGCAAGTTCGTTTCGAAGCTTACCTAACGACTTTTCCTCAATGTTGTAACCGAAACTCAAAACTTCTTCATTACTTGGCATCTTAGCAAATAAGGTCTTCGTCAAAAGAGAGGTAAGTTACCTAACGACTTTTCCTCAATTTTGTAAACGAAACTCAAAACTTATTCACTACTTGGCATCTTAGCCAAGAAGGTCTTCGTCAAAAGAGACGTAAGTTACCACACGTCTTGGTCCCCACATGTATTGAATCAAAGATAAACGCTGTTCTTTTCTTGCTTAGTTTACTGTATTCTCTTTCGAGTATGTGGAGCGGAGTGGAATGGAGTTTGGGGCTGATCGATGGCAGCTGACGTGACCGAGTGGCGGATTTTCGTGTCGGCTATTGTTGAAGCAATACCCAGCGTTGACAAGAAAACAAGTCCTTCCCCGCACGCAGCTTAGCAAATTGCTACGCCAAAAAAAACACAAGAAGAGGAAAGAAAAAAATAGCTTTCTAATTTTCAGAAGGGAAGGAAGAAAAAGGCTTCGGTAAATGAGTTGGAAGAACATCTCCAGATGCGTTTCATCAGGGATTGCCGAGAGAGGGGGGTTAAGCAAAGATAAACGCAAGCTCCAACAACACTTCAACTTGGAGCTTGGCACCCACCAGAGAAGGAGAAGCTGTTATTGTTGTCTAGTCTGCAAACTCCTCCTTCCACCTTTTCGCCTTCTTCCACCCCAAACCGAAAACTAAAAATATAGGCTCATTTCCCCCGCCTGTGTGCACTGCATGTACTCTACTCTAACTACGTTGTGTACACACTGTTTTATGTATACACGTTGACTCCATAACCATCCGTTAGGTTGGCCTTTTCATTGTTGCGCCGCCTCGCGGAAACATGCCCAGCATGAAATATCCACACAATATTACTGTGGACATAAACTAAAGGGACACGCAACAGAAGCCCGTTATATTGGGAGTCTAAATAGGTTCTTAGTGGAATGTGTGCCTAACAGGACCAACACGTCATAGAAACGCTCAGCACTGTTTGGACGCCACTGGACCGGGAGGACTACAACAATGCAAAAACCACTAAAAGAAAACACTCTGTGCACTGTTTGGACGCCACTAGAAACGGGTGGACTACAACGATGTAATCCTAGATTTTCGGGAAGTTGCTTCGCATTTGCACAAATCTAAAACATAGCAACACAAAACCTTGTAAATTATAAACAAGACGCTCAAAGTTGTCTTTCTTCTTCGAACTGCAGAGTGGGGGCTTTGGGTTCCAGCCTTCCAAGTTATCTTATAATAAGTCGGCACTCTTTCGTCATAATTAATCACTGGCCGCCTGTCGTGAACAATTCAATCGATGCCCGCTTACTTAGGCTCCACATGAAGTCATCCGCATAGCATCGAGTGGCTTTTTAATGGTCTTCTGCCTCTTTCACGCTTCATCACCTCGCATCATTGGGAACGGCCCTATCCATAACCTGGCCGACATGGACACAGGTGTGCCTCATGGCATTAATCAAGCCTTAATCAAGTCCTCGGCCTTTGGGGTCCGGTTGATCACCAGATTACTAACGCTTCTTGTGTCTCGTATAAAGGGCATTTAACTCCCTAATTTAGTAGGTATGAATGACATAAAAACATTCGGCTACCCGTGGCCCTAGACTGTGTAACCGGCCAGCAGCAGCGCCGCCGCCGCGAAACTAGAAACCGCGAAGTTAGAAAACCACCGCGAAGCTAGAAAACACAAGGGTTCGGCTTAGACTTCTCTCTTCCGAACTCTTATTGCTTAGCGTAGAGGAAAAAGGTTTTATTGTGATGCCATAGCATTTGGATGGATGACACAGCTCATTTTCTACTTCTTCTAGGAGGTTTCGGAGATCTTACGCCCTCGCTGACCACCTCGGTGGGCGCCCGGGTGATTTCCATAAGACATGCAAATCGGTGCACTAAATGTTTCACCCAGTTTTTTTGGGTCCCCAAAAGGGGCGCAGCTCTCTAGACTGTGGAGCACACACACACACACGAGCGACTTTTTGACTGCACGCTGGGGGTAAAAGATTCGGGGTGGAGTGTCTCAAGAACGAGAAGGACCCACCTTTCACGCCATGTTGATGATCCAACATTTGGGAGATTTTCCCGCCTTTGTAAGCTGCCGTGGTTTACAAATTAGACGGCCCAGCACGACAAGCGGATCGTTGCTCTGTGTCATTGGGCGCTCATTTCCCAGCCTGACTTGCACTTGTCAGCTCACATCTCGCGTTTTCATCTCCAAATGGAAATATCGAACCCGCACAAGCAACCTAACTGTTTGCTGCGTTCCTTTACCATACAAAAAAAATTTGCCTTGGCGTGGCAACAGCAGCAGCTTCTAAGTCTTTCTCTCTTTTTTTAGGGGCCAGAAGCTTTTAGAGGAGCTGGCATGGTTTCCAGCCCAAGGGAAAGAGTAAAATAAAAAAAATAATAAGGGGAATTTCTTGGATACATAACCAGCGCGCATTATAATAAACCCCCAGAACTTGCTGACTGGTCATGCTTTGCCTTGATAGTCTAAAGCACAAGGATCAGCAGGGGCTATCCCCTTACCCGTAATACTTCCTAGCTTTCAAGTGCTGATGCAGACCTAAGCAAACCGTGAATGCCAAAACGTGTCTCAATACCAATGCACGCAGTGTCAAGCAGCGCGCTGAGGCAGATAACACGCGCATATTTCTACACTTTTTAAGCCCGACGCTGCTCCACCCCAAGGACTGATCCATCAAGACAAGATCTTGGAATCGTAGGCATACAACGGACGGGCTAACCTTTCCTTTTAGCAAGCAAACACTTGTAAAAGTCTTCTTACATTCGGCCATGATTTTAATGAAGTGATGATTAGGGCTTAACAAAGCGAAGGCGCGGAAAACGTTGATCTTAATAACAGCCTTGCAGTGCTTCAGCAGCTCAAGAGTTAATTTAGATATCTCTCCCGTCTATTGGTCCCTGATGAGGTTCTTACTCATTTCCTCATCTCTTTCCTCGCCAGTTCACGCTGTCCGAGAGTTACACGGCTCGGGAAAATGGAGGCCAAAGGTGTTGCAAATTACAGGTGTCTCTTTCTGCCTCTCGCTTCGCCAAGTGCAGGAAAAAGGCGGTTTAATTATAGCCAGCTGAGCAATTTATAGCTAATGAAACGGGCTTTTTCGGGTTCCTCTTCCCTTTCCCACTTCCATCTCTGCCCCAGCACTTTTTCTCTCACTTAGCCACAATTTGGCCCCGCAGGAGTCACTCTATAATTATCAATGAAAATAAAAAATGAAGAAGCAAATGGCTTTAATAACTGGGCAAAATAAAAAGGATCTCCCCAATCTCCCTACCAAGCAAAAAAGGGTATTCCATGATATCTTATTTCCCCCCACCTGATCCTCTGGTGAGCCAGCTCACGCTGCTGGACCGTGGCTTGACCAGCCAACCTAAATTAGAGCCAAAAGGGGTTTTGAAATATATACGATAGCCAAGCCTTTTTGGGGGCCCGTTTAATAGAAAGCATGGGTCGCTTCCTTTATAGCGTGTAATCACAGGGCCGTGTGAAGCAGTTGAAGGGGGGGGGGGGGGGGGGGGAGCAACCAGCCAGAGTCAGCGAGATCAGCTCGACATGAATTACAGGTGTTAACATCCTCATTTCCACTTGGCCTTCCCTCCCCTGCACTTGAAGCGTTACACATAACAACACACGTAACCCAGCCAAAAGTTCGATGCTCAACCCTTCCAGACAGGTTTCGGTTTTTCTTCTTTATTCCGCCAAAAATAAAAGAAAGAAGCGAAGTTTCCTCTATTTTTGTAACTCCTGCCGTGTGGAGTTTTCATAATAAAAGCCCATGAATAGGATCATCGCGTGCTCAGCCAACTCTGGAATTAGTTTCGTAAAAGGCCCCGAAAAAAACGCGACACTTTCCTATTACACCTCCGCAATAATAGATAGCATTTTAAGGAAGACACAACCCAGCATAACGGCAAATTACCGGATATAATATCATAGGAACCCATTTTCTACCTGCGCAACACAGCCCGAACTCGTCTACAGAAAAACACTGTGCAATTCCAGACACTTTTATACCACAAACAGGATAAAAGTCGTGACGCTTGTTCTATTTTTTGAACTTTTTTTTCATTACTTTGGATGAGCTGTTGGCTACATTTTCTATTCAATTTATAGCTTCCTCTTCTTAAACGAATCCGAAACGTGTGCTTTTTGGGCTCAAAATAGACAACCAGGGCTACTTCGTTATTGGTACTTTTTGCTTTTCTTTTTCCAGTTTTTTATCTGCAGTTCAAATGCAACGCAACAGAAAGGGCGAAATGGTGGAAAGTAATATTGTCAAGAGTCCATAAAAGTGTTTGTGAAGACTTGATTGCGAGCTGGGGACGAATCCACAGCATGCTGGGAAATGACTTTCGAGTGTTTTCCCCGTATCTAATACACTTTTATGAAGTCATTGTATTGCTAATCTGAGCCGCGGTACTTCTTTGTCTTCAAAGAAGCATGCGAGGAAGGCCGGCTACTAATAAAGGCCCATTAACCCTTTGATGAAGGCATCAAACTCGACTTTTATGATGCTCCAACCCCGCCCCCAAACTCTGGGCTTCCTTGTTTTTTTCGGGGCAGTGATCTTAACAAAAACCATTTAAGCTTCTTACGGCTTACGCCTCAAAAGTATCTAATAAACCCCATGTTTTCTATTTTTTAAATTCATGTTTTACAAAGGAAGGGGGAACAATAAGTTATGGGGGCCAGATCGAACGCAACTCTTTTTTCTACCCTACTTGGGACAACCTCACAATCGATTTGTCTTATCCCTACGCTCGGTGTCTATCTTTAACAAGTAAAAAGAACAGGTCACTGGCTCATAACTTTTACCTCTCTATTATAAGCCCAGGTAGAGAAGAGCGAAGATTCGTGTACAGCCGAACCTTTCATGGACAACCGTTTCTAATTTAGCTTTTATGCCAGCCACAATCCCAATCTGGCAACTTTTTGTCCCTTTTTTTCAACTTTTCGGAAATGTTAACAAAAGCTTACGTTTCAAATTAACAAGTTCGCGCCCTTCTGGGATATAAAGCGGTCCCGTGTTGTTATTCTTAACTCCCAATAGCTTGTGAGGGAATCTTTCAAAAGAAAAATGTCTTACTGTAGCCTCGGCGAAAACACGCCGAGTTCCACAAGAAAGAAAAAAGGAATGATGCTAACTGACGCATTCATGCTTACATGCAAGGCAGCGAAACTAATGGATCCATTTTGTCAAGCTGCCTGCATAGCTGCAACTTTTCGGGGGGAAAAAAATAATTCGGAAAAAAGGGGCCGCGATATTTCCCATTCCATTAAATAGCTCCACCATGCTGCGTTCAAGATACTGGGGCAACCATGGGGGAGGATAAATTACAGGTATTTTCCTGAATAATAAATCATGGCAGCCCGAAATTTGTCCGGCTCATAACCCAAAAGGACTCTTAGCACAAACAATTCCTCGCTTTGTTCACCGTTATTTTCTAAACCTAGTCGTTGGCTACTCCACAGCACAGCCATTGCCCCATCTATCAGAGCATTACCAAGCAAAAGGTTTATCATAGAGGCATATATTGCATTTCGCTTTATATCCAATGAGTTGTTCAAAGATTCCAACAATGAAACTTGCCAGTTACGGTACAACTTCTTGCAGCGCATACTAGGTAGTAATGACAGAACTGCAAAGGAAGTTGATAACAATGACACACTTCCATAGGGAAGATTTCCCATGTCTCGCAATACTGAAACTGTCTCGCAATGTCTGAAACAATACTGAAACTGACTCGCTCTATGTTCCTAGCTCGCCATGTTTCATGTTTCTAGTTTTTAGTAAAGAGCAACCGAGACACAGAGCAACTGTGGAAGGTTTAAAAGGCAATAATGGTAACTTTGTAGACATGCGCGTAATGCCACTTTTTACTGTTGTCAACCAAATTTCTGCACTGCCTGGGTTCCAATTTCAGGCTCAACAGCGAAACCGAAATGTAATGTATGCCTCTATGATAAGCTAAAACTCTTTGCTGGCATGGAATACAGGTAAATACAAATAAAAACAGGAATGTTAGTTAAGTCTCGAGTCTAAAGGCACGTCTAATGGAGCAGAACCGGAAACCTGCTGGCGTTCATTTTTCATTCCACGCTCGTGATTGCTGTGATTGCATCCCAATGTGCCCAGGAATGAAGAGAAAAGGTCAGCTCTGGAAATTGACCCTGCATTGGACACGCAGCAGCAGCAAATTTCGAGAGGCTTGTCTATCCAACAACAAATCCTCCCCATCACCTTTTGGGTAGACACAGCACCTGCAACTTTTAATTCCTAGCGTCCCAAATTTGTACGAGTCAATCCATAAGATACTGCGCTTTGGCATGCAACACGCCGCATCAAAACACATGCATGGAAAATTTCGGCTTGGCAATCCAACCTTCGGGTTTAGAGTGAATTTACAAAAATCTATGCTTCGTCAGTTCATCTGCAAAAACTCTGCTCAACAGCTTCACTGTAGTACTCCCTGGTTTCATTTCTCAGGTGCTTTTCGAATAAGAACCAGCATCCCCTTTTGACACGCGTATGATGACTGCAGAACCCCCCTATCTCCTCCCGAAAGGCAAGTGGCCCTTTGCGAAGCCGGCTGCAGCAGCTTTTTCCAGAAAGAGATCTGTCCGTGTCTTGTGCCCCAGCTCGGGCAAGACCTCTATCTCCGTGCTAAAGCGAAATGATCAAGACCGAGGGATCAGAGACACTCCCTGGTCTTCTAACTGCAATTAAGAAGGGGGCGGGAGCAACCGCAAAGGGCCCAACGCGAGCTACCGCTCTATTCTAGCTCGTAACGTGGGGGCAAAGTCCGATTTTCCCCCAAAGTATTACGGTAAATTGCAATTAGAATGACGCAGTTGGCCCTCCAAACGAAACTGAACCAATATACTATCGTTCGCACAAGTTCCGACACCTACTTCAAACCGCAACGGCCATAACTTTGAAATCTCTCCTTTTCTCCGTGAATTTATTCAGGCAGCGATTTGGGGGAAGGTACACTCGGGACCTGAGGAACACCAGGTTTTATGGAATAAATAACTTTAGAGTGGAGTGTGTTGGCGCCCTTTTTAACTCCTCCAGGAAGGTGTCGAATGGGCGGGTTTAATGCTACATAATTTAGCACCTTGAAAATCGGGACCCTTAGTGGCAGCCACAAAAATAAAGTATACCTATATGCACTGCCACGTTGAAGGGATAAATTACAGATTTTTCGTGTTATCGGAGATCGAACCGGTAACCCATGGTAAACTCCAAAGTCCGCTTCTCCCGCTTCTAGACGAGATTTTCCCCCAAACACGAGACTTCTCGACGAGAATACCAGCCCAGCATACCTGCTACCAAAATCTCCTAATGAATGTATTAGAACTTGTAACGCCGTCTACCACGTCGTATTTCTAATTCTTCCATAAGGAATAACCGCCCAATTCGCGAGTTCCAAACTTTCATTGCCATCTCCAGTACGAGAGGCGGCGACCGATAAGCTATACAACCGCACAGCAATGCTGTAAAGGCGCGCATTATCTATGCTAATAGCTTCGGGTAGCTGAAGGAATGGTTTGCAAGCAGTGGGTTTTAGGTGTATAGCTTCAGCTCGCATACCTTTTCTCTAGATACTGACGGAGGGGAGATGGCTGATGATCTTGTCTTGACGTCCCGCGCTGGCTGCCCAGCCAAGCAGGAAAACCCCCTTAAAGAGAAAGGGGGGCCATGGGTGATGATTAGAACCCATTAGTAAACGGCTCGAAGAGTCAGGGTGGAACACAAGGAAGGCGGAATGAATAGGGGGGAGGGGGCTAATTGATCCTTCTACACCGAAAAACCCGGTACAGCAGACACTTTTGTGCCACCTGCATAATCACCGTGCTGCTACGGCCCAAAGGAGCAGTCAGAAGAAGACGAAGAGCTCATTACTTGCATCTCCGGTGCTCGTTCTTCACCACGTCTCCACTCCAACACTCTCCTCTCCATTTACATTCGATCGATTATCTTAACGAGCAGCTTTGGGTTAGCACGGACACACCTACGACACCCTTAACCCACGTTCGCTAATAGAACAGCTCGTTTTTCAATAGACCAACACCTTCCAGCTTCTATCTAATGCTCAAGCCACCTTCATCTTTCATTTAGAATAAGACTTTGCCAGCCCACTCTCTTCCTAAAGGAATGATTACTGCAGTGCGAGAAGGGCCGCAACATATCCAAAGCCGCAACCGATACCAATGGTTCCTGTGGCCTTGATTTTCCCAGGATTTGCTAACATATCATCCGGAAAAACAGCAGTCATCCATGCATGTTTCCCCGTGTTCTTTTTCCTTTTGGGGGGATCTTCGCTTTCTTAGCGTGAAGAGTTTCGACTGCGGCCTAACACGGCAGGAGTCTGTTTTCGGCGTGCAACCAAGCAACAACCCCTTCCTCTATTTTGCTGAACCACAGCCAGTCTTTTGATAAAGACGATGTGAAGACCACGTGATCCTCATGATCAATGATGGGTGAACCCCTGCTCTGCTCTCATCATCTCCTTGCTGGTAACAAAAGAAAGACACCATGGGCATTCGACATTGACAAATCCCAGGTTGCTTTGGCACTGACCATTTTATGCTTTTTACACATAATCATCATTAGCCTTACATCCCCCTGCCCGCTCCCGAAGAAACGCTATTGTTATAGCCAATAATGGACTGACATCCAAACTCTGTTCTAATCACTCTTAAGAACTGGGCTGTCCAACTTAAGCTGCGAATTAGGGGCCTCAAGCCTGAGTGAGGATCCATTTCCAGCGAATGTCACGCCGAAAAACAAGTTGGCGAATCAGTAAAGGCTCGTCTTTGTGGCCACGGCAGTAATCTGCCAGCATCCGAAGAAAGACCAAGAAAGGGTACGGAACAAGTCACACATACAGCGTGTGTCCGCTTCTTTATTGACTCGAGTGGGACACACACTGACCCAGAGAAAACCCGAGGTCAATAACGTGTGTCCAGTCACGTGACTGGTCTCTCACGCGCGCCTCGGTCTGCCAAGCATGGCTAAAACCGAGTACCGTCTTCCTAAGCGACATTGCACCCCCGAATGTATACAGACTTATCTCTACACACACTTCGTACTGGTGCATCAGGTTCAGCATGATCCAGCTCTCGGGTCTTTTAAGTAAATGGCTGATGGGCATAGAAGCGCCCAAATACGAGCTATTAAAGGGTTGCCCACGCAGCATGGATGCATGGCTGATGACGGCCATGGCCATATTACCTCCTTTTCTCATCACCCGAGCCCGGATAAATAATGGTGGATAATATGTGGCACCCCAGCAGGGATCCGACAGCGCTGTCTAATTGCTCCTTCGGGGGGTTTGCTACACCTAAATAAAACAAGTCGCAGAGCATTTACTACTTTTACTGCCAAGTTGGGGGGGGGATAAAAGAATCCCACAATTGCTGCTTCGGTATCTCCTTTTGAATTCGAACCACCAGCAAAACGATATGTAACCGATTTGGGGGAAATTTGGGCTAGAGACATGGATCCCATTTGTCAGTGTCACAACTCCATTCTAGGTCGTACGGATGATTAGTGTTGCATATCCAATAAAAGATGAACGCCACCGATTCAACAAGCCAAGGCTAGCTAAAACTTGGCGCGGGCTTACTGTGGGACGAGAGACACTTCGGGAAAGATTCAAGTTTATTGTTGGCCTTTTCTTTTGCCTCTACGAGACGCAATGCGTGCTACTAGCTCGTTCATCACGCGCTGGAGACTTATAAGGGTAGATCCCATTTTTTTTCCTCTGAAAAAAAAGAAATTCGACGTAACAAAAGGCCTTTACTAGTTGAAAAAGCGCAAGTTTCGGAACGAAATAGAGACGTTATAACATGTACACGTTGCTGCACAAGGCTCTCACGCTTGGCAATAAGGGATATAATATCCATTTTTTCTTGGGGGGGGGGGGGGGGGGAGATCCAAACCGAAAATTCTTCCTTTAAAGATCTTGTAACCCAGCTAAATAAAAAATTAAGGAGCCAAGGGACGACGAGTGAGCCGGAGATACGATATTAGCCCCGAAATTAGAAAAAATAACAGAAAATAATGGCTAGCTTATAGCGTTACTGCTAGGTTTCTATGAACCTGTCTGCACGCAGCTGGGCTGCTAGCAAGCATTTTAAGTCCCAACCTGTACTTACAGGTGCTAAAACAGCAATGAAACGTAAATTTATAGTGCGATGAGTAGCGGCCCACCGGTCATTAACGACAGGCTTCTGCTGCACTATACAGCCTGTTGCTTTTTTCCATCTTCTGCTTTTCTCCAGGTAAAAGCGGGACTTTTTTTCCTGCTGGCTCGTCGCTGCCAAACACAACATTATGCTGTTCAGCTCGGAAAAAAGAAAAAGATACCGATTAAGAGTGAACCTCAGTTTCCTTGAGCGCTCTATAACTCTTCACTCGAGGTGCTGGGAAACGAAAAAAAAGGTGGTGGCTGAAAAGATGGGTCCAGAGCACCACTTGAAAACAGATACGGGGTGTAATCTGTAACAGCGATCTCGCAATAATGCCAGATAGCCTTTTAAGGGACTTGTCCATTTGCACAGCCGGCTAATTTCCACACGCAGTAAACACAAAGCAAGACGCGCGGGGCGAACTCCAACGGGCGGGTACACATTCACGACTCTTTTTCTACTAGACCCAAACTTTTATACCTTTAACTAGTTTTAGCATGTCCGAACACGAATTCCCTCAAATTAGTTGAAGAAAAAAGAATCCCGAGTCCATAACCCCGAATGGGTTCTTCTATACAGCTGGAAAACGTTTGTCCCGTATGCCGTTCATGTGCCTTTCATTTAGGTGAAGGTTGCGTCTCCCATCCATCTGGCGAGAAATTAACCTTGTCGCACCTTCAGCCGGTCAGATCAATTTGAACAGAACCTCCTTCTGCTTATGGCCACGCAGTCAATGAAAAAAATCTGGGCTATATGCCTCCTTGACACACTCTATTCGACTGACCTTGCTAGGATGCATTGGGGAAGGGAAATTTGTGCCTTTCTGGCCACGGCTGACATGAATTAAGGAAAACTACCGTAACGGATAGCCCAACAATGAAACTTGACGAGGTTCGGTCCAAGGGAAGACAGCCATATGGTTACGGTTCATGATCCGCCAACAATTAACCGGGCCTTTTCACGCAGGAAGAAACACATTGCGTTGCTATAGACGTATGTACGTATATAGAAACTTGGGTGCTCTTTTCTACTGCTGTTGTTGTTCCACAGGCCAAAGGTTTGGTAACCGAGACGCTGCTCTGAAGAGAACCGTTTTCGTGGCATAAAAGCGTTGGGAGTAAAAGAGGGGGCTTGCTTGGGAAAATCGGATGACGGGGAAAAAAGGGAACGTTCTTTTGGGGCTCTAAATAAGCGGTCCATTAAGAAGAGCTGTCTCTCCCCCGTGAAACTTAATATGTGCTCAACTCTCCCTTTATTCCTTCCGTCTTTAGTTTTCCGAGCCCCCTATTACGATATGATGCGATACGACCGTGGACAAAAGAGAGAAATGCTATAAAAAGGCCTAAAACTAACCCCTCCACCCAGGCGTATAGTAGCTGATGGCTTCGGACAAGCTTTATTATTATTTTCAAATAATTGGAGTTTCTTATTCTGAAATTATTGTATTTTCTTCCATTTTGGCATAGCTGGCCTCCGATAGTCGAGTCAATTGTGTTTCCTTCTGGACATAACTGCAAACCCGTGGACTGACAGCTGCCTATGTGACACGTTGCCAATCCTACCTTCTACAGCAAACTTGAGCCATTTGTACCCATTCTTACCCAAATTAAGTGGCTCGATCCACATGGGCCCATCCTCCCGCTAAACCACTTTGGGGTTTGTTTGCCTAGGCATACGCGCTGTTTTGACAAGAAGTTTATAACCATGTTACACAATAGCCCCATAAATAGGCCTACGGATCCAACCTTTAAGGCCTGGCTGAGGCCCACGGAAGTGTGGTCTATAACTCACTTAAACGGAGCGAAAAGGGTCGGAAAAAAAGGGACCCGGCCGCTTCGACTAACACTTTGGGCTCTGGCAGTATAATGCCTTTTTAGTTAATGGTGTTGGGACAGATAACATAGGCCTACGATGCAGAGGTGTGTGTGTATGTGTGCCAAAGCCTCCCAAGCCTCCGAGGTCGTCGCATCTGATGGTCGCCTTTTGTTACGCCTGGCTTAATGCGATTAACAAGACATGGGGCCTCACTGTCTGTGTACAACACTGCCAAGCAGCGGTTTACCACCCACTTCAGGCTATACAGCATTACTTTTTCCTAAAGCGCCAAGTGGATGAGGATCTTGAGCAGCAGCATTAGAAAGACAAGACGAGTGACACAAGTTGAGTCAAGTCGTATAAACATCCGACCCTGCTGAAGAAATCCCGAAAGGTGTACCAGTGGTCTTTTTCCCACGGTTTTCCGAACGAAAATCTATCCCGAGCTGTATCAGCCGCCTATATGCTACCCTGAGCGGAACATTCGCACTATTTCATCGTAGACGACGAAAGACTGAAAGAACGGCTTTCTCACATTACCTCGTCTTTGGAAACGCAACGTAGCGGAACTTATCCCAGCAAACAAGAGCTCCACCGTTTTCTTATGAGCCAGAGCCGTAGACTTTCGTTCAGAATTCCTTAATCATCCTGCCATAATAGTTTAGAAAAGGCACGGAAACAGATGGAGCATAGCCCTTCACAGTCTAGGGAAATTAGCGAGTGCGCCTATATAAACGTTTGTTCAGGTGTGAGTGGCTCGGCGTAGAAAAGCATCGATCGCCCGGTTTGATGGAGGGTTTTTATAAGAAGCTTTATAAGCTCAGGTGCCTGGCCAGGCAGCGGAGATATCTGGGATCCATATCTTAGCATGACGGAGCAAGAATGCTGCATCGCACTCATTCCCAAGGTTCAAAAGTCAGTTTGGTTTTTCGTGGAAGCACACATACACACACACCTTGAGCGCTCTGCCCCCTCTGAGCAAGTCAACTTGGTTTGACTGACAAGTCCCTTGTCTGACGCCTTATTTTCCGTGGCTTGTGCATGTTAATAAGAGGGACGACTACTCCAAGAGTGCCAAAAAGCATGGCCATCACGCTTTTAAAGCTACCGGACGGGCCCGACTTCGATCCTCCTCCCTTTTTCCTTCTTACTTTAAGAGCTATAAAGGCCAAGAAAAGCGATCTTATCCTTTTTTTCTTCTGCCTCTTTACCAATAATGCATACCACACCTAAAGTCATTTCTATTTATTTTTTTAAAAATATATCCATGTTCTATTTCACTACGGACGTCAAGGGACCTCGGCGATATCACTGGCACTGGCATGCAATGAACCAGGCTCGATCCGTAACTCCGTGAGGCTGCACTCACGTGCGGGAATGCTACCAGAATCGCTTATTCAATCTTGTCTAATGATAAGGCCTGGCGCTTTTGTCCATCACACGTCTGCCGGGTTGCTGCGACCCATTTCGGAAGTCTTTATCAGATGGGTTCCGACACTGAGAGCGTTGGTTAGCAATGCCCTGACCCTCATCTGCTGCTACTCGTTTTCCTATTCGAATGTAAAGTGCTGCTGGGATCACAGTTTCGAAGATGAGCTACCGGGTTTCAAATATAAATCCTGAAGACTTAGCCATCTTTAGCCATCATAGAAACCTTCGTCATCACATCCCAGTGACTGCTTCTTCTTCTTCTTTTGGTTTAGGAAGATCTGAAAACAGGAATATCTTCCACTAAGAGCGCGATGCAATAACATAAGCGTTCAGCTCTAATTGCGCGGGTTTCTGGAATTGGCGTTTCTTTCAAAAGACTAACAAGAACGAAGCAATCCGATCAAGGGAACTCGGGACTGGACTGGACTGGACAGCCCGTAGAAGCAGGACACACATTAGCCCACCCCTCGCTCTCATTCCTTTCGTTTCTCGTCTTTCTTTCTAGGCAAACGCTGATCCACACTCGGGGGAACCTCTGTTGGTGACAGGATATCTGCATTGCAAGAATGGAGAGACTTTACATGTACAGACAGACATATACACACACATAGAGGGAGATATGGCTGTGACCACAAGGCTCAACTCTTAATCCGCTCATTTTACCCCATTCCATTTCGCCCAGCGTTGATTTACCGGAAGGAGGAGTATACCCTGGGACACAGTAGAGGGGCTTTACACACTAGGCACTCACTGCCCAGACAGCATTTAGACAGGAAGAAAAGAAAACTCGACGAGAAGAGGTGTGACACCCCGCAGATCCCCAACGGAGCAAGAGGAACTGGACAAAGACCTATACATTTCACACTGCATCACTACAACAGCCGACCTTATCGCTATTTACTTCCTCAACAATATCCTCTCCGCTTCATCTTCACCCCTTAAACTTCGCTATAGCTCAAATGGAAAGAGAAAACACGATCGTTCGGAAAAATACGAGCTACTATGTTGAGATTGCCAGGGATTGTTGTCCGCATGCCGCTCTGTTGGAACCCGAAAAGCCTGTATAACAGCTGCGTACTACCTTTGGATTCTTTCCACCCCACATTCATGAAACAGAAACCAGGACTCACTCATGAGCTATAATAGCGTTGTATAGTGAGAATGCTGTCTTCTAACACTGCCGGCTCAGCATATTCGATTTAAAGGGACGTATATTATACACCTATTCCTTTTTTTTTTGCTTGTCGTTGCTATTCAATGGGAAGGTGAAATCCCCTTAAAGCACCCCGTCAGTTTTCTTTCAGGTCCGCTTTAGTAACCCTGGAGTAACATGGATAATGTCCAGAAACTCGAATTACTTCCTACTCCTGATGAGCTGTCTTTTTCCAAGTCTCGGAAAAGGAGCGAAAAATTTATTTGGATATATAACCGAGGGACCAACAATATACCTTTCGCTCTGTGGTTTGTAATCCAAACCCCAATTCTAGATTCAATGCCCATTCTACTTTTTCTTTGGCTATAGAACTCGCGCTTGGCCCCACTTGGGGTCAGTTGGCAGTACATTCCAAGAGCTGCTAGACACTAAACCGATTTAATCGAATACGATGTGTGGAGCGCCCGGATATTTGAACTGCTTAAATCAATATGTACACCTTGGACCTGGACCACTGGGATAGAGTTCCTAGCCCCATTGAAAAGAACACTGCACTGCCGTTCCAATCAAACGTGAGCGTTTCTCTTCAGCAAAGAAATAAACTGGAGCTTCTGATTTCTTAAAAAATGGATGGTAAGCTCCAAAAGAACTGCAGCCATCTTGTTATGGAAACATGGCATGTTGGCTACAATTGAATCAAAACATAAAAAAGGGGGCGGGAGGGCAATCAGACTTTGGGTGCAACTTTGGGGGGGAGCACGGTACAGTGCTGCATTCAAATGAAGCTATGATTTATATCCCAGCCCAATCTTCCGGTACCTCCAAGTTATCAGATCTGAAAATATGAAAACAGGAAAAAAAAGTAATCGTTACAAAGGGTATTAGGTGAAATTATCGGGGGAAAAGAGGGGCTGAACCCGCTCCATATTAAGGATCGCTAACCCCACGCACGCATTTAACCACGCTTGAGCAGCAAACGGATGCGCCATTAGCACACGGTGAAATTGTACATTACATACGATGCGAGTTCAAAATTATTGCTCGTAAAGGTTTTTTGGCTTTATTGACATAAATCTTTTGGGAATAGCTCACGCGAAAAGGTGACGTAGGGGCCCAGCAAGGGGTTAGAATTAGCACAGCGCGACATAACTTTTTGTACAAGGCAATTGAAAAGGGATAGAAATAAAGCCCTTCTTCCTTCCATCACTCGACACACATCCACTCTTCGAAGCATTTACAACTTTTCTATACACACGTTCACTTGGGTACCCAGAATCTGCTTTTTTTGGGGGGAAAACACGATCAGCGAGGGAAAGAGAGAAGCATTTTCAGATAAAACGATCGTCTTCGCAGGTTTGCTCTGCCATCACTTTCTGCACCACTCTTGGCCGCGACAACAGTAACGAGCCTCTGTTTAGGCTCACACGGATATAACACAATAAGCTGCAGCACAAACTGAACCTGTCCCGCCAAATGAGGATTTGGAACACATGGTGTGACGGACCCTTAACAGTTGCACACCACGAAAGTGTTGGCTGGTTCTTTAAGAGTTAGAGACGCCATCATCACTGCAGTACACGCTGTCATCTTTTTGCCGTGGCAGAGCACAGGATATATTTGCAAAAGAACCCACAGGATACTTATTATTATTATTTTTTTTCAATCCTCGAGGCCAAGTTGTCTTTTGCCAAGTATCCTACAATAACGTTCCTAATTCCCATACTCGAACGAAGATCATCCGGTTGCTCTGCCGACTCTTTTTTGCCTTGCGACTTCAGCATAGTCATCTCTAACCCTCTTGGGGTATACAACTAGTCTTGCCATTCCTTTTAAAAAAAAAAAATATTCACGTCACCCAAAAAACTAACCACAGCAATAGTCACTCGACGATATAACAGATGCGCTATCTTTTTTAAGAAAAGGGAGGGGAACGTCTGGGGGGCACAAGTCTTAGAAATGCTAATGATTGAAACTTCTGAAAAGGAAACATGGTTGCGATCTTACGGACGTAGCGAAGACAATAAACCCTGTCATGACTGGTGATAATTCTTAGAATCTTCGTCTTTGGATGACTCGTCCGGACTCACTACTTCCACTTCCGGCTCCGACGACACGGATCCACTGCTTCCCAGTTTAATTACCGCCGAAGACGTGTGATGACCGTGGAGGTGAAGATGCAAAGGAGGAAGGGGCGGAGGAGAGCCAGCGGATTGCTGTTGCTGCTGTTGCTGTTGCTTGAGGTAATGTTCGGTGGCCGCCATGGCAGTCATGGCGCCGTGGAAATGGTTGGAGCGCGACAAGGGTGAAAACGCGTCCTGGGCTCCTCCGGCGAAGGGGACAAAGTCGAAAGGTAGCCGGAATCCGGGCGGGAATCCCGCAGGTGTGGTGGTCGGCGTTCCTCGTGCGGGATGCGGGGCGTGGCCCGGCAAGGGCCCGAACGGGAAATGCGGAAAGGCCGCCGCCGCGGCGGCCGCCAAGGTGTACTGAAAGCCCGGGTTGCTCATGGCGGCGGTGAACCCGAAAGGCGAAGGTAAGCACGCGGCGGCGGCCGCCGCCGCCGCGTTGCTGTACGCCATGGCTCCGCTGTTGCTGGTCATGGAATGGGTGGAAGACACCGGCAGCAGCAAGTTGGCCGAGGGCGAAAGATTGTCATGGTAATGAGGCGGCAAAGCGGCATTCGTCGCTGGGTTGTGCAGTTCCGTTAATCGCCGCGCGGAGGAAGTTGACGTGTCCGGAGACTCGGGATGTTCGGTCGACGCCGGGATCGACGACGTAGGCGAAGGCGGGCCCAGCGAAATATCCGAATCGGAATCCATGCTCTCACCACCGGGTGACAGCGGCGCGGAGGTGGGCGAGCCGTGGGGCGTACCTTCCGATCGACTGTTGGCGGATTCCGGACGTTTCGAGCTGCCGCTGCTGTAGCGTCCACCGTGCTGTAACCTGCGATTCAAATGATGCCTCAAAATTAGTTACAAATCCTCGTTTCATTCCCATGTCCTTTTATAGTTATTTGTGGTCGTCTTGATTTGCTCTGCTGATTTTCCCGCTGCTTTCTAAGAAGCTCTTTGGCGAGTTTCGATGCCTTGTTTACATTTCCCCCCACGTAATAGAACCAGTTGCCCTATGTTGCTCATCATTTGGTATCTGCCAGAATATCCTGGGGACGGTGCCCGAAAGGCAGTTCAAATATTCCTAGACTTGGTCACCCACTGCAGAATATTTTCCTGGTCTTGCTATGTGTGCAGTACTTATAATAAGAATCCGGAAAACACGACCGCGCGAAGCATTACACAAAGTCTTGCAGGAAAAAAGACACCTTGCCAAATTCTGAAAGCCAACCCTCAGGGTGCAGACAATCACACGCAAGTTCAGTTTGGTCTTGTTAGACCAAGCTTTTGGTCTTGAAAGCACGCAATTGCGTTGATAGATGAGTCAAGAAGACAATCCCTTGCCACACTTGACTGTGCAATTCTCCTATAAACCGGGGCGTTACTCAACATGCTTGGGAAAATAATACTTGGCGAGACGAAAAGGCCCAGAGCATGCTTCGCGTAAATTATCTTTTTGTCTCGTAAGTAATCCGTTTTTTTTTTGTCGTTTTCCTCGAAAACAAACAGGCGCCAGAAGGAATTCTGTATAACCCATAAAACACCCGGCTCCCTTTTTTCTGTTTATCAGAGCGATTACGCGGGACCTTTTCTTCCCCTCGCAAGCAAAACATTTTCCTTGGGCCCCCGTTTGCCACTGTGACTCTTCACAGCTCATTAGCTGCCTAGAAAAGACCTCACTCACACTCACTCTCTATTCCTCGCTTTCTCAGTCCCGACTTACTAAACCATCAAGCACCCCTCTTTCTCAATTCTGTTCGCTTTATAGATTCAACACTGGTGAGCAGGGGATGACCAGCAAACGAGTAGGAAAAGGCTCCGGGGAATTCCTTCGCAATAATAGGAAACTGGTGGGTTAACAATCAAGTCGACGCGCGGAAGCGCAACAACGCGGAAGATTGCACTTCCCAATGCATTACCAATGAACTCACGCTGGGCTGGCTAACATAAGCTGTCCAATTATTTGATCCTGGTGCTTCAACCAATTACCCAAAGAAACAGAATACGTGATCAAGCCTTATTCCTTAGATAGATAGAGCAAGCAGCATGCGGGCTAAGAGAAGCCTCGGATTGCAGAGCAACGAGTCGCTAAATAAGACCAAATGTGGATCTAGCCCGGTTATGAACGTTATGAATGATCAGGCTGATGAGAAAAGACAACGTTGCGAGCAGGGGATTAACCAATAAAGGAAAAAAGGAGCGCTACCCGAAACTTGCTGCTGTTTAGATACAACCCAATGGGGTGCAAAAGGTTAGCACGAAATCCTTTTCAGCCCGGATCTTAAAGCAAAGGAGACTCAAAAGCTTTTGTGTGTGTTCCATGCCTCGTTCGATGCAATCCCTTTGAGCGGATTACACAGCAATACAGCTTTACACGTCCTGCTGTGTGTGATGTTGCAGGGCTTTCAGGGAGCAAGCCAGCGTGTGCACGGAATACTTTTGCATACCAATCACAATCATAACTCCCCAAACTGAATTCCCAATGAGTCTCCGCAGCAAAGAAACTTTACTGAACCCCCCAAATACTATTTCGCCCGCAGCATGGTGTTCTTCCTTCAGACGCCGAATGAGGCTGGAGAGGACTGGAGCGATTCAAACCCTTTTTATCCCAAAAATAATTACAAATCAAACTGGCCTCTAAGTAACCAACACTCCATCACAAGAGCATGAAAGGGGCGACATGTTAGGAAACCCCAGCCATACAACCCGAAGAGGAAGTATACTACTTGAGCCTTGGCCCCTATTATTGTTGCCCCTTTCATGTTCATGTTCCCAACATTGCGACGCAGCAGGGCTCTTCAAATAAAGAGCTGTGACAAAAGCAATAAACGCACACCTCCTTGCCTGCTGGAACTGTGCAAATGTTCATGCTTGCAAGCTAAGAACCCCAAAACTACCCTCTGCCCAATTGCAACGCCCACATACGCTCTTTTAACTCGCGCAAATCGCCAAATCTATGATGGACCCATTTTTGGCGAAAAGGTCTGTGCAGGCGTCAAAAAGGAAAGCTTAGGAAGCTCCTACTTTTAAGACGGTTGAAAACAGCGTCGGACCCGTGACTATAAAAGTTGATAGGCACCTAACGGGTAACGCGGTAATGAGAGGTACTTTTCGCGACAGGAATGCAACAAATTACCACCAAAAACTGTTTCTTTTTCACTTTTTTTTCTTCCTGTCTGCACGGAGGAAATTGCTTGGGATATTAGTAACACAAATCAAGACGACCGCGGGAAAAACTTTTGGCGAGCTTGTCAGTTTGGAAAGAAACAAGAAGGTGTGAAACTTTTTTATTCACCTATTTTTGGCGGCTGCTGCTCGATCGCGTTGACGTCGGTTCTTGAACCAGTTGCCCACTTGCGTCGGCGTTAAACCCGTGGCTTGCGCCAATTCGCGTTTTTTGGTGGGATTCGGGTACGGGTCCTGCAAGTACCATTCACGGAGTAAACTCCGGGTGCGTTCCTTGAAACAGTGCGTCTTTTGCTCGCCGTCCCAGATGGTCCGCGGGAGCGGGAACTTCTTACGCACGCGGTACTTGTCCACCGGGCCGAGGGGTCGCCCTCGAAGTTTCTCCGCTTCCAAATAATGTGCTTCCAGCCACATGGCTTGCAACTTGCCGTGCGAGTCTTTCGTGAACCGATGGTTCTCCACAATATGGTACATTTCCCGGTAATTGCACATGTGGAACGCCACTAACGCCCGTGCACGGAGCACGGCCTCGTTCTTGTTCAGTTCGCCAATGTTGGGGTGCGCTACCGGCAAGGACCAGAGGAAGCGGCCTAAACGTTCGATGTCGCCGCTGTCCTCGAGCGTCTCGCACACGGCTGCCACTTGGGCTACGGAGAAATTCAACGTTGGTAAGGCGAACATGGGGGTCGGAATGATGGGCATGCTAACGGAGACTGCCGTGGCGGGGGACGGTCCTCCATTGGAAACCACTGCGGCTCCTGTCGTCGGTGTTCCGGTAGTCGTTGCGGCTGTAGCCATCGAATGCGCCAATGCGTGTGGGTGATGACACCGGTTCAGCGGAGGATGACCGGCTGCAGCATTGGCTGCCGAACCAAAGTTCACCAAGGCACCTAGTCCGGCTAGGCCGCCTAACCCCAACGCCATGCCACGACTGCCCACACTTTTAGTCTTGACCCAAATCGGTTCCAGTTTTCTTTAAAGGAATGGCTTGGCTAAAACCAAGTTTAAGTAAATTTAGCTTGGCTAAAACCAACTTTAAGTAAATTTAGCTTGGCTAAATTTAAGTTCAACTAAATCCCTTTTCAATTGGAACCCTAACCAGGAGTTACATGTTACACGCTTTTAAAACGGTGCTTGGACAACCCAACGTGCTGTGCACACACACACACACATAAACACCGCAACACACGGTGGCGGACGGAGGAAATCAACTGCTCGCCAGTCGGTCGGACGGGGCGGTTATAAGAAAAAACTAGGTGGGCGTGTGGTAGTGTAATAGTGCAGGTCTGTGTCACTTGGTCGGCTGGGATCGGGAATCGTGCTCCGTCTTGGTAGCAGCCACGGGCCGTTCTGAGGCCGGCTCCGAATACGACACCTCCGTGGCAACAACCCAAAAGCCAAGGCTCTCTCCCAAGCAGCCCCGCAGCTGCTGCCGAGGAGGAAAAGAAGAAGATTCCTCTTGGGGTACGCTGCGTCCACCCGAAAAGAGGGAGTGCGATGATGGTGCTATTGTAACGGACCAACTATCCTAGCATCCCTGCAGCCACTTCTTCCCTATCCACCCCTCATCGATCCCTGCTATTAACGCTAACTAGCGGGGCGGAGCTACAGGAGTGTCCTTTTCCCCCGCTTTTATTTTGGGGGCCTGGTGCGCGAGAGTTCATTTAAATTGCTCCGATTTTTAAGTCTTAACACGTTCTATCTTTTGTTTCTTCTTTTATACAACACCAGAACGAAAGTTATATAGAAAAAAAAGTGATTTTGTCGCTGGTAGGAAGCTTGAAAAATGCGCACTTGTGGCTTTCGAACGTTTGCCGTTTGGGAGCATGAGAGGCGGCGGAAGAATTTCCTTCCGGGAGTAGTGTTCGTGCCTGCGCGGTTCCCACGAGAGATTGGTTCGGGAAAGGGCTCTTTCGAACACGTCGCCATGGCTACAGCCCTTACTCACGCGCCCAATCCACCAATAAGCTACCTCACGTCCTGTACCCAGCTTCGACGCGAACAATTTCCCGATCCGGATCGCGTGGGCGCATCATCGCGGAGTGATCAACGATCCGTCCACGCGCGCGAACAAGGACCACAAAAAGCTTCTCACAAGAACGACAGCTAAAAAGCTGAGATAAGGCAGACGAGACAACACGCGCCACCCAAAAAAAAACCCCTCAAAAAACAAAAAAAATAATAAAAGACTAAAGCTCTTGCAACTCTGGAATCTTTATTTTTTTAGTTACCTCCCCAAACTGAACTTGATAAGCTACCTGTAGTGTGCTTTTCCGTTTACTTCTCAAAAAACGTCCAGCAGGGACTATTGTTTAGGGATCTCACTAGGAATCTGGGACTCATCAGGGATCTGCTAATGCAAATTGACCAAAGTAGCTGTCACCGAATCCAGCAATTAGTCAGAGGATTGGAGGAAATACAGGATTTCCACAGGGACAACTGGAAAAAGGCACATGTCAGTTGCGGATGGGAGGGTTGCTAATCCCTCATTAGAGTTGACATTCTTGTCAAAAGTCTTTTCCCACTTATAAAGAACTCCACAAATCACAATCCCCTATTTGCAACACCTTCCCCAGCATCCAAAGTCCAAACCCCCAGCTTTGGGCAGACTATGGAGACCCATCCCTCCCTTTTATCTTGTTTTCCTCCTCTTTCGTTGTGACGTACTGCACGGAAGCGGGTAATTATTGGAAAACATTGAACGGAGCATGTGCTCAATCCCCAGGCAGAGCACACCAATCCATGAGAGGTGGAAGAACATTGCAAATAGGCACTGTTCCGTACTAGGTACGAAAAGGGAGACTTTTTTTTTTTTTTTTTTTTTTTTTTACTAAATTCAAGTCCTACATAACATTCATTATTGCGCAACAGTGAAATTTCCCCGTCTGGTAAGCTAATCTCGCTAACCGCGGATTCACCCCCCGTCATCGATAACCGCTAGTCGGTATTCCATCCGTTCGCACAATTTCTTTGTTGTACTACACTCGCACAGCGAAAGATACTTTTGTTTTATTTATAAAGAATGGGTGATTTCCTAGCGTTTTCTCCAGCCAGCCCGAATGTTGGGCTGTCCAGGCATAGACATGTTTGTCGCCCTCTTCACGCAAGTTCGGTACAATGTTTCGTCAATTAGGGACCGACAAACAAGGACCTATAAAAGAACTATGACGGCCCCATCTATAGTGCACGAGGGGAAAACAATAGAGCGGCCAAATTAACAAAGGAGGCGTCCGTACGAGCAACGTTACACGTCCCGTTTCGAGCTTAATGATAATATACTCTTCACCAGGCAAATATTGACAGCCATACCCGTCACTTTTTTCCCTCCCTTTGCTCATTTATAATACTGCTAGCCCATATTATCTTACTCCCACTCTCTCGTTTCCCTTAAACAAAAGAATAGCACAACATGGAACTGAATACGGCCAGGCGGCGTAGCATTCAAGGTTTCGGCAACAATGAAAGAAAGCTTTCGGCCGAGTCCAGTGATCGATCCAAACCGAACGTAACTAACGTAACGATTGATAGCGGTCAGGGGCTACCAGTCGGTCGGTTTGACAAGTATCGGCGCAATAATGAAAAAAAGGAGCCTCTGGGGGGCTTGACTCTCATTTCCTTCTAGCACCTCATTACAGGAGCGCCTTGTCAAGATCTTTGTCAACACATGTCGAACGAGTACGAAGGCCCGATGATAGAAAAGTTTTACTGCTCTCCTCGACTGTGCTTACTTCCACGATAGAAGGCATGTGGACATTTCCTAATGAGCCCTCAGACTCGGTATTGGACTGCACCGTATACCACTGGAGGCTATTGAGCTGTCCAGCTAACCGCGCAATGTGACCTTTAGGAACAAGTTGGAGGGGGACTGGACCCAACTGACACGCAGTAGCGAAAGGCAGGAACTCCAAATAGACTAGAGCCCACAAACAAATAAACAGACATCTCATGGAGTACGCCCATGAGACTGCAACATTTTCTCAGCAGGGCACTGGAGCTTGCAATGCACACACACAGCAAACTAAGGAGAGGAAAGA
The DNA here is from genome assembly GCA_023053545.1 of Lepidurus packardi. Lineage (NCBI taxonomy): Eukaryota > Metazoa > Arthropoda > Branchiopoda > Notostraca > Triopsidae > Lepidurus > Lepidurus packardi. The sequence continues at coordinate 13,736,976 of JAKZAN010000001.1, forward strand.
TACGTCAGACGATCTATAGCAAGTTGACAACACGGTGTACTATATGGCGAAGCCCATTGAATGGAAACGGAAGTTATGCCAGAGAAGATAAACCCCTTTGCTGGGTTATAACCCTGTATGCTACTTGTGGAGCTGTCAATCTTCTTGACGGGGATACGTTTCACACAATGCGTTTTGGGAGAGGTCCACCACACCAAAGTAATAATGGGAAACGGAGAGGTTTCACGCTCAATCTCGGGAAGGGATCGCATGATCTGCACTATAGGCTTTTCACAAATGTGAGGCACTTTGCGACTTGGGGTATAACTTGGGGGGGGGGGGGGGGGAGAAGAATGTGTAATAGCGAAGGGGCGAGAAAAAAGTCAGAAAAAACGGCTGAGACATCGAATTGAGTTGAAAGAGTATAGCACTGTCACTTTAATGGGATACATTATGCTGACCCTTTATTTGTCCACAATTCCAGACCTGCCACTCGTTGAATACCGCCCTTAACCAGTAAGCTAACAAACGGTGCCTGGGGGCTGTCATATAGGCTTCGATTCATGTCGAACTCGATTCATTCGACTTTTTTCGATGGATAATGGACTGACTTTACGCACTTGTGGGAAATAAGCCGATCTAACTAGACTACCACCTCACAACAGAAACACCCTGACAACCCTTTACCTAATAAACGAGGTAAAGGAACATACTTGCAAGTATTTGTTTTATGCAAGTTACATAAAACATATCGAAAGGGAGGTGACAAACATACATACACGTATGTTCTAAAACGCCAGATCAAAATGGCGGACTGACTCATGTTTCATACATACTACCCGAGTAAATACAAATGTAAGACCCCCCAAGTTTGTTTGCGTTTTTCAAAAAGAAAGAAAAAATAGAAAAGAAGAAGACAGAGACTGGAATTTCGTTTCGACTGGATTTGGGACAATGCCTCATTTGGTCCGAAGACAAATTAAAAGTACAGAAATGAATATTTGGCTAATGGATTAACTAATTACAAGCAAGACTTCGGACTTACCCAATCCAGTTTCCGAGGGTGGCGCGGGAAAAACATGGCTTCGTGTTTTCTTCCTATAGCACATCATGAAAGAATTCGTATTAAGATGTCTCTCCCTTGAATAATGTAACGCAAACGGAAGCTGGAATTTGTTCATACAGTACAAAATGATCACACGAATAGGAATTTGTTCATACATGCCCGAAAACACTCACCTTGAATCAACACTACACATTCTAGCTAATTGCGCGCCATTTCTATTCGGCTTTTCATGACTGGACGTTTCGGATTCATACGCCATCTATACGTTGTTAATGGGTGTGGACAAAACGCGATATGCGATCGGCGATAGAAGAAAAGGTGAAACGCGAAACGGGCCGCTGAAAAGTTCGCACATTGCTTTACGGAAACAGCCGTTTCGCATTTCGTTAGCACCCGTTTTGAATGATTTTAAAAAGGTTTCTTACTCGCCATCTATTGATTAAATCACAAACCTCGACTGTAAATAAATGTGGGTTTGGACTCGCCTGTGTTTCGAGGTATTTAAAATTTAAAATTAACTGTTTTGACTTGCTTGTACTGACTATATTTATCCTAGGAAACATGTACTGTACCCGTTCCAGTTTAGAACGGAAATGGCTTCCGTGTATTTAATCCATTGACTCGGACTGGTATTTCGTGTGGAAACCTCTGCCCAGCATGATACTAAAGCTCCCGAGACCCAATTTTGTGTTTCTAGCATGCTTCGGGTATCTTTCCGTTGTCTTTTTATTAACCTGCATAACCGTCTTCAGCTTAACCTTTCATTCCCCTCCATCTTACCCGGACTTTAGCCACGTAGAACCCGTTTTCAGTGTGCCACAGTTGGGGGAACCTTACGAAAGTGGCAATTCTAGTTCACTAGTCCGTGCGTGCAGTTTGAATTCATGTCGCAAGTATTGCACCTTCCGCCAACCTTACCACGTCGACCACTTTCTGTCCAGCGGATGGACAAAGTCTGTTTTCCAAGTTACGTTATCTGATGGCACTCGCGCAGCCTTAAAAGTTGTTCACACTGACGGGGAGGATATGAACCAGTGCCTGAAGATTCTGTCCGGCATGCAACGCCCGTTGTCATTCTCTAAGTGTTTGGCGCGATCAGCAAAGAAACTCCACAATGAGATCCGCTTACTTCAAGACTTGGAACATCCCAGTATTTCAAAGGTAGGACTGCGAGTATTGCCTTTTATTTTCATGGAAAATATGTATTGTTAAGGTACTGGCCTACTGCACGTACGGGTGCGAAGCTTGTGAGCAGTTTCCTGGAAGCGTAGCGTTGGTCACCCAACTGGGGAAGTCAGTCACGAACTTACTACTCCTGCAGATGCCTCTTGTGCGACGTTTACAAGTAGAATTCGAGGGTTTCGGTTTAAAACTGTCTCATTTCAATACGGTTTTTGATACAGTTGGCGCATGATCTCGCAGAGTTGCTGAAATATTTGTCGGAGCGGTCGCTTTTAATGCTGGATCTCCGGCTCCGGCAGTTTGTTCTCATCAACGAAAAACTGGTGCTATCCGACGTGGACGATGTATCCCCAACTGAACGCAAGTGCCAAAACAACGCAGATTGCCAGAGCCATTCCGTTGTGTCCGTGGCGTGCGAAGAGGGTGTTTGCAGAGGACTTACTGATCGTTTGAATGTGTATAAGGCCGGACAGGAATTTGCCGCGTATTTGCTGATCGGAATAGGTGGTGAAGGCGACGATCTGCGCCGAGCGTACAGGTCAGGGGAGCTTTCTCGTACAATTCTACGACTTACGAAAACTTTACTAAATCATTTTAGTGCCATAACAAAAGCTTAGAACTAGTCAACCGAGCTCTGTGCTCAAAGAGAACTGAAAACTTGCTTTGAATTTTAACAATTGTGTTCGATTCTTTGATGATGCGATTGCCTTCACTGAATGGCAGACTGTGTTCTGCAGGCCATAATTTTGTGAACCAATATTTACTTGTACTGGATTACATTGTGCGTACTGTGCTTCTATACACTTTCTGGTAACGAGTTTTTTAGAAAATATCTCAAATGGCTTAGAACTTGCTGCGTACGGCTTGCGTAACGTGTATTTCAGATGTATTAAATGGCTTTTATAATAAAATAGTTTTCGAATGTGACTATAGCTCGTGAATGCCCAAGAGAACCGACAACGGACTTCGTGCATCCCCTTAAAAACCCTTATAATGAAGAAGAGCTTGTAATTGGAGTATTTTTTTTTATGGAAAAATAGCTTAAAAGGGATAACACCACATAGTTTGTCATCATATAAAACCTCAAAGGCAACCCAGGAAGTATATCCCGTTTGTCTTATCGCTTCCACAAAATTTTCGGGGGATTTTGTCTGAAATATGTATATACGTATCTGTATAGTGCGTTGTTTCCCGTTTTCCTTCTTAGCGTCTTCTAAAAGGAAACACGATCAAGAAAAGACTGTGCGAAAGGCATTAGCTTTTTGAGTTAAAGTGAACAACAATGCACTTGCTGAGTTTTATGTGCTTACTGTGGCCCATATTTACAATTCTTGGTAACGTGTTCTTTTTAAAATAAAATACGAAAAATTCTGAGAAACTTAGTTTACGTATACATTTCAAATTTCTTGTATGGCTTCTATTACAAAATAATTTTCAAATGTCAATAGCTCGGCAGTGTGGCTGTCCAGGCAAACCGGAAAAAGGATTTGTGGATGACTCTAGAAACCATTCTAATGTAGGAGAGACGTTAAACTACACTTGCAACAGAGGCTATTACTTCAAGCACGGTTCCCAGTTCCTTAACGTCGCTCAAAGGACTTGCCAAGACACTGGATTTTGGAATGGGACTATACCGGCTTGTGGTAAATAAGTTACTTGACAGTTTTCTTTTACAATAATTCCGACACCTAAAGCTTAGCTGTTACTCAGATTACTACGATGCAATTTCCAATGCATCTATCAGCCCCACGGGTTTGAATAGTATGACAGACGAATGGGATAGTACTTGCGCACACGTACCTCTTGTACATCTAAAGATTAAGGGCATACCCTGGGTGACTAGCCAAAAATCAGGGGAACTAACAACGTACTTCAAGGCGGTCAATCCAGGCCCTATTCAAATACTGGTCCGTTTAGACGTAACAGGTAATGCAATGCTGCACCCAATTAAAACTACGAATTGTTTTGTACATCCTATATAATTCTAGGTTTGCTAGCGAACAGAAAAATAGACATTTCCGTGTGGGTGGACAACGCAAACGTGTGCGGTCATTTATCTGTTTCGAAATCAGGAATCTCGGAGTTTTCGATTACGTGTAGTTTAGCCGATAAGGCAGTTAGTCATGCAGTCAGGTTATATTTTTTAACTTTGGGCCTGGAAAGTTCTTTATCAATATGTTCGTTCAAAGCGCTGGTACATGAAGGTAAAAAAGATAAATAAAAGAAACGGTATAAATTAGTCTGTTAAAATAAACAAATTACAGACACTGGCTGTGCAGAACTAGAATGTCCGGCTTACGGAACAGTGTCTCATACCTCATGGTACATGGCTACGTATTACTGTGACGAAGGGTATGAAATTCTCGGCGAGCCTCAAAGGGAATGTGTATGGAGCTATGACCGAAACGAACATTTCTGGGCAGGAACTGCTCCTGTATGCGCCCCAAAGAGTTCCACAGGTAAGAAAAGCATTTCATTTTTATCTTTATTAACATGAATTTGCCTAAGAGTAAATACATAATTTGTGAAACCTGAATCTAGCTTTTCCTATTCCAACAGCTAACGAAAAGATGAGCTTACCTCCCGTAGCTCCAACACTTAACAGTAAGAAACGATTATTTGGTATTCCTAATTAACAATAATAGAAACTGGTTCAAATGCAAGCATCCTCTTTGGCGCTAATTTTAATCGCAGTCATCATGACAATCTTCAATCTCCTTTATTGCTTAGTTCGTTACGTTCGCAAGTAAGTAGGAGAAGAGGTCCAACTTCCAGGACATTCAAAGCTTTTCTTATTGCCCCTCAGAAATCTTACGCCAACAAGAGCAAGGCCACAGGTAGAAGTAAACGACCAGCACATTTACCAAAATCAAGATGTGCGAGTAGAACCCGAAGTCCTGCCCCTCAATATCCTACCAAGAGACGGCAGAAATCTTCCGGCCAACAATGAACGGTGCTCAATGAACGAACAGAACACGTACGCCGAAATAGGGAAATTTGCAGTCTTTTCAACTGCTCAAAGTACCACCGCCCAACACCTACCTAAGAACAAAGAGCCGTACGCTGGTACTAACGAAAACGGCAAAGCCAAAGCTACCAATGCTAAAATCCCTGTCCAACCGTATTCCTATTCCATTGATCCTTGTTGTGCCTCTCTTAATAGTAACTTTACGAAGAATCCAACCACTGCTAATGCCTCTATCCCACATTATTTTAAGAACGACGAACCTTACGCCCAAGTCAGGAAAAGTGTGAAACCCCAGTCCGATGTTCCAGAACCAAGCCCGCGAAAAGCTAGCAAGAAGAGGGATTATTCGGAGCCTTTTTACACCAACGCACCGAAGAAAACATAAATGCCGACTATGCACGTAGCCAAATACAAATGTCTTGGAGCTTTCTTAATACACAAGTCCTAGCATCATTATTCACGAAATACTTCGCTTAAAGTCAGAGTGGCCATATTAACTTATGACTTAAACTCATATAAGTTAAGTTACACCTTCTAGTATGGTTTGACCTGCTTATATATCTGCTACAGGAAACGTACCGGTGTGTCTCTCTAATAAAATGTAATGTTGTAACAAGCACAGTTTTAAGAATACAATAAATGAGTTTCAATGTACGGTAATCTGCTGTCCACACTTTTAGCGATACCTGAACTTATACTTGAAGTGAACATATCGAAGACCAAATTCGTTGATTGGCTGGTTTTGAGTAATCGATTATAAGCAGAGCTAACTGACAATAGATTTTAATTAATAGATGTGCTGCAAAAAGTACGCGCTAATTCATTTCCATGTTGGCTCTATATCTAACCACTGAATCAGTTGGCTTTACATTAAAAAGGCTAGCAAGAAAACCGAATTTCCAGGAAGCTTCCCAGTTTTGTCTTATCTCGAGCGCAAAACTTGAATTTCCGTTTTCTTTTTCCGATTATTAAAGCGCAATAGCCACTAAAACCATGGATATTTTTTGTCGTGTCATTCCTTAGTGGCTTAGTTCCTACTTGTACTTCACACATGACGGAAAGTAACATTTCACTACAAACTAGACACTTTTGCTCCGATTCGGGCCTTTAGGCCCTATCAAGTCCGGCCATACGTCCCATTGGGATGTGTGGGCGTGTCTATTCAGCGGCCGTCGCTGTAGCGACAGCTTGTGTTGACATGCTTGTGTTGTTTGTTTTCAAAGCCGCACCGGATCACCTTTCCCAAACGAGTAGACTTTTTTTTTACTACATGTGCTATACCTATAGTGTACATAGTTTTCTAGTCAGAATTTTGTCAGCATGTCCCTCTTTAGCACACAAGATCTGGCCGAACCCATTTCCATAGTTGGGAGTCAAGTGAGCTCGGAATTGTGTGGCTGTTCATTGTTGGTTGCTTCCCTGTCTGAAGGCCCTAATCCGGAAATCATTGTTGGAACGTCTGACGGTCTTTTGAGTGTCCATTCCCACGTGCCTTTAGAGGATCTACGCGACAACTCCGGTGACACAACTCCGCAATGCAGATTTGAAGCCTTATTCGAAACCAGACTGCCTTCCCCCGTCCTGGACTTGCAGGCTGGGCGAGTAGCAGTGTAAGTTCTTATTGTATTTTTTAAATTGACGGGGGTTCCATTTCAGATCTATTTCTTTCTTTAATAGTGGAAAGCAGCTGCAGTATCTGATCGTACTTCATCCGAGGAAATTGACCGTCTACAGTCTGGCTATTAACGAAGCTTTATGCGAAGACGGTCGTCAGACACACTTGCTTCCGCTATACGAGCATAGTTTACCGAGACAAGCTTTTCAACTGGTCGTGGGATCCTTCGGTCAACTAGTCGACAAGGATCTGCTCTGTGTCCGGAGCTTAGATGGGATCTTGTCGTTTTATGAGCAAGAAAGACCGGGCTTCAGTGTCATGCTTCCAAATTCCTTTCTGCCGTCGTCCTTTTGTTACTGCCAGCGAACCGACAGCTTTGTGACCATCAACTCTTCGTTGGCCGTAGAGTGCTACAGGTTAGTTCCTTTGAAAAACTACGAATCTTAGGGATTAGTAGTTACTAATAATACAAGTTACTAAAAGTTAGTAGTTAATAGAAGATCTATAGCTTGTTACTCTAGGTATCAAACGTTAGGTGCTGCCGCAGATATGGAGGAGCGCATGCACGTTTCCCGAAAGAAGCTAAACCCAGATTGGTCGTATATGATTGGGGAGAATGTGGTCGACCTGCAGAGCGTGTGCTTCAAAGGATCTTGCTCACTGCTAGTCATTTTGGGGACAAAGTACCTCTACTGCCTTCACGACACGGGAACGTTGAAATTCATGAAGAAACTGGACTATGACTGCGCTTGCTGTTTCGCTTATCCGTCCAATAACGCTCCAGATTCAGTCATCATCCTGGTGTGTACGCATACGTCAACTTTGCTCGTCTATGAAGATGCAACCTTGCGTTGGAATTGCCAACTGCCCTTCATTCCGTTGTCGATTTGCCGCCTGAACCTAAGAGTAAGAACATCAGTTGTCCGAAGCATGACTCTCCAATTCTATTCCCCATTCTCCCTGTTAGTCTATGGCTGGTTTATTGCTCCTGCTTTCGAACACGGGGGAGGTTCGGGTATCGTATCTCGGAACCCAGCCCATGCAATTCGTCGCTCCTGCACCAAGACGAAACTTTGACTACGAAGCTGCTGAAAAAGAACTGGCCAAGCTCAACAAGCTGATCCGTTTATCAAAGGTTTCCCCAGCGCCAGGTACGGGTAGTATGTATTCACATTTTCTATGCGTCTTTTCAAATAAATGCGTCTTCCAAAGGTGGGAAAGTCGATAAAGAAGAACCGTTCTTTGAAGCGAGTTTGAGCTTCAATAGCCATGTCGAAAACTTGGAACCCCGGGAAAACAGCTTGGGTCGTTTTCTACTTCGCGCACTTCTGACTGTATCTACCACGTCCACTGCCCATGATGTCCATGTCAATATGCATTGCGTTTCACCTTTGGAAGTATCTAAATCATCGCACCAGTTTCCTGTCATCGGTGTGTCGTTTTAAGCGTGAAATAACGGATTGTCTGATTGTTAATTGTTCATTTGTTTTTTAGACAAGAAAGCCGAAGTGTCCGTGTACTTTTTCGTCGCCAATTTGCCCTGGATAGTCAGTGATTTGACGGTGCAGGTTACGTGTGTTTACGTTGACAAAAAGAACAAACCGGGTGCCTTTCAAATCGAAACAGAAATTCCGGCCATGTTGGTCTTGTCCATGGCTCAACCTGAGCGAGATGCAGACTACAAAGTTACTCTCGCCACCAGTAAACCCACTGTTCCACTAGGACTCTTATTTCCTGGTATGGACCAGCTAGATGGCTGTTTTTCTTAAGTTTTCAAGTCGAAATTCTCTATTTAGAGTTTGAAACTGACTCCAACAATTCCAATGTACTGGCGTTTGCGTTTGAAAACGGAGCCATAGTCACAATTCTGGCCTCCAAGTCTTCGGAACGTTACCGACTGCAATCTTCACATTTCCCTGGGTTAACTCTAGTCACCCGATTGCTAGTTAATGCCTTGAGAAATTTTTTTGCGAGCGACAAAAGCTTTCAAGTGCACTACGACACTCCTCTACCCTTCGATGAAGTTTTTCGCTACTTGGAGAGTTATGACAGTTCAAGACTTGGATTGGAAGAAGCTAAAGTAAAGCACGTTAATGCTTTTAGTTTCTTTAACTTTCATCAGCATGTTGAAACTATTTCAAAGGCGGATTTAGGCAGGCAGAGCTTACTATACAGAGCCATACAAAGACGTTTGCTGATAAAATTCCAAGAGCGGAATCCGTCTAGTCTTGATGGTTTGGATAAAGTTTTTAACCTCGTGCAAGAAAAGATGCTCAAACATATGTTGCACGCAGAAGAAGCTCAAAAAGTATGTTATAATTTAAATCTTCTTTTAGTAATGAGTTTTTTTGTTTTCAAGAATCTACTTGCCTCGTCCAATGATCTCGCGTGCTGTCTACGTTTACTTCTCTTTCTGCTAGCTCTAACGTCAAGTGTACAAACCGAGGACGCGGCCATTCTTCAGGACGTCTTATCTCCATCGGATCTGGACAACAGTACTGAGGAGCAAGTACGTGCAGCTTTCCTTTCCATTCCTATGCATACTTGACATCCCGTAATCGTGTGTTTAGTGTTGGGCGCAAGTAGCTGAGCTGCGGTTGACGCACTACCTGAAACAGAAGCTTGCTGGACCCGTAACCAGTCAGTCCGGTTTGGTTGTACCTGGGGAACGGGCTTCTCGGGTTGACCTGGGAAGACTGAAGAAACGCATCATACAAGCCATCGATGCATCAAGGAAAAAAACTACGAAACCGGAAGGTAAGACATGATTGCACTTTTGTAGCTTAAAAACGAAAGGGTTCCTCTCAAACAGTCGCTGCAAAGGACAACGAAGCCATTCCCGAAGAAACGTAAAACATCGGTCCAAATTGGATGTCTGTATTCGTGTCGACGATCTCCTCGCCTTTTATGTGTGTCTATGGTACGCGATAAGCCGTCCAGTGCATTGTCTCTCACGCATGCCTCTCCCATTGCAAATACAACTACAGTGATTCACTGATGTAAACTTTCCTTTCATGGTTTCCTGGTAAACAAGCTTAACAAAAGCAGTATCATTTCGAATCTCCGATCTTGGATCGCTTGCGAGCAATCGCGTCTTCCACCGCTTTCAACTGCTTGAGCAATTCCTCCCGACGCGACGCAGCAGCGGACTTCTTGGTTGGCTTCGAAGTCGTTTCCTTGGAAGCCACCTGGAAATAAAGCCAAACCACCGTAGAATACAACTAGAAACGTAGGAAGCTTTGCCTCTGTAATACCTTGGCTGGGGGCGGAGCGTGAGGAGGGGATTCCGCTTGTCTCTTTTTACTCGCAACAGGAGGAGGCGTGGCAGGTTTCGGAGGAGGTGAAATGGGTGGAGGCACAGGTTTCACTTCCCTTTCCTTCTCTTTCATCTTCTCGTTCCCTGAAAAGGTTACACAAAACACAGTTACCAATCACGGCGTTCTTGACAAAAAGAAAGACTAATATTACGTAATTGGAATTCGAATTCTTCGTCAGAGAGAGTAAACTTGTCATTCTTCTTCAAGACATTCTCTTTGGGTTTGATAGTCATCTTAATTTGCTTCTTGGGTGGCGGCGGCGGTGGAGCAGGCTAAACGATTCATAACAAGTAAGCATCAATCAAGCAGGGCTTTTCATGAAATTTCCTGGTTTTACTTCAAGCTTGGGTGGTTCTGGTTTCTTGCCCAAAACGGCAGCTGCTGCTGCTGCCATGTTAGCTGCATTGGCTGCTGCTTGCACTGATAAAGTGGGACCTTTGCTATACGGCTGCTGAGCACCTGGAACGCGTTTCTTTTCGGCAAATGTACGACTCCGGCGGCCTAAGCCATGAAAGACGAAGCTTAGCACTGGGTTTTCTTACTTTGCGATAATAAAACCAGACAACTTACGGTAATGCCGGCCGTTGGACCCTCGAGAGGAACCGCTCGTGTGCGAAGATTTGCTGGAAACAGAGCGAGACCTGGAACGCGACCTGGAGCGTGATACGGAACGCCGACCTGCTTTGGATTTTTCCCTTTCCTTGGGCTTGAATGACATTTTGGTTGGCGGCGGTGATGGGGAAATAGATCTAGGTTTTCTGCAAGACCGCTCTATCATTCCGAAGTCTAATTTTCCCTTTGGTTGACACTTACGTTGCGATTTTGCGCGGAGGGGATTCTGCTTTCCTTGCGGGCGCAGCTGTCGCCTTCTTCTTCTTCTCCGCTTTGACGGCCTTCTTTTTGGAACCTGCCGTTTTCGGTCGGCGTGACCCAGATTGACCTGAGTAGGATGACAAGCTGGATTGGCTGGAACTACGGCTATGTGAAGGAGACCGGGATGGACTCGAGTAAGAGGCAGTCGATGACCTGTTTGGCGAAGGGGAAAACCAGCCTTTTTGCTTTTTCTTTTAATAGCCACTTTTTTGAATTTTTGCTTACGAAGAACCAGACGAGTAGCTTCGACGACGACTGCCTTTGTAAGTCGGAGATTTGGAATCGGTCCAAGGTTCAACCCAGTCACTGGGATGCTGTTTGGCATGCTGCACAACCTCCACGTGCCTATCAAAAATTCCCCAAAGCAGGTTGTTATTCGTTGCGCCTTTCTAATGTGCTCATGCAAAAACCCGGTTACCTTCCTTCTTGCCAAGGCTTTTCTGGGGGAGGGGGAGGAAGCGGGGCCCTGTAGTACGGATCTCGTTCGCGGCGTGGAGGCGGACCACCCCCAAAATACTGCCTTTCATACAATTCCTGCTTTATACGCTCTCGCTCACGATAGTCAGTCTCTCGGTACAGAGTTCGCAAATCTGCTCCTTCTGCCGGCGGCTGATGATGAGGAGCAGCATGTGGGCGGGGCGTATGGTAAGCGGCTGGGGCTGGCGGATGCCAGTTTTCACGAGGCGGTCTAGTGACAACGGGTGGAGCCACTCTTTCAAAGGCTTCGATCTCGTCCAGTCTAAACATGACACAATGTCTCGTTAGTGGAAACAAAAATGAAAAAAAAATCCTTTACTCTGGGTCCCGTGTTCTCACTGGACTGGCAGGACGAGTATAGTAGTCGTTTTCCTTATCGAGATCCTCTTCGCCCAAGCCCAAGTTCTTTTTCTTTTCTTCAAAGTCAATATCTGTCTCTTTCCGCACTAGCGCTTTTTTCACCATCTAAATAGCAGAACAGTTGTTTAACCCTGCAGAACCACGTTTCTTAAGACTAGCCTTACTTCTTTGGCTTGGCGAAGTCCTCGCTCCCAAGCTGTTTCGACCACGGGATCTGGACGAGCCACTTCAGCCTAGATCATGGAAAAGCCCCGTTTCATTTTATACATCTATTAAAAAAAGTCAAAAACAAACACAAAACTATTACTCTTTCTGGACGTTCGTAGACGTAAGGAGGCGGAGCGGGCTGAGGAATACTGGGGCGTGCCGGGGCGAACATGTCGTAATTGCCTTTATCCATCACTCCCGGATGCAGAAACCTGATTTGAAACAAAAAAATAAGAAAAAAACGTCGTGGATTAGATCATAGTTATGCATGCAAAATGAGTTGGTACCTGCAGTTGTGACCCCAAGTACAGTGGCCTTTACTGTAAAAACGACACATGGGACGTGGTTCCATACGTGCATGTTTGCCCAGATCTTCGTCGCTGCTAACCTCGCCCTCTTCCAAGTCTTCTTCTCCAACTTCTTTGATATCTTCGTCGCTCTTGATTTCGCCGTCTCCGTCGTCGCACTCACCTTCCTCGCCCTCTTCTTCTTCGTCGTGGTCCTTCTGTGAGGAGCTCGTGGGCCGCTTCTGTTGCTCGTCATCGCCTTCGAAATCCAACTTGTCTTCCATTTCTAAAGTGTCCAGCCGGTCAACCGATTGCTGGTGCGGTTCCTGGGATTTGGACTCCAGGTTAGGCTGCTCGTCATCGGATAGCGATTCCAAACTGGCAGCTTCACCAAAGTTGCTGCCTTTTGAGACACTATCCGGGCGATCAACATGATCTAAGCCCGGGCTTTCATCCCCCACAGTGTCTTGTCTGACAGTCTGACTGTCTGAAGAGTCGCTGTCATTTAAATCCTCTACAGTTTCCGAAACGGGACTTTGCGGATCATCACCCACGTAACTGTCATCTTGTACTAACGCACCCAGAGCACTTTCAGCCTCCGAGTACGGCAAGCTGGCTTCTGCGTCATTTTGTTCTGTGTCTGACATTCCTTCTCTGCTGGGCGAGTCCATAACCTAACGAAACGTTGCCAATTTAGTAAGTAAACATATTACCAGAAGTAAACTGAAAACGCTATCCCAACGGCTGCCGTAGTGTACTGTAGAGAACAAAAGGAAAACAACCAAACCAAACTGAAAGCCAAATTTTTACCGAATCAATACAGCAGACTACCAACCCCTTTTGAAACATTGAACTTGGTGCATTTAAGAGTTACTAAACGGCCAGAAATGAACGATATAATAAAAACTAACCGGATTCAGAGATGTAAACAGACGCAGACGCCACAACTATAATCAATGACCTGTTCATATCGATACTCGAGACTGGTGACATTTTGTCCGATCAAGCGATATCAATACTCGTGTCAAGTTTGGCGCGCTTCGTGTCTGCGAACGTTTTCTTATCTTTTGTGAACGTTTCTTAATGTCAGTGCAAGTCATTTTATTTTTGTGAATCTCCCTCATCGTACACTTTATGTACTTAATATTGAAACATCTCACTCCAAACAAGCCTTCTGAACGTATTCCTCGCAACGTACGTTCCCTTATGGGAATACTCATGATCTTATGGGAATATTCATATTCTGATTAATTCGCCATGCCCGCAAAACTCTGGCTTGTTGATTTGCTCCCCCTCGGATTTGTCAAGTGCACGACTAAATTGGGGGTGAAGGAAGAAAGCCATTGAATCCTCCCATTTGCATAATTTGGTCATCAAGTATGACAAATTGCGTTCTAGGTAAGGGCTTCCGGATGGAAGGAAAGTGTTTACTTATTTTATCGCCGTGAGGCGCAAGTTGCCTAAGGGAGGCGCTTTAATGTGCAGCTGGTAGGGGGACGCTCTACAGCGCCGGGTGTGAGCCGCAGGCACCGTCCGCTCATTTAACGTAGCGGTGCGTCTTCTCCCTTGTTCTTGTTATCACGAAACCGGAGCAGTAGAAGGTATCAGAAGGAAGCGGCTTCAAATTCTGTGCAAGGATAAGTTGTGTACCGTAAGACGAAGCCCAAGTGATAGCGCCAATCCCGCATCTCCTCCCATAGTTTTGTTTCTAATTTCGTTTTGTTTCTAATTTCTAATTTGCGAGCCAGAAAGAAAACATCACAAGAAAATGGGGCAAGTTCTGGAACCCACCGTGTCAGCTGGGGAGGTTGCTGATCGATCTTGGTATATGTAGTGCCCTCGCCATTGCCTTGCGACGCCGGGCGTCGTAACGTCCAGACTGGAATGTGAGTCAACCTTTGTTGCTGTCCTTGTCCTTGACTCTGGGAAGATTTTCGGCTACCGAAGCGAAAAAGCCACTCAGCGCTAATAATCCAAAGCAGTGAACCATTGCCTATTGTTTACCTGGACGGCGGAACGTGGTTCTCCAACACCATTCCAACTACTAGTACTGAGCTGTTGACAAGATTAAACAAAGATACGCTTGCTAAAGAAAAGTGAAAACCTGTGATAAAAAAAAATAAAAATGTCGGCGTCAGATCTGTACAGTATGTGCTATGGAGCTCCCGAAGATGTCGAGTACGCTTATGGGCTTAGTTTGGAGGAATGGGCGAAGGATAAACCCCTTAGCATTTTGCAGCTCGATCCCGCTGATCGAGCCGTTTTAAGGATTGCCGGTAAGTGGATGATTCTATGCAAAACGTTTATGATGGGTTCCTTTTGTTTGCCAAAAGTTGCGTTTCGGGGCTGGGTTACTACGTTAACTTTCCAGCGCGTCATGTGCGATCGTGCTTTGCACATCCGCATCGACTCGCTTCTTATTTTCATTCTTGAAATTCATTCCTGACCAGTTTTCCTGGGAGCTAAACTATAGCTCTCATGATAAGGATATTTTTGGCTTTCATTCAGTTTTCAAGTCACGTGGCTGAAGCTCATTCACTTGGGCCCTTATGACCTAAATTCAGATTGATTTGCTCAAGCCTATGATTTATTGGAGCTGTGTTTACATTTGGTGGGCAGCTGATCCAACAAGGAAGTAAAAGCCACGGACGCCTTCTCTATGTTCAGGCGGCGACACGTAGCCTTACATCGGCCTGGCAACCCTTCAATAATGTCTCAATAATGAATTTGAATACCGATCACCGAACGTGGATCCTACCCGTGACTCGTAGCCTAACTCCGGCCTGGCTTGGCAACCTCTCGCTGTCACAATAGTGAATGTTAATACCAGTCACCGATCGAAAGATTCGGTCCTACCGGAAACTCGTAGCCTAACTCCGGCCTGTTTTGAAGCGGTCCGGGGCTAAAGCGAAGGATAGTGCAAGTGACACAATGCTGATGAGAGAGCTTTGCAGATTCGCGCTCATTGTAGTATTCTTGGCTGTTATCCATACTTCATTACGGACTCGTGCTTGGTATGTATTACGGCGCAGGGGGTAATGGTCTGCGGCTTGTCGAGAACATCTAGAAATCTGGGATGAGCGGAAAAGAAGGATAAGATAAGAGCCTTACACAGCTGCAGTTTCATGTCCACCTGCGATTCAAGAAAAAAGGAACGAAGAAAAGTTGGCCAGGTAGAATTAAGGAAGAGAAAGAGCTTCTCATTTCCTTTGCTTTTTCTTTCCATGTTATGCACTGCCAAGTTACGAGGGGGCTGACTAGCCGGAAGTCAGGAAGGCTGGTTTTTTATCTTTGTAAAGCGTCGAGATCCTGCTCATTGCAAACCAAAGGATTATGTAATTAAGCGAAAGACCTTTACAGTCATCTTTAGAAGGATTTTCCGGCCGTAGTGCGCTGATAAAGAGGAAAGGAGGGTTAACCTTGTCAAGCTCACGTTGGCAGAATTTCGAGCAAGGGGGTTATTTGCATGTCAAGTATTCGGAATGCAAAGTGTTGCGACGAGCAGGACGGTGACTGTAAACAAATGAAACGACTCCTTCCAAGTCTGAGCTGAGAAAGTGACAGGCAAGCCATATTCTTCCGGTCTTTGTGGTATCTCGCCTCCAGCCAGGCATGACAAAGGCCATTGCCAGTACTTCTGGATTTGTTTCTTAGGCAGAAAAAAGATACACATACTAATAATAAAACGGTAAATTTGTCCTTATTTGATCTAACCATTATACTTAAAGCTAATCTTATACCTATCCTAGCCTAATAATGCACTTTCGATCGTTAAAACCTATTTTATTTTATTTCCTATTTTAGACTTTTTTATATTTATTTCCCTCAGTCAGTAGGGTTCAGGCTCTTGGAGAACGGGTTCAGCGCAATAAAGTGGCCATTTTCTGGGTCTTTTTTGTCCGTTTGATAGGGGAGAGAAGTCTCATTCGTTTAGTCTAACATAGACGAGATTGTTTGGGAAAGAGATGACCCCGGATCGCAACTTATCTTGAAACTTGATTTTATTTTTAGTTTATTTCTTGTTTTTATATTATTTTTCTTTAATTTCAAAATTGGCTTTTAAAAAAATCTGTCAACAGTACTTGGAGACACCGTGGGACAAGTCCGTGACCGATTTTTTTCAATTTTTTTTCTTTTAGAGAACTTAAGTCTTATTTTCTTTTATTTCCAAGGAGGAGATCCGGTTTCGTGGTGTTTTTGAAGAACGGTTTTCCTTTCTAGCCGTAGTTTCTCGGGCACTACCGCATGGCACTTGGAATTGAGCAGCACAAGTAAATCCAAAGTGCCAAAGTGAAACAGGCAGGGTAAAAACGGATTCGTGCTTTAGGGTGTGCTTCTGAACGGAACTACCACGCTGGGAATGGAATACAGGGGTTTCTCACGTTTCTTATCATAGAATTGACGGGTTTCCTCTAGCTTTCCCCGTTTAGCTTGTCCAGCCCCGAGCCCCCCTTTCGCTTTTTTATTTTTTCCCTTTTTTCTCCTTTTCTAGTCCTACTAGTTCTCTTAGCGAGTTTGGTTCCCGAGTCAGCATATTCTTTCATACTTGATGTTTTTGTCAGTAATTCGAGGACTGACGCAGCTGATTAGCGTGTAAATCCGGGCTTAGTAGGACATGTGGATGAGTCAAAGGGTTAGGTTTTGGAAGTCGCGTGGAGTTGGTTTACCATAGGATTTTTGTTCAAGAGCGTCTCCCTGGGGGGGACTCATAGTTGAAGGCGCCGGATTTCTGCTGTAATTGCGGAGTTTCAGGGACTAGGGATTGGACTGGATAGCTCTTTTCGCGGTGGCAATGCGGCCATAGGATGCGAAACACGCTCGAGATAGCGGAAAGGATCAATAAAAGGGAAGGGCCCTTTTCAGTGGGCTCTCGGTCCTGTCCTGTCCTATCATTCCATCGTGTTCGTGCCATTTTTCGGCTCTGTTCTCTATTTTTTAAACAATATTTGGGGGTCGGTTAAAAGCTAGTGTAGGATTGGTCTGATGTGTATCAGAAATACTCGACAAAAGATTGGCATTTTGTCGGAAGATTTTAATTGACGTTAACAGCTTCCTTTCGGTTATCTACTAAATAGCTTTCGGTTATCTTACGAAATAACTTTCACACGATTTGTTACTTGCGAGATCGATAAGTGTGGACTGATCGATAAGGTTTCTTGGGAACGATGATTCATAGGCTTCCTATCCCACACCTGGTAGGTGAACAAGAAGACCACGCCCTTATCTGAATGACGTGCCATTCCGTGTCCCTTTTTTTCAACTATTATTATGGATGTTTTATTCTGGGGAAATAAGCAAATAAGACTAGAGAAGTAATCTGAATGACGTGCCATTCCGTGTCCCTTTTTTCAACTATTATTATGGATGTTTTATTTATTTATATTAATAAGACTATGGAAGTTATATGTATGTCGTGCTTTATGCCGAGGGAAATAGGCAAATAAAGTTAGAGAAGCTATCAGGTGTTTAACTTGAATCCGCCAGTTGAAGGTAGATAAGAGTTGGTATTGGTTTTATGAGCATTACATGCCCAGTTGCCAACGTCACAGCGGGCGTTTTGTATTCAAAAGCTAGCTTGATTGAACGCTTGCTGTTCATGCAAACAGTAGTTTATGAGCATAGATTACTGGTAGGAAGTTGAATGGCGCTTTAGCGTGTCATGCTCTGGCCTGACATGGAGCCCCATTCCTTGTTGAACGCTTAGGCCTGAACAGGTTTTCGGAAGTGTCGAGGAAAACATGTCCAGATTTTTTTATTATTTTTTTAGGCAGCATCGACTGTTCGGAGATAATGACTGTTTTGCTATGTAACGCGTCTTTAGAACCCTTTTTGGGGCATGCAATAGCGCTTAAACATGCTTTACGCGATAGAACCTGCCAACGTAATGTTACGTATTGTCGAAACAGAGATGTTTTTTTAACTCGATAATTTAGCGAGCCTTCTAAGACAGCGGAAGTTTCGCCATTCGCAACGAAAACCCGTTTTAAGACGGATTCCCATCTCCCATCGTAAGTCTTGTCCGCAAGACATGTGTTTGCTGGATGTTGCAATTGCAATGGGTCAAGGCTCCCTAGTCCGGTCCACTAGCTGTTTTTTTAACGAGTTGTCCTTACAATTCTTATGTTTTCTGTTTTTACGACTAGTGCTATTCAACCCGTCTTGCTGCAGCTGGGGAGGTGAACTGCGCACCTGTGCTAATATATACAGATACATAATAATATACACAGATCCCTCGCGTTCAGATTGACGTAAGAAAAGGGCAGGAGTAAAAGTGCGTTAGGGACGCTGACGAAATCTTGCGTTCATCTCTAGGCGTTCCTATCGTCACCTTCTCAGCGTGACACGCGGATTACAGTATTTGCTGATCAACGAAAAACATGTGTGCTTAGGGTATATACACTCTGATATCTTACAGCCTTGGGCCTTAGGGGTGTTGTAACGGTGGAGATAATGACAGACGGAAATGGATGAAAGACACGATGCGGCAGGAAAACAAGGCTGGTCACTCACTGCTTTGTTACGTTCCTGTTCCCCGTCAAGGTCGTTTGAAGTGAGCGCGCTTTTAACCTTGACGTGTACGGCCGCTCCTAGATGGCGTGAGTGTCACATTCGGTTGTCGAAATCAATGGACACGAGTCGTGCAGGCTTTCTCTCGGTCGCGGCTTGAGCTCGCCATAAATTGTGAATGTGCAGGTGAATTTAATTAGTGCGGTTGTATTTTCTTCAGCTCTGTTACCTAATATGGAGCTGCCCAAGTGAACCTGTCAGCGTCAATATTCCTACGGTTTGGACGCCATTTCCCAGGGCACCAAAGTCAGAACGTGTTTTCTTGTCTTGATAAAGAAAATATTGTGGTTTTGTCGCTCGGTTTTATTCGTTTATTCTGACAACTCCCATAACATAAGGGAAAAGGACGGAATTTGTGTCCGTCTTGGTAGCCTACAACAACCCACAACCGCACTAAGTTTGCGCTCCACGTCCAAAGTGCACCAAGTTTGACCTAATCAAGAAAGAATTTCAGTGCAGAGAAGGAGGACAAATACGCGAGTCTGAACTCCAAAGGCTGTGTGAGTGCGACCAAGACTGGAGACGAATGACTGCCATTAAGCAATCGCGGCCATACCCAGGCGTATCATAATAACATAAAGTCGAAGCGATAAGCGACACGATGGAGATTTCTAGTCTCCCTTTAGTTTAGCTGCTGCTTGCAGGCTAAAGTGTTGGATTGGACTTTCCCCCTTTGCTATGGCCAGTTTTCTTTTACTGGGAAATTTTTATACTTTTTTACGTTTGAACTAGTTTTCGTTGTTTTTAAAACAAGTTCCACCTTAGCAATGTGCTACGCTCTTTAAGTGACACAAAAGAGCGGAGGAAACAGACACATTGGAGGTGAGTGGTCATTTGCATAAACGGATTTCCCATCGATTGCTCAGCGCCATCCCGTCAAAGGTGTGTAGGGACAAATCCGTACGTCACCTAACGTATGCATCCATCCATCCAAGCAACAACACAACACAGCCATGCTGCTGTGGGAGACGCCAACGACACCGTCCACTTAGTAGCGAAAGAGACAAGCGAAGCACCTGCCACGCCTACTCTACCTTTTATTCAGACTCTCCCTTTCACTCCTTGCAAAAAGAATGCTATACCACGTCCGGTCAGCTACCACGATCTTTCGCTCCTTATTTTTGGTTTTTATTGAACCAACGCTAACTAAAGGAGAATCTAAGCAAACTATCCAAACATTCAGCTGCCTGATTATCAGCCGCAAACTTATTTCAACCGTGTCGTCACCTATCACGTTGATAAGTGTTTTTTTTTTTATAGAAAAGCAATCCCCCTAGGTTATAAAATAGCTGCCCGATAACGTAAATCCCTCGTAGGTAGACATGGCGCCTACCCCCTAAATAATACTAAAGAAAAAAATGAACAATACAGTTGCAAAGGGTAGAGCATAGGAAAGATCCTGGATCATCGACATCCCTAGTAGACAGACTCGAATAATAATACTAATGAAAATCAATGAATACGATAAGTAGGAAAGGCTAGAACGTAAAGAAAAGAAAATCCGCCCTTGTAGGGGCAATCCTAGATTACTGTTTAGGGTGGGGGGTTAGAGTCTATCTAGGGCCTTAGAAGGGCGGGAAAAGGACTCGTGGGGGTCTGGTGGGTCACACCCCGACGAAGGCATTCTATGTGTATACCAGATTTACCACTTTTAGGCAGAGCAAGAGGAGAGAGAGAGAGAGATCCGAAAAGAGAGAGGAAGGTTATCTTTGTTATGTTGCTACTAGGCGGTTTCCCCCTTCAAGTCAGCATCAGCATCTTTTGAGAGCTGCGGCTAAAAGCGGGCTAAATACATGGCGGTGGGCCGCGGCAGTCTGACCAGCGTGATCGAACTGGTATATGTTGTCTTGGTTGGGGAGTTTTGTGCCCATACCAGGAGAGCGTTATACACAGCAGCTCGTTCATCGCTCAGGTATATCTAAAGGGCAGGTAAAACCGTGGTGCATCCAGCAGTCTGCCTTCGGCAGTCGTGGCCATACAACAGTCGGTGGAAAACTGTCCCGAATTGTTCCTGCACGTTTTCAAGAACAAGGTTCTGGTTTTTTAAGTTAGCTTTCTCGAAAGAGTTTCTGGAAGAACCTGCAGAGAGAAAAGTCTTCAGAAAGAGTCATTCTTGGCGTTTTGAAACTTTCTTTGGGAGGACAGGAACCATTTCGGTCATGTGTTGTTGATTGGACGTGGATGGGTGCAATCCGCTAGTGAGTGCTTGGAAAACGACGACTAATAAGCTTCGTACAGGTGTGGAAACCTGCGCTCCTTTCAAGATTGATTGTGCCATGGCAAAGACAGCCCAATAAGAGAAAAAAAAAATAAAAGAGTCTTCTAGCATTGTATGCGAGCGTTATTCAAGTGGCGGCAGTTCCCACATTGTGAATCCGTACAGAGATCGGAATGACGACCCAAGCGTACTATAAAGATCGGCTGGGCTTTGATCCCAATGATCCCAAGGAAAACAGCGGCTTGGATCCGACTTTGCACGGCTATGAAGAAAATTTGAGCAAATTCAAAGGTTGGTGGGATTTATTTTTCACCCAGAAAGGTTAGCCTTCTATACATCCAATCGTTTCAAAAATGTCCAAACTCTAAATAGAAAAATTTCCAAATTCACTTTTTCCAGACTAATTTTCCCAGTGAAATGTGCATGCCACATTGCTTAATCCCTTCGGAGTATTCTGAGAAGGTGGTGGGGAAACTTCCTCTTCGGTTGCTCTCTGTAAGACATAAGAGCGTGTTGCAGAATCAGGATGGTATAATTTGCATCTGCCCACGCTCCCCTTCCTTTCTTTTAAGAAAAAAGAAAAATAATGTTGGAAAAATCCAAAAAAGCCACTCAAAGGTATTGGTTCGTTAACCTTCATATCAGGAAACACTAGGGGGAGAAGAAGTGTCTATACAGCAGGAGGGGTTCTTGGTGCTCTGGGCGGCCCACCATAATGCAGCTACAGGTGAATTTGTTAAGTCGAATGGAATGTGGCGGAGTGTGTGGGGAAGGTGAGGGTACCAAGGAGGACTTCGAAAGCAAAAACCTACTGCATGTGAGCCGTGACCAGGAGAGAGAGAAAGACATAATAATGCCTTGTTGTGCAATCCAAGTCCATCCTCGGTACTCCTCCGCATGGATTCACGGAACAGAACGGAAGTACACCCGTGAAGGCCAATTTGCGTGAGCACAAGATCGCCCCCAGCAGTGTAGTAATCTTCAAAGTCTGGAAGCTTTTCAAAGTCTTGGCAAATGGGGCTTTTCGTGGATTTTCAAGTTCGTTCGAATCCAGCACCGAATTGTGTGTACTTCCTCCAAACTCTCCTAAAAATCGACTCGTTTTTGGCATTAATGGAAAGAAACCGGTTGGGAGGAAAGTGGGAAAGAAGTTACGCATTGCATACACAGTTTTGTTTTAAGATCGTGAAATTTGGGTTTGGCAGAGATCGCAAATGAACGCGAAGAATATGACCGAATCATAGTAACCCCCTGCCTAGCCGCCTACGACGAC
The DNA here is from genome assembly GCA_023053545.1 of Lepidurus packardi. NCBI lineage: Eukaryota > Metazoa > Arthropoda > Branchiopoda > Notostraca > Triopsidae > Lepidurus > Lepidurus packardi. The sequence continues at coordinate 13,759,365 of JAKZAN010000001.1, forward strand.
TATAGGATTATTATCTGATTTATTATCGTAATTTTTTGTTTGATTTCTTTTGATTTATTATGATTTTTTAAGTAGGATTTGGTTTAGCATTGTTTTTCTTTTGGTGGGGTGAGGGTTGGGTATAGTCTAAGAGTAGGTTGAGGTGTTATTACTCGGACATGGTAAAGCTGTTTTGGCAGCAGATAAGATTGGAATCGATCTTGTAAAACGCGTCAAATTGATCTTTACTATTGTTCTGTAATGATGTTCACTATTGTGGAGCTATAGAGGCTAAAGAGCGCTGATAAAGTGTTGAAGGTGAATTAAAGCTGGACAAGGTAAAAAGAATTTCCAGTTTTTTATGCAGCGCGATTGCACGTGATAAGGAGACAGGCAATGGGCGTCTAGAGACGTCTGAAATCTGTTCTTTTGATTCTATGCCTTCGCCGCTAGAAGTATAAATGCGTACCAAAAGAAAGTTAAAGGCATAGTTTTTCGCTCCTTTTTTTCTTCCACAGCTGTTTGTTAACCAATTTAGTGATTATATTAACCTGATTACTTACTTTCAGCTCTTTTATGTCGCTTTGAATTCTTGATCCTTTTTGTTCTGTGCCATTAAACAGCTGATCCTTGATATCGTTTCAGTGCTCCTGGCATCATTGATATCGTAGGCTTTCCATATAAAAATTACTTTGTGTTTCAACATTCTTTGTTTTTTTTTGTTTCTCATTGATATCGTAGGCTTTCCAGATAAAAGTGACTTGTATTTCAACATTTTTTGTTTGTTTTTCTTGTGAGCTTCGCACACTCAGCCCATAGTTTTCTATTCCAACTTCTAGATTGAAGAGTTTCATTTAAAAAATCAAGAATTTAGTCAAGAAGAAAGCTCCTCATCCTGGGAAGTCTCTATTCTCCTTCTTTGACAGTGCTACTATTACTTTCCGGAATTAGTCATGCCCATTGACAAAAGAGTTAACATTGTTTTTTTCTTTTATTCCGCTCTTTAACAGATGAACGGGATGCTATCCAGAAGAAAACCTTTACCAAATGGGTCAACAAACATCTGAAAAAGGTAAGCATTTCTAGACTACAATCCTAAATGCGCCTGTTTTGCCTATTGCATTGTTTGCCTATGTATTCTATTTTAAAAAAAAGAAAAATGGGAAGTTGTAGCGTCGAATGTTCCAAAGCCCGAAAGGGAAAGCCTGGCATGGAAGGCATAACGTGGCAGTTTCACATAATGTTAACTTGTTCGACCTTTGCTCTTGACAAGTCAAGTACCGTGTCCCTTTTCCCGTTACGATTCTCTTCAAGTCGAGCAATGACAAGGGGTTATTTCACAACCAAATGGCTCCTTTACATGAGCCACTTAGATTATAACAGATCTGGGCATTCTATTCTACGCATACTAACGTCCCATCTTATACAAGCTGTCAGACTGGAAACACGAGGGTTGTCCCAATCTGTTTGGGCTTTTTGGTGGAACGACAAGTTAGCTTTATAGCTTTGGGATGAATAAGCAATAGCGGTTGAGCTAGAAAAAGCCATTGGCATTGACGCAAGAGACAGTGCAGTACTGTTTTTTATTAGTGTGTTTTCCCTGCGTTTGATTACAGTGCAGTTCGAATGTGCGGTCTTGGGGTTAGAGACATAGCGTGTGGGTTCTGACCGTAATGGGAACCGTAAAGACAGGCCTTGTCATTCATTATCATGTATAGCGTGATGACTAAGTTACAGGTTGGGAATTTCATTTGCTTTTTCCTCAGTATGTTTCTGGGAAGAAAGGAACCCAAACAGCTTTATTTTCGGAACGTACACAGCACCATTATTTCACGTGGACAAGCGTTACCGTGACTTTTTGGGCCCAAAGTTAAGAGGCCTTTAGATGCCCAAATGGGTTGGGTTAGGCGACAGGTTCTCGATGTATTAGGAAGTTTCTGGGGAGCTCCAAAGGCCGTGCAAAGTTACGTAGGTGTTTATGAACTGGCAAGAAAGCTGCTGGTCAATGAGCTTTATTGACATAGACTTTATGGACATGAGCTTTGCTGGTCAATGCGCAAAATCCTTACGAGGAAACGAAATTTCCGAGCAGGTACAGTTCTATCTTAACAGGCATTTGCGTGGCCTTATGCTACTTTGAACTATGGTTTCATTACAAACATGGCGAGAGAACGTCAACATGCTGCGGGGATACGTAGTATATTGTTATGCTACTCAAGCAGGGTTTTTTTCACGCGTGCGGAGCTTTTGGGGCCGGCCTTGTATGGGTATGCAACTTTGCCAACTCGACTAATTTGGACTTGGTTTTTGAAACTTGGTCATAGAAAGAAACTATGCAGGACCGCATTTGTAGGGAAGGTTGTGCGAGGTTTTTCAGAACTCTGCATGGTTAACTGCTGAGCAAGTTGTTTTTATTGTTTGGGGGCCCCTTTTTCTTACATTCTTTCGTTTTTTTTGGGCTCCCAAGAGGGTATTAAACCAATTTTTTCCTCGAATGGAAAAGGTGGAAAACATTTCTCCATGTCCAAGGCCACCGACTCCAACTTTCACTCTAGCGAGATCCATATTGGGAAACTCTTTATGCATTCAGCTCCCATATTAAGCCACACAAGTAGTACACTTGGACAGTTGGTATTTTTGGTTGGCCCAGGGTTCTTCGTTGTCCCCGATACTTGTCAACGACGTCGATCTTGGGAGTGTGAAAGAGACAAGTTTTCTTCCCTCTTAAAATTGGATGAAAAGCACACAACCGTTTTGGTTATGACTCGACAGGCGGTCATGATTGGAAAGTGGAGGGTACATTGTGTCATCTCCTTTGGCTGTAGCGTGACGTATCTACCTTTGGCTGGCAATTGCTGGAATAGTAATCAGGGTTCGGTTGGATAGGCTGTCGTCACCACGGATACTAATTTAGACCCATGTTCGAGCTGCGGGGAGAGAAAGCCGCTGTTTTAATTCGGCTTGTTTTGCAGTGCCAATTCGATTGAATTGGATGTGAAGCAATTCGTATACAACGTGAGATGAAATTTGTCTTGGGGCCGGTGCTTCAAATTCGGAAAGATACCCTTTTGGGCTAACTGGCTCTAAGACAAAGTGGGGTTCCTGAGCAACGGAAGGAGGGCAGGATTTTCTTTCTTTTATTTTTTTTAAGTACGTTTGCGTAACCTTAAAAGGTCATTAGAATGATCAGCTTGACGAGAGAGTTTTACCTTTCAAACTTGATGGACATCCAAGACTAAGGATGTTGGTTAAAATCGACCTGCGATACGGGTTGAAACTGAAGAGACATTTGTTAGGATTGCTTAGAGATTGAATCTATACACATATTTTTGGATTTTTTTATGTGTTATTAAAGGCACGTGAGTAAGATGTCAGATCTGTCACTTTGTCTCGGCGCTTGGGGATTCCGTCAAGATTCTGTATTAACGAAACAGCCGTATGTAACGAAAGTTCTTAGTCGGGGCTAACGATTTCGAGTTCGTTAGTTGTTGAGGGGAAAAACTGGTCTCGCAACAATAGGTCGTTAAGTTTGAGTGACATTTAGGTTAATTACCTGCACTTGCTTCCAGCAATTTTTTGGTATATATCTAGCTTTCATAACGAACGCAGGTCCTAAAATGGCCGTGCCACTTTGTCGCAGAAAGCATACGTTAAAGGAGAGAAGAAAGTAGCCAATAGTTTTGCCCATTTAGGAGCGATTTGGAGCAGGCCACGTCAACTCGTTAGGTAACTTTGAAGCCTTTAGTTGTTATGAATTGGAGCTCTGACAACGATAACAAGCGGACTCACGTTGACAGGCCCCTTTTCGTTAATTGTTTAATGTAATAATTTAATTTTCGTTTAATATCAAGTGTTTAGCCTCGTTTTGAACGCTTCAAGAAGCCAATTTCCAGGCTCCTCATGGTCATCGTGGGCAGGGAGCTTTGGGTCCTTGGCGTCGACCCCTTTTTGAAAGGTTAATTCACTATCATGCAAACTGCAGCCAACCGTCTCTAACGTCTGAACCGTCTGAACTGAACTGAACCGTCTCTAACGCACTCGACGAATTCAGACGTGCGTTCCCATCTTAGGTTGTTTCTGGAGTCTATTTGAGGGTTAGTTCACATCACGTATAATGAGATATCTATCTATTTTTTTTGCCACAGCCCGTTCGCATGAGATTGCGAAAGTCTTACTTTTTGCGTGGGTTGGAAGATCGTGCCAATTTTTTTAAAGGGTGTGGCTTAGGGTATTTTGTTTGCAGGGCTTTGGAATATTATTGTTTTGTTTTTAATATCCGCTTTTGTAAGAAAGCTGGCCACAGAATCGAGTGAAGCACTTGTCTGTGAGACTCCTTCGTGTTTGTCTTCCTACGGACATTGGACACAAGAGGATGCTACACGGTTTACATGGCTTTATATGGGCAACCGTCCGGGGTCCTCGAGTCCGCTTTTTTACACTCCATTTTATGTCGAGTTGGAAGTGAGTGACTGGGTGTTTTCTTGTCTTTAGGCTTGTATAGGCCTAGGTAAATTAGCTTTGATGATGGTTTGGTTGTTCGCTTCCGTCGGTGACGTCAGTTTAAGTGTTCTAGTTTGGCCAGATGATTTCATTAAAAAAAACTGTGCATGTGGAGAAGTAGTGCATTTGCATAGCGAAAACATGCGCCTGATTCTTCTAATCATCCGGGTAGGAGTGAATATCCCATCTTGGAAGGAAAACGCCCATGACAGCTTGGAACGAGTCGTTTCCATATTGGGCATGGAACTTGGTGTAATTTCCCATGCCTGTTATAATAGAAAGAAAGGAAAGACTCAAAAGAAATGAATATAGAAAGGCAATCAATTTGGCCAGGGATTTCAGGGTATTGCTCTGTGCCTCCTCTTCAAAACGTCTATCCTGTAATGAAGGTATGGTTAGCCCAGATAGATTGGATGGCTTATTGTTGTGTTAAGTTCAGGATGTTAAGTTATAAGTCAAGTTGCGGTGTGTTGTATGGGGATCGTGACATGCGGTTTGTCTAGCGTGCCAAGGAAAATCTGTCATGGTTAAGGAAGAAAGAAAGGGAACTTTTCGGGGTGTAATACGAAATGGTGAGAGAGCCATTTGAGACCAGAGACCAGTAAGGCCAAAACTTTTGGGGCGAACGTATATTTCTCTTCAAAGTCTGTAAAACGTAAGAGGCTGAGAGCTATGGGGAGTTGTAGAGGTAGAGTTACGTCTTCAAAAGTGGATTTCCATTTTTCGGCTTTTCAGGTTAAGCGAGCCACACCTGTTGAGTAGCGTCAATACACACTCGACGCCCTGGCAGTCCACCGTATGCGTGACTTTTCGCTATTTTTGGCGCAGAAAAAGCTCCCAGGACGGGGCGATTAAAAAAGAATCGGGTTCTTTGGCGCAAAATGTGTCGATTGATAGGTTTTTCAGACTGGCTAACGTGCTTAATTGGGGAGCTATCGAACAGCGACGGAGCTAATGGAGGCACATAAGTTGTCCGAGTCATTGTCTTCTTTGCTGGCAGTTTCAAAGGCAGTAGGGTGTTTGTGTTGGCTGAGGGATGATTCAGAGGAAGAAGTGCACTTTTACGGGCCTAGCTCGGGGTTCCTTGTCCGCAAGCAGGGGTTTATAGGGGTGAAATGTGGCAATAGACTTTAAAGAACGGACGTTTTCATGCATCAGGATTGGCAGTCTTGTGTGTCCAAGTTGAAGGTTCCCCTTTTGTCAGCAGTGATTTTGTCGATAAGTTACCTTTCATAGCAGAACTTTTCCTTCACGATGTGTCGGGGATTTGGATAAATCAGCTCCGAGTTTCTTACTGACGGTAAAGTTGATGAATCACTTGCCAAAATGCATGAAACATTAGGCGTGGAAATGCATACAGCAACTTGCCGTGCGGGGATTTGGAACAGTGTCAAAGAGAGGTTTGGTATTTTCCATCATTTGTCTCGTTCGTTTCTGCCCTTGATGGAAAATTTGGTGATGGGGATCCATTTATGGATGATTCTGCTCAAAAGGAATACCGTGTAGTGATATGCGCTTCGCCTCTCCCTCTTTATCCCGTCTGTTTCACTCAGAGAGGATTTTAAACAACGTTGGGGGTGTCCCACTACCATTTCATTCATCTCTAACGGTAAATACGACTCATTCTTAGCATAGAAAAGCACGTTTTGGTTTCTTTGCGCGGTTTGCATCTCAGGTGTACCATTTTTTCATGAAATGTTAAAGTGTAAGTTGTCACCGGCAACGAATAGGTTGCAAAGTGACACATGTTTTTTTTTTAAGGAGAATAACCATAAGCGAAAATGGAAGCATGAAACAGCCTGTCTTGAGTATCTTATGAATTTTTTCTCAGTTTTAAGAAACGAGTCTGAATCGTAATAACGAGTCTTCATGTTTAGTAAGGCGATAAAGCTTATAGACTGTAGAGGCGGAGTAGCAGCACATTGGCTCAGGAGTTAACGCAGTTTCAAGTCGTGTCTTGTTACCTTCTTTTTTCATACATCGTTTGTAGAAAAATAACGTGCGGGGATCAAAGTTTAGAGACTGTTTTGATAATAGCCTTGCGTAAACGTCGTGGTGGGCGCAGTTAGTTGCTTTTTTTCTATGTATACACTACAACGACGCATTGGATGCGATCTTTTATGAAAGCATCTTTTATGAAATGCGTATGCAAAGTGGATTTGGATCGATCTGTCGGGAGGATTGTGGGCGGGCCTTCTCTTGAGGCAGAAAAATGGAGTACTACTTGTTATACATAAGCGTGGGTTTGTTGAAGACACCTTCTTTGGAAAGTACTAGGTTGAAGCAGAGCGTTGGCGTATCGGAGATGGAAAATTCTAACGCGTCTTGGGGCTCGGCCAAGAAGCTTGCCCAAGGTCGCGTGTATTAAGAGGGCAGTTTTTGGTAAGGCAGGAACGTAGACAGTTAAGAGTTTTCCAGGTAACTCCTAATATGTAGGTGCTCTGTGTGTGACTTGGGGCTTTGCATGCGCTATCTACGTGTGTATATACTTGGCCTCTGTGAGGAGAAAGGTTTTCAAAGGAGAACAGGGGCCGCGTCCAGCTTGGGAGTGCTTAAGCTGGAACGGTGACTTCAAATGGAGTTGCACTGGTCTAATGGGGTAGCAGAGTTAACAAAGTACAGTACATAAAGCATAAGCTTGCTTCCGCATCCTCCCCCATGTTTCTAAGAGTGACGAGGCATCTTGCGGTCTCACCTTGAGTCTCATTATCACTGCCCTTTACATGAGCAAAGCCCTAGTTTTCTTATGCTTGATGGATTCTTGATAAAGAAAAACATCACTTTCCGTTGGAATTTTCCCAACTCGAAAATCCCTATGTTTATTCTTTTTGGCCCGAGTTCTATTATGAAATTACAGGGTTGGTCTTTTTTGTATTTAGTATTTATTTATTTTTGGTTCCAATGTCACTGCTGCACTGCGGAAGATGACTAGACGAGACGGTACTTGATGTAGACTTCCCAATTAACATTGAGGGGTTGACAGTTATGGGCACATGCAAGGTGCCGTCCAAGCCCATCTCCACAAATTGGTTTGCAATGAGTGTTTTGTCTTTAATACTGGATTTTTTGCTCATTTTCTTTTTTGGTTTTCTTGACAATTTCTAGGCGGGGCGGCGAATGGATGATTTGTTTGAAGACCTGCGCGATGGACACAACTTGGTATCCTTGCTGGAAGTGCTGGCCGGCGAACGCTTGGTAAACAGATTTTTCCGTCTATGACACTTCTTTATTTGATGTCTAAAAAAAAGAAAAGGCCGTTATCCTTTCTAGACTCGGCAGCTTTTTGGCCTTATATGTCCATGGATACGTTACCTGATGCCAGAGATCTATAAAGCATGATTTACTTTTGACTAAGACTGTAATTATAGTTTATGAGATCTCCAACTAAAGGTTTTCCACCTTTGGGTCTTCATCTCGAGGCGTTTACGATGTTAGATCTTGTACCAATATGGTCTTCAGGCATGACTAAGCTAGTTTCTATCCTAAGTTGAAGCCCAGCGCAAAAGGGGAGACAAGCGTATCTACAAAACAAGCTATTTTTTATCAATTAGGTTGGTGTATTCGAAAGGGAGGACTGTTTAGCTTTCCACTTCTTTCAGAAGTAGAAACGAGAATTGTTATGACTTATGCGAGAGTAGACATGTTAAAAGGACTATGTGCAATAAGCGTAAAGGCGTGATGGATCGCTGTCGTTAGAAAAGCTAAACGCCGGATTTGTGATTAATGAAACATTATTTTCTTTCCGGTTTACTTCATTTTTTTTTCTTTTCTAGCCGCGGGAAAGGGGACGCATGCGATTTCATATGCTTCAAAACGTCCAAACCTGCTTGGATTATCTTCGCTACAGGAAGGTATGTAGGACCTTGACCAAAAATACATTAAAAAACAATAAAAAAAATAACTTTTTAAATGCATTCACGAGTTTAAAGAGCCGAATTCATTTTCTTTTTGTACTTTTCTTGTCCAGATCAAACTGGTCAACATCCGAGCAGATGATATCGTGGACGGGAATCCCAAGCTGATCCTAGGCTTAATATGGACCATCATTTTACACTTCCAAGTAAGTGGCAGCATATTTTACAGAATTGTAATCACCATGGGATTGCTATGGGAAACTTGGAAAAACTGTGAGGATTGTGGATGGCCGAGTCTTGGCGCCTGAATTAGAAAATCTGGCTGCAGCTCTGGCTAATCTTGTAATTTAGTTTTATTTTGTACGCCTGAAAATCAGCTTGCAACTTGGCGAGCTTGTTTTTTATGTTGGCTAGAGAGCAAACGTATAGACCACGTTGCCATTTTCTTGCCTGGCCCTTTACAGTTTTGCATACGCCTTTGCAGTCCACTTTGCGTTTTGGCTGGTAGCTGAGATTGGAAAAGAGTTAAGGTCGTTGACTGACTGCTGTGTATGGAAAATAGTCCCAAGAGCTTGAATAAGTGCTGCTGCTCCTGGCTGGAGGGAGAATAGCTGTTTTTCTTTTTTAATTAGGAGACATGTGAGCTTTCGCTGGAACCATTCTTTCGCATCATTAAAGCGAAGATGCAATTAGATATTTGGGTTAAGCATCACTGCTCAAAGTAGGCCAAAGTCGCGGACTAATTGCTTCTTAGTTTTCGAAAGCTGCGAGCCAACATTAGCCCGCATGTCATTTATTCCCACGTTGTGGAACGCAAAAGAAAATAGTTTTTGATTTCTTTTTTTCGGGGCTCATCACGCATGCCGTAAAGATCGGGTCAGCTTTTTTTTAGAGCTCTGTTCTCTGTCATCGTGGATGCCAAATCTATATAATAACCCTTTAATGAGGGTGCATTGAAAGGCCTTTCGTGTTTCATATAAGGTGAATTTATGCTGCGAGGACATGGGCATCTTGTTTGCTAAGGTAAGCTTCCATCCCGTCTTTTCAGATGGCATTTGCTGTTGAGTTTCGTTACCTGAAGCTGTACATTTACTACCAAGGACTCGGTTGGGAATCTGGGCAAGGTGCCAGACATGACGCAATTCGATTTAGGGCTATTTTCGAGCTTCTTCGCGGGACGTTGTAACTGTAGGGAAAAATAAGATGGCATGGGAAATTGCGGCAATGATCGCCTGGGCGTCCTGAGCGTCGGTGGCTATCACATTGGCGTCGCGGTGAAACTACAAAAGTGCTGGCCACTGCCAGTGGGCTTAGCTTTCTATTGTTCCCTCAGTTCGTTCAAAAAGTTTGGCTTTTGTTTTTTGTCCCCATTGTTTTTGCTCTACTCACTGAGTGAGTTTACTCATGCGAATTCCGCGGAAATTACTTTTTCTTTCCTGCTGATGTGTGCTCACCCATCCGAACGCCAGACTGATAGCAGCAACGAACAATCGCGAAACCCTTCATAAGCACTGTGGCGGAACACCTTCGTGTGTGGCACTTTACAGCCCGTGGAACCGGAATCATTCTGAAATCGACGTCCGGGTGAAGACAGGATAAAAACAGCCCGTGCCTTATGATATCCATTGATAGAACGTGTCATTAAATTCCTCAATTGCTGGTCAAGCGTAAAGAAAAAGAAAGAAATACCCCAAACCAGACAATGCCCGGAGAGTCGCATTGTTTGAATCGTGCGATCACGGCGTAGTCGCTTTTGTACATGCGAAATCCCGGCACACGCTAAAGCATATCCTGCGCAAAACCCCAAAATATCTCCTCGCGCCGAACCGTTGGAGACAGCAGCAGCATAAAGAAACTAGCGGAAAAATGATGACTATTCACGTGTAATGCAGTTGATATATTAAACCATGTCATTGCGCTGGCATTTAGCCTGGGCCAAGTTTTGGTTAAGCACAGGCCCCTCCACTTCGTGGGTCAACACCACCAATGCATCTACCGAGCAAGATGGTCGCTCGTTAGCGCGAAATGCTGCAACGACACGTGTTTGGCCATCTGTTGGTCGCCGAAGTACCTCACTGAGCGAAATTGCGCTTGTTCAAGCCGAACATGGCGTCCCTTTCTTTGGCATTAGGTCACAAGTAAGGTTGCCGCAGAACTAGATACGCGTAGATCCCGTAGATGATGTTTCTTTTCATTTCGTGTTCTTGGGTAGTCACGTTTCCCTAACGGTGCTTTGGAGGCCTTATCGTCACAAACGAAGGGGTATGATACCGCGCGAAGGGGTATGATACCGCGCGAAGGAGAAAGTGCGGCGTCCTTGACCACTTTCAAAAATATTCCAGTGTTTTAGGATTTGCATAAGGGACCACAAGTCACGTATAACAACGTTCATTCTTTTAGTAATGGTACGCATAATTAGGCGCCAGAGTTGGGTTGAATTAGTTAGCGGAGGATGCTGGAAGCGCGCATTTATAAGGGTAAAGAGAGAGAGTTCCAGGAAAGGAATTGCCCGAGGATGTTTTGAAGCGTTGTTATAAGGTTTTCATATTGAGCATTTGACGCACCATATATAGAGCGTTACCGTATTTGGTGCGCGTAGAGCTGCGCAGAGCTGGAGCGGATTGGTCCGGCTTTTCACTTCCCTTCCATATTCTTGGTATGTACCTGCGGGAGTGCAAGTTGGAGGATCCACAAAATCCGCCCTGGCCATGGCTATGGTACAGGCACGGGCTGAATTACGATGCAACAGGTCCTTCTCCATTCCACAATAGACTAGGAGACGAAGGAGAAGTCAGATAGACGGAACGAAATAGGCAGCAAATACGAAACAGGGAAACACGAAAGAAAAAAAAAGGTCTTCCATCTCGTTAACGCCATATACGAAAGCTTGTCCCAAATCTTGGCAGCACTGGTGCTTAGATTGGAGTAAGCAGCGCTAGAAACCAGGTGTGTCGTGTGCTCCTTACCAGTGACGTTATTGTTTTGTTTACGTTCGTGCTGGATGGCTCCTTTCAGTGACATTGGCCCAAGACAAGAAGAGAAACAATAAAACAATGTCGTTGCAAAGGACTACCAAAGTGTATTTGGGAGATGGCGCCGAAGGTGTGAGTCATAGCCATCGTCAGCCTCCGCAAGGTGTGGAGAGCGCCGAAGAAGCAATACGTTTAGCCCAACGCCTGCATCTGACAGGCCAAGTGCACACCGTGTACACACAGAAAAGGGTCAGCACCCAAGTCCAAGAAACGACCAAAGAGATGCAGCGAACAGGCTATCATCAAGGCGGTCGTCGTACCGTTACCAAGCACGTTGTCCATTCCACCACGACTTACACGCGCGGTGAAGAAAAGCTTGTTGACGAGCCTTTGGCGCAAGCGAATGGTTACAGCCGCCGGTCCACCAACGGGTCACAACACCGAGCTGTAACCTATCTGGAAATACCGCCCAAGAAAGCCAAGGTATGGTCATCCGAAACGTTGGCAGAAAAGTGTAGAAAATTTCAACAAGTTTCAAGTCTGGGGGGAAAGGCAAAGCAGGGGATGATTAGCTTCGGGTGGACTCTCGTCAAACTGGTCCTCTGACGTCATGCGTGGAATGACAAGGCAAACAAGCATGGGCCCCACACCTCATTAGAAAAGATAAGGCAAGGTCGGCAGTTGAACTTGAAAGAGCTTAAAGCTGCCCTAGCTGGAAAATCTCAGGGGATTAGCATATTCGCGTCCCACGTCATCGAAGGAAAACCAGCTTTCGTTTGCCCATACATAGCCAAGGAACCACAGCCTACGCCTTCATTCTTCTTTTAAGTAAAAGCCAAAGGTTGGGGAGTCGCCAAATTTTAGGACAAGACTGTATTAGGGGGAAAACCTGAATTGGCTCAATTTTGTAAGCGTATGTGATTTGCATTGGAGGTCACAAGGTTATTTGGAATGCAGTTCCCCATGCCAAAAGAATAAGAGCTTCGTGATTGGCAAAGAAAACGCCAAGACTCTCGTCAGGCAAAAGGTGCCACGAAGAGGAGCCTCGTGGCATGATGTCATGAGTCTATATTACTTCGCGCTGCATTGGAACAAGAGGGAGCTGACTGGCGTTAAGTTTCCATGGCAAAGCACTTATCAACCCACGCATGGCAACGCAGATACATGTGGTGTTGCAAAGAGAAGAATGAAAAGCACAGACTGGTTTGTTGTTTACGAAGGATCTCGGATGCCAATTACGCTGTAATCGCAAAAAGGGGCAGGACTAGAAACCTCACAAACACTTTGATAACGACAAATAAGCAATAGTCTTTATCTAACACGGTTCCAGTAATGGAAAACCAGGCGCAAGGTGGCTGTATCGAATTCGGTGTGCTCAGCTGGCTACTCCTTTGCTGGCTGTGGAAAGGGTTACGATGGAAGGTCGAGTTTTTAATAAGTTCGTCTGTTTCTAACTTGTTACCCTAATGTTTCAGATTTATTTGTGTTTGTAAAAGAAGCTAAGGTGTACTGAGCTAGCTCGTTAACCGTTTCCCGTTTTTATTTTCTATTTTTCATGATACTCCTTTCGCCGCTTTCTAGATATCCGATATTATGGTGGGACAGGATGAAAGCGTGACTGCCAGAGAAGCCTTGCTGCGATGGGCGCAACGAACCACGGCCAAGTACCCGGGCGTCCGTGTCCACGATTTTACCAGTTCTTGGCGCGATGGATTGGCTTTCAACGCCATTGTCCATAGAAACAGGTACCGTACTTCTATCGGCCCATGCATCTGATAGAAATCTTGAAACCGAAAGACTCACGCGGAGATTATACTTAATTCCTACTTTCTGTTGCGCAGACCTGATTTGGTGGATTGGCGATCCTTACGTCACCGCCCAGTACGTGATAGATTGGACTCGGCTTTCCATGTGGTAGAGCGAGATTACGGAGTGACGCGGCTTCTCGACCCTGAAGGTGACAACGCCTCTTGTCTTATTCTTGAGCTCCCACAATAGAAACGAAATATTGACTTTTTTTTGGCGTTGTCGGGCATGGGGCGTTTCCTGTTGGGTGTAGCCCTTTTGTTCTTACTTGTGTTTAAAGTTTGGTTTGTTGATCTTGCGGTTTCTTCCTTGGCTGTAAAAGGAAAATGGATATTGGCATAAAAAACTGTATTTGTTGTAGCGAAGGTGTTGTAACGATTTCGTTTCTTTTGTCTCTTTTTAGATGTCGATACCCCCGAACCAGACGAGAAGTCCCTTATTACGTACATTTCCTCGCTTTATGATGTGTTCCCCGAGCCGCCAAAGATTCATCCGTTGTATGATCCAGTAAGTTGGTTGGAAAGTTTGAATAAAAGGAATAGGACTGCGGTTAAAGGGGTTGCTGCTTAGGAGACGCAAAGGAAGTACCAAGAATACCGTGAAATATCCACCGCATTGCTGGTCTGGATGCGTGAACACATTTCACTTATGAGCGACCGCAGTTTCCCGCCCACGCTGATTGAAATGAAGAAGTTACTCGCAGAATCCAACCGCTTCCGCATGGAAGATGTGCCGCCCAGGACGAGGGAGAAGCAAAAACTGGTTCATATCTTCAGGGATATTGAAGTACGTTGAGTGGATTAGTTTAAAAAAGAAACACAAGAAAAAGGTTGGGGAGGGAGGAGAGGACAAGATATTAATGATCTACTTGGGATCTACATCTTCTGCAGAAATTCCTGGAAGAGACCCAAGAGAAGCTCGAAACCGAATTACGCCCTGAATCGATCGAACGAATGTGGAGTCACTTGATGTCATTACATCAGGAACGCGATCAAGCCATTCACGAAGAGATTCAACGGTAATAACACAAAAAAATGTTAAAACTTCGTTACCAAAAAATAATTGTCCCTGTCCGAGACAGATTGGAGCGATTGCAACGCATTGCCGAGAAGGTACACCGCGAAGCAAAGCAGACTGAAACCAAGATCGAGGAACTGGAACAACGTATTGACGAAGAAGCCAAACGTCTGGATCGCTTGCACCCGCAAGACGCCAAGGCTAATTGCGATGCTATCAACGTGGACATTAATAGTGTGGAAGAAGCCATTCAAGCCATGTTTGCGGATGTGCAAACCTTGAAAGATGGAAAATATAACCAAGCCTCAGAGCTTCACAAGAGGTTAGTTTTTCACAATCCTCTTACTTATTATTTGGCCTTCTGGTTTTTAATTATTTTTTCACTTTCTCATGCAGAGTCCAACGCTTGCATCAACGCTGGCTGTCATTACGGACCCTCTTCCAAAGCCGGCTGCTATCCGTGTTGCCGAGCTTGACGGCTGTAGACAGCAGACAATCCCGGTCTTCTTTAGAGACTCGTTTGTTCCAGACGAATGAGCATTTCCGCTTCCTGCATGACTGCAGTGAGTGGGTCAGAACTAAACTAGTAAGTTACTTATCAGATCCTTAGTTTTACCTTCATTCATCGGATTGCGTCTTCCACTTTGCTTAGAAACAAATGGATGAAGCAGAATATGGGACAGACTTACCCTCTGTGCAAGTGGAATTAGAAAGCCACCAGAAAGAGCACCGGGCTATCAACAAATTCCAAGTTAACGTGGAAAAATGCATGGCTGCCAAGGTAAGCATCGTCCTGAAACGGAAAAAAACGAGAAAAAAGGAAACGAGAAAAAAAACAGATTGAATAACGTGCTATTGCTGTGGATATTTAGAACAAGTTCCAAAGCGAAGAACTGTCCATCTATGTCCAGCACCTAACGATCCTGCAGAAGAGCTACAATGAGCTGCTCGTGCTGTCTACGAAACGTCTGGCGGACTTGGACACGCTCTTGGACTTTATCCAAACGGCCACATCCGAACTCATTTGGCTCAATGAAAAAGAGGAAACAGAACTCGCTCGCGATTGGTCTGCCAAAAACTTGAATGTCTTGGAAATTGAACGTTATTACGAGGTAAACAACCCTTTCTATTCGATTTGCTCTTAACCTTTTCGTTCTTTTTTTCTCCAAGCAAAATTTTGGTATGGGATACCAGGTTGGTTCAAATATCCTTGAAAAATAACTAACGCATCATTGCCTAAAAAGACTGGCTAAAAAAATCGACTTCTCTTCCTTGGTTTTTGCAGGCCTTGATGAGTGAATTGGAAAAGAGGGAGATTCAGTTCAGCGCTGTGCAAGATCGAGGCGAATCGTTGGTGTTGCAACACCATCCGGCTTCCAAATGCATCGAAGCTTACATGGCCGCTATGCAGACGCAGTGGTCTTGGTTGCTGCAGCTGACGTTATGCTTGGAAACACATTTGCGCCATGCAGCCGTATACCACAGTTTCTTCAGCGAGATTATCGAATGTGAACAGTGGGTCATGAAGTAAGTTTCTGGTCACGTTTTGGACGGTTTTTTATCTTTTAGCAATCCAGTTATCCCTTCCGCTGTAATGCCCCGCTGCTTTATCTTTAGGCAAGACGAGCTTTTAAACTCGGTGTACAGCAAATCTGATTTCACGCTGGACGAAGGGGAACGCCTGCTCAAAGACATGCAAGACTTGAGGGAAGATTTGAGCCGATACGGCGATTTAGTGCAGTCCTTGAATGTACGCAGTCGAGAAGTCGTGCCTTTGAAGCAACGCAGACAGCCCGTAAAGCAAGCCATTCACGTGACGTCAATTTGCGCCTTCAAGCACATGAATGTGATTACCCTCCTTTTCATCTTCCTTTTCTAAAGTATTATAGCTTTTCTTTTCCCCATATAGTTGGTGATCAACAAGGAAGAATCGTGCCAGCTGCTCAATAATACCCAGAAAGTGAAATGGAAGGTGGTGAATAGCTCCGGCGTAGAAGGCATGGTGCCTAGCGTCTGCTTTCTCATCCCGCCAACTGATCCTGAAGCCACTGAAGCGGGTGACAAATTGAAACGTCAGTATGACCGCTGCGTGGCTTTGTGGCAGAAAAAGCAACTGCGCATGCGCCAGAATATGATTTTCGCCACCATCAAAGTCGTCAAGAGTTGGGATTTGGCGCAGGTAACACTCTTTATAGCCTCTGCTTTTTTCAATGGATGACTGATTCTCCTGGGTTTGACAGTTCTTGGCTATGGGCAGAGAACAGCGTGATGCGATCCGTCGTGCATTGAATGAAGACGCAGAGAAATTGTTGCAAGAGGGTGATCCTAATGACCCCCAACTGCGCCGTCTGCAGCGTGAGATGGATGAAGTGAACAAGCTCTTTGACGAATTTGAGCGGCGAGCAGCCATGGGCGAGGATGGCAAGAAGGTACCCGCCAAAGGCCTCAGTGACCAATTGAGCACCTTGCAAACGGCGTTGGAGGATGCCGAGCGCACGTTGACGTCCCGAGTGACGGCTCCTTTGCCGCGCGACTTGGATCAATTGGAACAACTCGTGCTCCAACACAAGGCCTTTGAAACGCAGTTGCACGCTCTGGAACCAGAGCTAGAATCAGCCAAAAAGAGCGTACAAACTGGCCCACGCAAACCGGCGACAGTGCAAACGCGTTTAGATGTCTGTATTGATAAATGGAACGGTTTATGGATGACTTCAAGACTCTACGTTGAACGACTTAAAGCCGCTGAAATGGCCTTGTCAGATCTGGAAGAGGCTACCAATTTGGTCTCTGAATTCGAAATGAGGCTCGCCGGCTACGATAAGATGCCCTCAGATATGGACGGTTTACAACATGTAAGGCGGAAAATAGCTCATTTTCAGACAGAAAAAATCTCACTTTTTTTTCGTCCGTATTGCAGGTCCACGATGATTTGCTGGGGCTGCAGAACTCGATCCAGACTCATCAAGCAGTAGTGGATACTTTACATACGGATGTCATGCAAGTCCGCCACTTGGTTGAGAGCTCTCGCCAAGCTGTGCAAGCTACTGTACGCAAACATCCTGACGTGGAACGTCTCGAAGGTGAAGTGACGTCTGTCACTGCCCGCTGGAGCAATGTTTGCACCCAAGTCGTGGAAAGGTATTATTTTTATTTTACATGGAAACACGCTTTAAGAAAGAACTAACTCGATTCGTGCTGATAGACTGCAAAGCTGCGAAGTTGCTTGCGAACTCTTGCAGCAATTCCAGAGCGTGTCCCAAGCCTCTCATTCCTGGATGGATGGCATCAGTGAAAAGGTCAAGAAGCTTGAAACTCTCGAAAATGGCGTTCATGCTCGCAGCCAAGTCGAAACCACTATGGTAATACGGCTTCTATAAATCCACATTTTCCGTAAACTAATGCTCTTCTCCCTCTCCCTTTTTAAAGCATCTGTACAATGGCGTTACCGAAAGGAAAGTTAGCATTGAAGAAGCTAATGCAGTTGGCGCCCGGCTCATCCGAGAAGCTAAGGTATGCCACTCTTTCTTTATCTTGGTTTGCTGGATGCTATGTGTGTGTGAGTACGGTATGAGTGTGGATGAGCGTGCGAATTGTTCTGTGTTCTCGTTTGATTCAAATTTGAGGCCTTACGGTGACGGGCTTGGCAAACACTTGATCGCTAAAAAGCTTGCTGCTTGGGAATCGGTTGAAAGCGGCTAAAAACAACAACACAGAAACACTCATTACATAAAACACACACAAACCTCATCTTCCCAACTCTCCAAATGTGTGGTTTACGTACGGTATACATTCACCGACAACTTGCTGCCGGATGTTACCCTAGGATCCCATCAACAAGGAAGAAAGAAACAAACATTCTTGGATTTCTCTATCGGGGGCTTGTGAGGCCTGGTTTCGGCCCAGATTTTTTCTTTTCAATTTTTTTATTGGCTTGCGAGTTGGTAAGAGTGGGTGTGGTCATTTCTTTTCTAGTATTATAATTTTTTTTTAACCTATACTAAACAAACTAACGTTTCTTTCGCCCTCTCTTTCTTTCTTCTGCCACCATTTTTTTCGTTTTGTTTTGAAACCTTGAACCCGTGTCCCCACATCCCCATATACCCGCGAACCGCCATTTCGAATCCCCGTTCAGATTTACGATATCCGACTGAAGCACTACAGAGAAGGGCTGGAAGAAGTGCATCCAAGTTTGGATGGTAGTTTGGCCAAGAAAGCTAAAATCATCCCTGGTGCAGAGCTCGTGGCTCAAGCCTTGGATATCTTAAATGAGAAATACGAGACCCTGCTCAGTCAACTACTCGCCCGCTTGGAAAGGATCCGGGAATTAACGGAAGATGATCCCGAAATTCAGGTAAGAACTTCCTATTAAATTTCCTTGAAAATTTTCCTCTAAAAGCCTGTTTTTATTTTATTTACTATTATAAATTGGCCTTTGTCTTAAAAAGAAAAGATAGAAAGAGCTAGTGAGAGCATGAGAAAGTCTGGGTGGAGATAACTTGGATTCCAAAGTGGGAGGTTGCTATATAAGGCAAGGTTTTACGAATGTGAAAAAAAAAATAGAAAGAAGTCGCTTGAGTAAGAGGGCGGAGTTAGAGTTTGGGTGTTTAGTTGTATTACCTAAGTGTTGACCAGACAACGTGGGACACAGTTGTTGGAGTTCTAGTTCGGGGTCAGTATAAGCGTTGATTGCACGTGTCTAGCATTTTTGGCTTGTTGTTAGTTCATCGTTTCCGTGATAGCGATTATAACCTTGATTAATTGGGGTGTTTAGGTTGTGCTTCAAAGTGTGGAGCGTGTGCCGTTGCGTACCTACCGTGCGGAATTTGATTTGGAAGGTTGGGAGGAAGAGCAAGACATGATGTCGGGACGCTTTTCCGAACGGACGCAGTAAGTTCTTTTCTCTTAATTTTCTTAGCAATTCACCAAATTAATTCGCACAGGTCTTTCAGGATTAGTAATAATAATGGTAAAAAAAAATCTGGTCGGAGCTGACCGTGTTTTTAGCGCCTTGTATGGTGATTTCTCGTAGCATGCTTGGGTGGGAACCATTTAGGTTAGAAATCGCACCTGTTTTTGTCTTAGCCAGGCGTTGCCTCCATCGTTCCGTGCTAAAAAAAAAATCTTGTCTTCTCTATAGTCAGTCAGGGTGGAGTACATGCAAATGAATCTGGAGGCAGCTCGGATAAAAAGAAGGGCCTTAAATGGGAACCGTAATTTTCTAGTGGAGCAAAGGATGAACTTTGAACAGGCATAAATCCAACACGGAAACGTTTTCAGACGTTGAGCGTCTTTCCTTGGTTTCCAACTTTGAATGCTTAGCCATTTCTATGGGACAATATTATTGGGTCATTAACCCTGTTACGGAAACAGGTGGTCAATTTTGTTTCGAGCTGTTTTTCACCGGGTAGCTTAATTAAAGGGTACACAAACCCAATTTGCGGGGCTTTTCTCATGTTGCTCCGTTTGTAAACGTGGCATTATTCCTTCGCGCGGCTTAATTGTTTGTGGTGAGAGCGCTAGGTTTGTCATTGTTTTCTATACAGTTCATTTTCACCAAGAAATGTGTTGTTTTTGAGTTGCTAATATTTGAATTGTTTTGTAGGGAGAGAGAGTCATTCGAAGTAGACGGCCTGCAGCGAAGCAATGGCCAAGCTATGGTGATCTCCCAACACAGCTCAGCTACGAGCAGTTTGCACATTACGCAACGCACTATCAGCACTCGCCGCACGCAATCTTCCACCACCACCACCACTTCCACCACCGCCAACTTGAATTTCGCTCACATTCCCGCCGTCAAAGATCCCCGGAACCCATCGGGCGACAGTAGGCTGACTCTAGCCCAGGCTGTCCAACTAGGCCTCATTAACCTGTCCACCGGCTCGTATGTTGATCCCTCCACTAACACCGCTTTGTCTTTGGACGATGCCGTCCGAGCGGGACTGGTTGACGCCGCGTGGGCGGCGCAGTTAAGTACGCCCCTGGGCGGTAGTCAGCCCGACCAGACTCAGCAATTCACGTTGTGGGACGCCATTCAGCAATGTGTCTTTGATGTCACCAAGAATTGCTTTGTAGACCCGGTCTCGGGGTCCAACGTCAGTCTGGAGGAAGCCACCCGTCAAGGCTTGATCAGGCCGGAGCAGGTAAGCGCTCTGGTCCAAACTGGGCTGGTTCAGGTGACGCACTTTTCTTTCACCGAACTGGCCCAGCGGGGTTGGATTGATGCAAACGGCCAAGTCCGCGATCCTATGACAGGGCAGACGCTTGGTCTCGCAGAGGCACTTGAATCCAACGTTCTAGTTTTAGGCGATTCAGCCGAAGCCCTTTCCACGTCTTCTCCTTTAGCGCTCGCCTTGTCGGATTTGATTCAGCAGGGAGTAGTCACAGAGCAAGGTCAATTCATGGATCGTAATACAGGCGAAAAGGTGTCTTTGCAAGAAGCTATCCAACGAGGAATTCTCAATCCCCATGTCAGAGAGATCATTGATTCCAGTGTACAGCAACGCATAACAGTCCAAGAAGCGCTCGAACGGGGTTTAATTGACGGCCAAACTGGGTTGGTCCGCGTTACTAATGATCGTTCCAGTAGCACTCTCACATTACACGAGGCGCTCCAACAAAATTACATAGCCAAGCCTCTGACGCTCAAAGACTGCCACGATTTGGCGCTGATTAACCCAGGTGGTACTGTCACTGACCCGGTATTCCACAAACCACTGACGTTGATCCAAGCCATAGCCTGTGGCTTGCTCAACGCAGTTGTCCCGTCGATTACTGACTCCCGTACCGGACAACTCTTGCCACTGTCCCAAGCGTTAGTGACGGGATTAATCCGTCCGGACGGGCAATACGTCGACCCAAAGTCCAAACAGGTTTCCTCTTTGACCGAGGCCGTCAAGAATGGACTCATTACGTCTGTGTCTCAGAAAATGGTTTTCGACATTGACGGCATTAAAGATCCCCGAACAGGCGAGTACGTCACGTTCAATCAGGCAGTGAGTCAAGGTTTGGTGGATCTCACCACCGGAGTCTTCGTGGACTACGCAACCAATCGTCAATTAACGCTAGAACAAGCTGCGGCGGAAAAATTGATTCAGCCGCAAATCCTCAACACTTTGAAGCAAAGTATTGGCATAAAAGACCCACAAGGGCAAGAAATGAGCGTCCTTGAAGCGGTGCAAAGTGGAATTCTTAATCCGGTAACAGGCCAGATCGTTAACTTGGAATCCGGCAAAGCTATTCCCATTGAAATGGCCGTTACGCAAGGGCTTATCACACCTAAAGGCGCAGTCTTTCTTACGAGCCTCTTAAGTGTCACGGTGACGACGGCCACCGTAACTCACAGCGTGGAAAGGTACGTGACAGTCAAAGCCGCGGCCGGTGATTCCAAACGAGTTTACGACGCAGTCCAAGTGGCCGTCGACCAAGGCTTGATCGACGCCCAAGCGGGTACTTACACCGATCCTACCACCCATCAAGTAATGTCTATCCAAGAAGCGATCGATTTGGGTCGTTTGGCGACTGTGGAGCAGCGCAGAGAATCGGTCAGTTGCAAGCGCAGCATGATTGAACTTCCCTCGAAAGGTTTCACGTTGAAAGAAGCGATCGAGCAAAAGCTTTTTGATCCAGTGACGGGCCTGTTAGCCGTGCCTGGAACTGATCGACTCGTTTCGCTCGAGGAATGCATCGCGTTAGCTATCATCGACCCCGACTCGGCTACCGTACTGGATCCGGCTACTGGCCGCAATATTTCTCTGGCGCATAGTTTTGAAATCAAGGTGTTAACAGTCACGGGCCAGTATCAAGAAAAGGGCGTCAAGCAACCCATTGTTCTCAAAGAGGCCATTCAGAAACAGTTTGTTAAATTCGAGCAAGCAGCAACAGTCAAAACTTCTCCGTCGTCGCCTGCTAGGATTCTCCAAGTCACGCAGCTTGAAGGTCAGCCGCCCGTTTTGGAAGTCTCGAATCCTTTAGAAGGCACCCTCGTTCCGTTACAGCCTAACATAGGGTTCCGAACGTCAACCGTAGAACCCCTTCAGGTGTCGCCGGGGATCTTATTCTCGCTTGAAGACGCCAGCTTAACGATCCAAGGCGAAACCGTGGACTTGTGCACGGCGCTGAAACAAGGAAAAATCGCGGCTACCAAAGTCAAAGTTAAAGACCCTTATTCTGGTCGAGAGTTGAACATTACCGAAGCGTTTCGCAAAGGGATCGTCCATAAAGAAACGGGCGAGTACAAGAACGCGTCCGGACGCAAACTTTCCTTGATTGATGCGGTGAAGTTAGGCATCATTGCCGTTGCTGGCGTTCCTTTGAGTCAGGCATTGGAAGAGGCTCAACACGAGAAAGACAAAGCGTTCAAAGCACGGCTTATGAAACCCGACTCCCTCAAAATTATGCACCCCCAAACTGGCCACGAGTTAACCTTCCAAGAAGCAGTAGAATCCGGCTTACTGCATTGGCAATCTACAGAAGACTTGCCGGAAACTCCCAGCGAAGCCAGTTCGACAGAAACCAACCATGACATTATACAATTCCTGACCCCCGAGCTGTTGAGCAGCGTGGTCGTAACCGACCCGAGTAGTGGACGGAACATACATTTGTCCGAAGCTGTACAACAAGGACTTTTGACTCCCAAAGAAGCCCAAACCATGCTAGAAAGCCAGCCTGCGTTGAAAATCATGGACACGACTGGTTTGCCCATTGGCGGGCCTCGTAAACTGTCCTTGGCGGATCAAACCCGTCAGAGGATCACTACCGAGCCTAAATTTAGCGTGGCGATCGGCCGCGCTAAAGCTAGCATGGTGCAACAGCCGGTTAAATTACAGCGCATCCAACGCCAAGTTCTGAAACCGCAACAAGCAGTTGAGCAAGGACTCGTCGACTCGCAAACGGCGGACGTTCTCGAATCTGCTGAGATTTCCGCAGACAGTACCTTACCTGAGGCATTGGCCGCCAAGAGCGTCGATCTGGATTCCGGCGCCATTAAAGACATCCTCCATGGAGAACAGTTGACCATTAGGGAAGCCATTGAGCGCGGGATCATCGACGGCCAGAACGGGGAATTGCTGTTCCCTGTTGCGCGAAGCTTATCCATGGCAGAAATCGTTCAACAAGGCTTGTATGACATCAAAGCCAAGCGGTTTGTCCACCCCGAAAACGGGCAGCTTCTCACCTTAGACGAAGCCTTAGTCTGCGAAATGGTAGACTCCTCCACTCTGGTAATCCATCCGCGCAGCAATGAAGTGACTCCCTTATCCCAAGCGATAACCTCCTGGGTAGATCCCCAAACTGGTCAGATCAAGAGCCGAGAAGGCACCATCTCGTTGTTGGATGCAGTCCAGAGAAAGCTCTTTAAGGAATCTGAAACGTCGATCTCGATGAAAGCCGAAGAAATTGTACCGTCGTTAGGCATGAGTTTACCTGTAGCACTGGAGCGAGGGTTAATCGATCCTAAGACCCTCAAGGTGACCAATCCTCTCCTCAAAACCCAGTATACGCTTGAAGAAGCATTGGCCAAAGGTTTCATCTTGTCCTTACCTTACCCCGTGGCTCCCAATTGCGTTTCGCTGAAGCAGGCCATAGAAAACGGTTTGGTCGACATTAAGACTGGTACTTTTAAGCATCCGCAATCGGGCGAGATCATCACTGTACAAGAAGCACTGGAAAACGGGCTTTTGATCCTGCAAGTAGCAACCAGTCCTATCCGCAAGTTCTCCAAGGCAGTCGACTCCCAGGAAATCATGGAGATGGAAGAGACGTTGGTCACGACGCACAGTTTGGACCCGAACATTATAGAACTGAAACCAGGCTTCGTACTCTTGAGTCAAGATCAAGTTAAGAACATTCACACGGGAGAAGTCATGTCTTTGGAAAAGGCCAAGAGGCGTGGGCTAATAGTAGGCATGGCTGGGGCGCTGAACTTTTACACTGCAATCGATGAGGGGTATTTGGACTTGAAAACGCAAACGTTCGTCCATCCTCAGACGCAGCAATCCTACACTTTACAAGAAGCCTTACAGCAAGGTTTGATTGAATTCAGCGAAGAGACAAACGACGTTCCTGTGCAGTGGCAGCAGGATCCCTCTGTTAATCGTTCTCCGGAAAAGCTAGGCCAGTCCAACGCAGTCATTTTTGACGCTGCGTCCCAAAAATGTCTCACAGTCGACGAAGCATGTGCGAAAGGCATTTTAGACGTAAATGGCCAGTACAAGGAGCCTGGAACAGGCAAGTCCATCTCGGTGGCCGATGCAGCCAAATTAGGTCTAGTCGCCGTGCTGGGTGTACCCATCTTGGCTGGAATGGCAGTAGGCGGAATCGCAGTCGGCATCGGGAAACTCTTTGAAAGGAAACCCAAGAAACCGACTGAAGAACCAATGGAAACCAGCGAAGACGTGCTCGATAACGATACTTTCGTGCCCCAACTCGCCTATCAGCCCGTGGTGGCCATGTCCCTACAGGAAGCCTTAGAACACGTAGATACCAAAACCTGTCAAGTGACAATCAAGTCCACTGGCGAAAAGATGAACTTGGCGGATGCTGTTGCTCAAGGTTTGGTAAACCCTCAAAGCTGCGTGCAAGTGAAGCACCCTAATGCCATCACCATATCCTTCACGGCCAATCAAGATCAAGTATGGGCAGTGGACATGCTGAACCCAGATTTCGCCATCCAACATGGACTTTATGATCCCGTGGAGAAACGCTTCGTGGAATCCAACCAACCGTTGAAATTCGCGGACGCAGTCGCGTTGGGCTACTTTCCAGGCGCGGACATCTTAGTGAAAGACTTGCGATGCAATACGCGAGTGACTTTGAAGGAAGCCCTGGATAACTTGCTCATTGACCCCAGCACGGGTCAAATGGTCGATCCGAAAACAGGTCGCCGTGTCGATTTCTACGATGCAGTGGCGTTGGGCTGGATTGAAACGTCCGACGAAGTTGTGGCGTCACATGTGGAGCGCTCGCCCGGTCGTAAAGGCAGCACTACTTTCTTGGCCCAACTCCGATCCGAAACTTACAACATCCAAACCGGGTTGCTCACCATCTCCAATTTACCCAACGTTAAACCTTTGCCTTTACATAAAGCATGCCAGCAAGGTCTCACTAGCCCCGAATCAGTCATGTACCACGATCTAGCGACGGGCCAAGCATTGTCTTTGAACGAAGCCGAAAAACTTGGCCTAGTGGACGTCAAACAAGGGTTAATCATGAATGACTTGAGTCAACCGAAACTGGATTTCCGCGCCGCAGTCTTGCAAGGCGTGTTGCAACCGCTGAGACATCGATGGAGCTTGTTAGCTTCCCTCAATCAAGGTTTATTTGACTCCCGGTTGGGTTTATTCAAAGACCCCGACACACGACAGACCTTCGGCTTGGAAGAAGCGCTCCAACGCGGTTTCCTCGATCCGTTCGCCTCGGATATCCAGGATCCCCAATCTGGGAAGTGTGTCGCGTTGGATGAAGCTATAGAAAAGGGCTGGATCAACCTCAAAACAGCCAAATTGAAGACCAAACATCACGGAGAGGTTACCTTGGATAAAGCATTGACGTTAGGACTCATTACATCTAAGGCGTCGCCTTTGGACTTACTCGAAGCTGTGAGAAGCGGCTTGTATAACTCCGACTCCAAGCGCTTCGTGAGTCCATTCACGGGTCAAGAAGAAACGCTGCAAGAAGCCCTAGCGGCTGGCTGGTTCAACCCAGAATCGGTCCAGGTACAGCTCTCTCCCGACGAGGTTCTTACTCTGGTGGAAATTGCCAAGCAAGGTTTG
Source organism: Lepidurus packardi (assembly GCA_023053545.1). Taxonomy (NCBI): domain Eukaryota; kingdom Metazoa; phylum Arthropoda; class Branchiopoda; order Notostraca; family Triopsidae; genus Lepidurus; species Lepidurus packardi. The sequence continues at coordinate 13,785,261 of JAKZAN010000001.1, forward strand.
GTGCTGGACTGGGAAGAGTTATTACATTCAAAAAAGCTGATCGCTGTACCGAAGACTTGCTTAACACTCCAGGATGCTATAGCCAAAAGTCTCTACGATGCTGAAACGGGACTTTTCAGACTCCCGCGAACCCAACATTCCGTCACGTTGTCAGAAGCCATCAAAATGGGCTTTATCGATGCCGAAGCTCGGGCGTTCAAAGATCCCCGCTCGGGATCGTTGTTAACGGTGAAAGAAGCCCTGAGTACCGGCCTTATTAACCCCCAAACCGGCATGGCCATCGATCCCACAACCGGCGCGGAAATGGACTTCAAAGAAGCCACGGAACGTGGGTTACTTTTAGCCTCACAACGCAAGTTGTCCGTTACCGAAGCGGTCAATCACGGTTTACTCGACGCACAAGCTGGTCGTTTAGTCTTGCCCGAAACCCAGCGGCGGATCCCCATATCTGCAGCAATCCGAGAGGGGGTACTAGACCCAGAGGCTACTTTAGTCAAAGACGCCGTCACGGGTCAGATGATGACCTGGCAGCGAGCGGTGAAAGAGAACATTCTGGACCCCAATGCGAGTACGTTGAAAACGGGAAAGTTCCAAAAAGTGGACTTTGAAGACGCACTAGACATGGGTCTTTTCGTCGAAGTCCAGCGACCGATCCTCGTCAGCGAAGCTATTGTCAAAGAAGTGTACGATCCGGAGACCGGGCTTTTCCTGGACCCTCGTTCTGGACAATTCCTAACGCTCGCGGAAGCTATTGAGAGTGATTTGATCGACCCAGACTCGGTGCATGTTAAAGATACTCGCCAGGGATTCCTCCGGAAGCTCTCTTTAGCCGTCGCGATCGAACTGGGACTCATCAATGGGGAAACAGCCGTTATGACGGATTTTAGTCGGGACAAAGCCCAGTTCAAACTCCATGAAGCGTTCGCCGAAGGCTTGCTCGTAGATTCCAAAGGACCGGTGTCTTTGCAGCGCATGATCCGTCAAGGTTTATACGACGAAGGGACTGGCAAATTGATGGACCCCAATTCTGGTAAACCCATCACGCTCCACGAGGCTTTGCGGAGGTACGTCGTCCATCCTGCGTTGCCGTGTTACTGGGACGAGCCAACGCGAAAGCTGTTGACCCTCGTTCAAGCCTGCTGCGCCTCCGTCATTGACAGGCGGCAAGGAAAACTCAAGTTACCCTCTTCGGGCGAGTTGATCCCGCTGAGCGTAGCGTTGGAACAAGGCTTGATCGTGGACATCGAGAGACCGTTCTCATTGTACAAGTCGATCGCCATGGGTTTGTACGACGACGACAATCACACCTTTATCCATCCCGCTACGGGCCGGCGCCTCAATTTAGAGGACGCTTGTCGCGAAGGCTTCATCGACCCCGATACTTCGATCGTTAAACACGCCACCACTGAAAAATTCATGAAACTACCGGAAGCCATCCAGTTCAATTTGATCAAACCCCGCGAAAGCGTGTACCAAGTCCCCGGTACGGACCAGCTTATTTCTTTAAGCGACGCGAAAGAGCGACGCTGGATTGTGACAGACAAGAAGGGCCTCACTTTGGAAGAAGCGTTGGAAAACGGACTCTTTGTGGTCGAAACGGGTAAATTTGTGGACCCCAGTGTGGGCGATTCCTTAGACCTCGCCCAAGCCATCCAGCATGGCTTAATCGACCCCGCAACCACTTGCTACATTGACCCGTTGACCAATCAGTTGAAAAGCTTGAAAGCCGCGATCGAAAACGGGGACGTAGATCTCGCTCGCGGTCTGGTCCATGATCCTAAGGCGAAGAGGAGCGTCTCCTTGGAACTGGCGTTCGAGAGACGTTTGCTGGTCACTGCCGAACGCGCCTTGACGTTCAACCAAGCCGTCGGCAGAGGCAGCATTGATTTTAACCAAGGGACCTTCACTGACCCCCGTTCGCGCCAACAGTGCACCTTGGAGGAAGCGCTAACTATGGAATTGATCGACCCCGAATCGGCCGTCATCCGCCATCCCCAAACGGGCCGTTTCTGCACCTTGAAGCGAGCCATTGCCGAGAACCTGATCGATTTAAAGAAACGAGCCATGTTAGATCCACGCACCGGCCGTTTCACCTCCTTCAACGTTGTATTTGAGCAAGGGACCGTGGTTTTCTTACGGGAGCCCTTGGCATACGATGTTGCGGTCGAGAAAGCTCATTTGAACCAAGTTACGGGTCAGTATACCGACCCTACCTCTGAGGAAACCTTCAATTTGAAGGAAGCCAGCTCGTTAGGTTTGATCGATGGCGAATCCGCGTTGGTCGTAGACACTCTGCTCAATAAGGTTGTCAAACTAGGAAGGTCCTTTACCGTCAATCTGGTGGACGCCGAGAAGGGGTTAGTTTTCAACACGACCACCAATCAGGTCCTGCCGTTGAATGCCGCTAGGGAAGCTCGACTGCTCTTTACACCCAGTCAAGCCTTCACCCTGTTAGAAGCGTTGAGATTTGGACTGTATACTATTGAAACGGGCACTTTCCTCAACCCTTACACCAACACCCCCCTTACGCTCGAGCAAGCTATCGAGCGCGGTTTGATTGATCCCACTACCACTTTGGTACGGCATGCAAGTACTGGAGACATCGTACCTCTGCTAGAAGCCATCAGTAGCGGATTGGTGGACGCCCAAGCCGGGCAAGTGGTGGTTAATAACGAGACGCGGGTTCATTTCATGGCAGCACGGGAACGTGGCTGGCTCCTAACAGCAGAAGCCAGGGTAAGGGGCTTAACCATGTTCGCATGGAACCACCCACCCCTTGCATTTTCTTTTTGTTTACATTATTTTTCGTTTTTCCCATGATCCGAGTCATCCCTTTCCCCTTACGGAATCCTTCAAGTCCCCTTTGATTGTGGAACCCTTTTCCGTATGTTAAACAGGCAAACCAACGCCCTGCACTCCTAGACGTACTCCTTTTGGTCATGTTGGGTAGGAAGTGGGGCTTTTGGACGCAAGTTAATCCATGCTTTTAAAGTTTAACCAATGCATTCCTTCGTCTTAAATGCAAGGGAAAAGAGCCTTGCTAGCTGGGAAATGGGCACGACGTCCAGCTTCTAAAAGCTTCCGAATCTTAATCCAGTGCAAACTGATTCATGCTCTTAAAAGCATGAGCTATGCAACTGTAACTGCATGCTCTCAGTCTTGAAGAGGAGAGAGAAAAATGAGCCGTTTTTTTGTTATTGGCTTCCAGAATTTGTATTTGTTGGCCAGCGTTTTAAGAGTTTGATCGTGTCCTGGGTTGATGTGTGTGATTGAGACGTATGTTTGCTTTAATCGCTTGACATACTAACAGTCTTAAGGAAGAGTTTTCCTTAATGCCAGCTTCTTGTATTTGCAGCAAGCGATGGAAGAGAAGTACAAGCTGTGCGACGAAGGCGTGGCTAAGCTACTATCGTGGCTTTCCAATGTGGAATCGCAGTTGGCTAATCAAGACATGGTCCGCGAGGATGTGGCTGAATTGAAGAACCAAATCAACGTTGTTAAAGTAATTTATATTAAATTTGGGATACTTGATAAATAGTTGTTTTAGATACATAATAAATAATCGTGGAGTTTTTTTTTATTTACTAATAGAGAAATTGTAAACAAACATGTCAATCTTTTAGGGTATCCGGGATGATTTGGAAGGTCATAGCAAAGCAGTGAATAACTGTCTGGATCAAGCTCGTTTAATCTTAGCCCAAGGCGGCGACGTTTTATCGGCCGAAGAGCTGTCCACGTTGGAACGCAATGCTCAAGAGCTGAAGCAACGTTATGACCACGCCCATGATCAAACCGACAAAGTATTGCGTAAACTGGGCTCCGCCTTGGACGAACTGAGCAAATTCCGCTCGGAATTGGCCACTTTCAAGACGTGGCTCAGCAAAGCTACCAAGACTTTGGAAGAGCGCGAGCGCTGGCTGGGCAACTTGAACCGCATTCAAACTAGCACTGAAGCGAACCGAGAACTAATTAGCGACGTGATTGCCCATCAAGCCGACTTGCGCTTCATTACCATGGCTGCACAAAAGTACCTCGATGAATCCAAGGATCATTTGCAGGTCTTGAACCAATTCCGCACATCGTTGCCCCAGCGCCTGTCTCACATCGAACCCAAGGATTCCGTAGTGAAACAAGAAGTGTCGGATGCTTCAGCGGGATTCCAGGACTTAGTGAAGCGAGCTAACAAGCTGTCCGACAAGATGTCCGCAATTGGTTCCAAGCAGAAAGAGTACCAGGAAGCTGTCACCAAAGCCAAGACCTGGCTCAAAGAAGTCGAGCCGAAAGCTAACAAGATCGTTAATGAACCCTTGGGAGCTGAGCCCAAAACAGTTGAAGATCAGTTGAATCGTGCCAAAGCCTTAAATCATGACTTTATGGCGTCCGAACGTCTCATTGAGAACACTAAACAAGTAAAGCCCAATTTCTTTTCAGTGTCCCCCACGGCTTAATTTGTGGTGCATTTTTTCTAGGCCGCTGCTGGTTTATTACACGTCTTGGAAGGTGACGTACCTGAAGTAGACAAACAGAATCTCGAAGGCACGCCCATTGAACTGGAAGACAAGTACCGACGTCTGTCATTAGCCTTGGCTGACAAGTGCCAGCTTTTAGACACGGCTTTGGTGCAGAGTCAAGGCGTCCAAGAAGCTCTAGATACTTTAGCCAACTGGTTAGGACAAGCCGAGAACCAGTTGAAGTACGTTTAGTTCATTCTTAGTTCGTCATTCTTGATATTTATTACCATTTTATTCAAATAGGAACGTGACAAAACCGGCAAGTTTGTCACGCGAGCGCTTGGAAGAACAAATCCGAGAACACCGACAGATAGCTGGGGATGTGGAAAGCAAGAAGCCTAGTTTCGACAGCATCAACCAAGCTACCGCGCAACTGATTGCGAACCCGGACAACGCTCGCATTGCTCGCAAGATTGATACCAAGATGAAGGACGTGAACTTGCGCTATGAAAAGCTCCAAGAGCGAGTAGACAGGCGAGGAGAGGCTTTGGATGAAACCTTCGCACACCTTGACGCCTTCCAGCTGCAATTTAACCAGTTTGAAGAGTGGTACTTGATAGTGGTGGAAAGCTTGGAATCGCCTGACGTGATTCGCATTTCCGCCGAGCAAATGGCCCAACGCGTAGAAGACATTGCGCGGCAAAGAGATGCCCGTCGAGGCGATTACGATGACTTGATGAAGAACGGCAAGAGCCTCGTGGCCAAGAAAGACGTCACCGATACCACGCCCATAAGGGACAAGATAAAGAACTTGGAAGTGCAATGGAAAGACCTGAACGCCATCATTGACGAAAGCCAGAAGGACGGACGCGCTCGAATCGAGCAGCTGACCGCCTATGAGAAACTCCGGGACCAAGTTTTGGATTGGTTGGAACGGACCGAACGCCGTGTGGAGCACTTGGAACCTGTAGCCGTGGATGCCGACACCTTAAAGAAGCAAACCGAAGAAATCAAAGTAAAGAAGATTCAGTCATTTTCTTAAGGTTTTTCTTATATTTCCTGTCTCAACAGCCGTTGGCGAAAGAGCATCGCGACTATGGTCCCACAGTGGAACGCGTGGTTGACCTGGGTACTTCTTACGACGCAATTCTGAAAGGAGAGCGTCCGGAGAGCCCTCGTCGCCGCAGTTCGGCTAGCCCTAACAAACGCCCGTCAATCACCACATGTAAGTCTTCTTCTTCTCAATAGTCTGGACTAGGAAAGATTCCTTGGGGTTAAGTTAAGAGAAATTTTAGGGGGGTTTGTAATGAACTTACCCTTTTTCTTTTTTTCTGGAATGGAACTTTTTGTATGAGGTAGTAGAGTAATGCCAGTCCTCTTTTTTTGCTCTCTTTTTTCCCCCTTTCCCCCCAAATTCGTTTGGTTTCTGTGCCTGTGTCGGTTTTGTCTCCGTTTCGCATGTGGGTTAGTGCGTCGTCCTTCGCAAGATCTTCGTAGTCCATCTCCCAGCAAAGGTCCCAACGGTCAAAGCCCGTTGACGAATAGTGCATCGTCGGGTTTCAGCAGCAGGCGATCGTCCCAAGATGGATACATAGCTTTAGAAGGTAGTGGCAGTACATTTTCTCCCCCTTTTTTCGGTCCTCTTTGTCTCGCTATCTGCCTTTTTTACCTGGTTTGCGTTCGGTTATAGTTATATAATGTGCGTATGTGGGTAACTCTGCTGGTGTGATGGTTCTAACATTGGACTGGGATTTTGTTTTTGTAATCCGGTATTGAATCGATTCCAGATGCCAGTCCTGTGCAGCAGCAGTTGAACGAGATGTGTCACCGGTACTCGTTACTGGGCACCAAGTTAAGTGATCGTCAAAGCGAGTTGGATTTGATGAAAGAGGAAGCTAAGAAGCATTCCGAAGCTTTGCGGTTGCTGGCGACTTTCTTGGACAAAACGGAGCGCCAATTGCCGCGTGATTCGCTTGTTCCGCAAACTAAAGAAGATGCGGAGAAACAGTTGCGTGGTGTTAAGGTAAATACGTTCAGCCAACGTCTCGAAAAGTATGTGTACATATGGGTTTGGATTTTCCAGAATTTATTGGAGGACATGTACGAGAAACAGCCACAACTGGACAGTCTAAAGAACCAAGTGACAGATTTACTGCGTCGCAAAGCTAACGTGCCAGGCGCTGCTCACCTACACGAAGATGTATCGACCGTGTCGGGTCGCTGGAAGGAAGTACAAGAGAGATGCAAGCAAAAGGCGCGTTTCTTGGAAGACGTCAAGAATTTCCATGACACTTTTGAGCAATTATCTGCGTGGTTGGTCGCCAAGGATCGAATGATGTCTGTATTGGGACCGATTGCCTCTGATCCTCGTTTGGTTCATAACCAACTCCAACAAGTTCAAGTGAGCTTCCTTCTATATTGGCCTATTTTTTTTTTCTTTCTATTTTGACTACTTTTACACCAGGCTTTTCTGAATTTAAAAGATAGTTTGAATCGCTTTAAAAACATGATTTTGCATGTATTGAATGGAAAATGGCGATTCCTTGTAGGTTTTGCGCGAAGAATTTAAGACGCAAGAACCTCAGGTTCAGCAACTAGAGCATCTGGCTGATGTTTTGTTGCAGCAAGCCGACCCTTCTTCGCCGGACGGCCGTCGAATTAATGACAAGATGGCAATGGTTAGCGCCAAATGGTCGGATTTAATTGGGCGTTTGGAAGACCGTAAACAAAGCTTGGATGCCGCTTCCGGTACCAGCCGGCAATTCTACGCTAATTTGGGACAGTTGCAAGATGCTTTGCAGCGGATTTCCGATGAGCTCGATGACCTGGCTGTGGAGAAGGCATATCCTGAAGAACTGCTCAATAAACTAGACGTAAGGATTTGATTGGGTTTGTCTGATTAAATAAATTTTGTCTTTTAGTCTTTGGAGGAGCAATTGGAATTCCAGCGACCTTTGTTGGCCGAAGTGGAGGCTGTAAGCGAGCAGTTGTGCGCCATTTTGAGCGATGCCTCCTCGAAAGCTGAAATCAACCACAAATTGGGACAAGTGGATAAGATGCATGCTCAATTGCAAAAGAAACTGGATAACCGCAAAGCCGAGTTGGAAAACCTGTTGCGCGATTCTCGCGAATTTGGAGCGCAATGTGGGGACTTGCAAGACTGGCTGAAAGCATGCGGTACAGCCGTGGAAGGCAAGCTTTTGGTATCTGCTGATCGAGATAAGCTTAAGCAGCAGATGCAAGAAGCTGAGGTAAGCTTTTTCCGTACTCTTTTTCATACAAGATCGTAGAGAATGGTCAAGATAGAAATGGTTTGTGTTTTGGTTGGTAGCCCGTATACAAAGAAGTCATGAGCAAAGAACATGAAGTCATCATGATGCTGGACAAGGGACAGGAACTTGTGGCCCAATCGCCTAGCAAAAACGATGCTAGGGATCTTCAGAAGACTTTGGAGAGCATCAAAGCGCAATGGGATCGTTTGCGTCAACAAGCCATGGAAAGACACACACGTTTACAGACATCTTCCGTGAGTTCTGCGTTTCGAATTCAGTTTTCCTTTCTATAAAGCAATTTATCCTGGGTGTTTTGAAAAGAACTTGACATGTCAGACTTTAAGCAATTGAGAACGTGACATGCTCTAAGCTATTCGGAATTTATTAAGAAAAAAGAAGGGCTAATTGATTTGTCTTTTAGGAACTGTGTCGGAAATTCGATCATGCGGAGGAAGCATTCTTGCCATGGCTGAAACAAGCCGAACATAAGCTAGCGAACTTGACCCCTGTGGCCTTCCAAAAGACTGAATTGGACCAACAAGTGAAAGAAATTCACGCTTTCCGCAACGAATTATCCCGCCACAGCGCCGCATTCGAGACGCACAAAGGCTTAGGCGAAACATTCCTCAAGTCCTGCGATGCCGACAAAGAAGGTGTCAAACAGGATTTGTCCGATTTGCAGAAACGCTGGGAGGGAGTCAACTCGGGCATTCTGGAGCGCTCTCAATCGTTGGAAGACATCAGCCAACGAGTTGGCGAGTTTAGCGAACATTTGCGCGACGCTCAACACGCTCTTCAGCGCGTAGAAGACCGACTGGCTTCCCATGACGCCCTGGGCAATGCAGCTAAAGATGCCAAGTTGTTAGATCGCGTCAAGGTAAATATTTGTCTGTTTTTATTTTAGGATTGTTTTTCTAGAACTTGGGAAACCTTTTTAATTATGTGTAATGGAATAATTTTCATTATTTGCGCACTTCAACTAAAATCTTGTATGTCTTGTATGTAATTATATGATTCCCTCAGGCTATTCTGGATGAAGCGGTCAAGCTCGAGAAGGGTGTGGAACGAGTACAAGATTTTGCCCGAGGATTAGTAACCGATGCTCACGGTCATGGTTCCGATGCCTCTCATATTGATCAACAAGCCCAGGACTTGGCTGAGCGTTACGGAGAACTGAAAAATCAACTGCAAGAACGCTGCCAAGATCTGGAGACGTCTTCTCATGCATTGTCTCATTACAATGTGGGTTATAAAGACTATTTTTTTATGAAAGTTTGTATAACTTTTCGGATCGATTTTCCAGGAGCAAGTAAAGGTCGTGTTGGGAGATTTGACTGCTTTGGAAGCCGAACTAAACGATATGCATCCTCCGGCTAGGAATTTGGACAGCTTAAAGTCCCAGTTGGATGAAGTTCATGATTTTATGGACAAACTCGATAGCCAGCGTCATCGTTTGGAAGGTGCTTTCCGTACTGGAGCCGAGCTGGTTAGCCAGGGTCATGCCCAAGATGCTCAAGCGACCAAGGAGCAATTAGACGGATTGAAAAACCAGGCCGATCGCATCAACGCCAAGGCCCAAGCGCGTGAAAAAGAAGTGGACAAGACTGTGAAGGGAATGGAAGATTTCTACAACCTGTACGACAACATTATCCGATTGGTTGACGAGGTAAATAATGTGCTTTATCATCTCTACGTGACTGATGTGGTTGTTTTTGCTTAACTTTGACAGGCCGGAAAGGAAGAGCGAAGTTTCAAACCGATCGGTGGAGACGTGGAACTCATCCGTCAACAACAAGCCGAATTTCGCGCTTTCTGTCAGACGTATACCGTGCCACTGCAAAAGGAAGTTGAAGAGGCTAATCGATTGGGAACGGGTTTGGTTAAGTCTGCTGCCAACGGCGTTTCGACTTCCGCTTTAGAAGGGGATCTAGAGAAGATGAACGAGCGTTGGAATAACTTGAAAGAAAAGGTACACATCAGCAAGAGTCAAAAGAAAAAGTACATTAAATTTTTCCATATATTTCTAGCTTCACGAAAGGGAACGTCGACTGGATGTGGGTTTGTTACAATCGGGCAAGTTCAAGGAAGCTTTGGAAGGTCTTTCTAAATGGTTATCTGATACGGAAGAAATGGTCGCCAACCAAAAGCCACCTTCAGCAGATTACAAGGTGGTCAAGGCCCAACTCCAGGAACAGAAGTTCCTCAAGAAACTGCTTTTGGATCGCCAGCAGTCCATGTCTTCTTTGCTTGACATGGGCCACGACTTAGCCGCCCATGCTGATCCGCATGAGAAGAAAGAAATCGAAGAGCAGTTGCAAGAGCTTGTTGCCCGTTTTGACGCCTTAACAGCTTCCGCCGAGGATCGCATGACAGCTCTGCAAAAGACCATGGGTGTGGCTAAAGACTTCCAAGACCAGTTGACGCCCATTTTGGATTGGCTGGAGAAGATAGAGAAGAAGATCAAAGACATGGAAACTGTCCCTACGGACGAAGAAAAGATTCAGCAGAAAATCGAGGAACACGACTTGCTCCATGACGATATTTTAACCCAGAAACCGGCCTTTGATGCACTGGCCGACGTTGCTACAGCACTGATGGCGTTGGTGGGTGACGAAGAAGCTGTCGGATTAGCTGACCGCTTGTCGGACATTACAGACCGTTACGGATCTTTAGTGGAGCAATCCGAAGCTTTAGGCCGCTTGTTAGGCGAAGCGAAATCGGGTTTGAGACACCTAGTGCTCTCCTACGAAGATCTTTTAGCCTGGATGGAGGATATGGAAGTGCGTTTAGCGCGCTACAGGATCTTGTCCGTCCATGTGGAGAAACTCTTGGAGCAGATGGATGAGCTTACGGTAACTCATTCATTTTAGCAATGGAACTTAGTTTAGAACTCATCTTTCTTATTTTCTTTTTATTTTCGCCTATTAATATGCATAGGATTTGACTGAAGAAGTATCCGGACAACAGAAGCAGTTGGACGATGTCGTTGACACAGGTTTGGAACTCATGCGTCACATTTCCAATGAAGAAGCCTTGCAATTGAAGGATAAGCTGGATTCGGTCCAACGGCGTTACGCTGAATTGACGAATCGTGGCTCGGACTTGCTGAAACAAGCCCAAGACACGTTGCCGCTGGTACAGACATTCCACACCGCACATAACCAGATCGCGGATTGGTGCATGGAAGCCGAAAAGCGTCTACAGGCAATCGAGTCGGGCGGATCCAATGCTGGAGCCGAGGCTGACATTGAACTGCTCGCCAGCGAGTTGAGTGACGCCAAGAGCTGTCTAGAGACCGTCAACATCAGCGGCCCGCAACTCTGCCAGAGGTCGCCTGGAGAAGGAGCCACCTTCATTGAAAGCCTGGTAACGCGCGACAATCGTCGTTTCGATGCCATTTGCGAGCAAATTCAACGTAAAGCTGAGCGTCTGCATCTCTCCAAACAAGTAAAGTCACGTTATTAGCTAATGTCAAGACTGTACTGGTATTAAATCCTTGAAATTCTTTACGTCTAGCGCTCAATGGAAGTTGTGGGCGACTTGGACGATTTGTTGGACTGGTTCAGGGATACGGAATCGCAGTTGACAGAAGCCGAACCACCTAGCGCAGATCCGGACGTAATCCGCGTCCAGCTGAAGGAGCATAAAGCCCTCAGTGAAGACATTTCCAGCCAGAAAGGACGCGTGCGGGATGTATTGTCAGCCGCCAAGAAGGTTTTACGCGAGGGTGCCCAAAACGAGGACAAGGAATTGATCCGTGAGAAAATGGATGACCTGAAAGACACCATGGAACATGTGTCAGAGCTCAGTTCCGATAGGTTGTCCATCCTGGAACAGGCCTTGCCTCTAGCCGAGCACTTCTATGACGCCCATGCCGAGCTCACCCATTGGTTGGATGAAATGGAAGCCGAACTGCCTCGCCTCGATACACCTTCGTTGCGCGCTGACCAAATCGTGAAGCAACAAGAAGGCAATAAAGTAAGAAGAAAAGGGTCGATTTTGCATTTTGTGGCATTACTGATGTACCCTATTCTAGGCTCTGTTGGCTTTGGTTAACGAACACAAACCGTTGCTGGACAAATTAAACAAGACCGGCAGTACTTTAGCCAAGTTATGCTTGGAAGAAGAAGGGGCCCGGGTTCAGGACATCATGGACACTGATAACGCTCGTTACAATGCTGTGCGAAGCAGCTTACGCGAGCGTCAACAAGCATTGGAAGAAGCGTTGCAAGAAACGAGCCAGTTCTCCGACAAGTTAGACGGCATGTTAGCTGCCTTGGCATCGACCGCAGAGCAAGTCAAAGCCGCCGAGCCTGTATCAGCTCATCCCGACAAAATCCAAGAACAGATTGCTGACAACCAAGCTGTGGTGGAAGATTTGGAAAAACGGGAATCCGCTTTCGAAGCGGTCAAACGAGCTGCGGATGACGTCATCAGTAAAGCCGGCAGTTCTTCAGATCCAGCCGTTAAAGGTACCAAAGCTACGTCTTCGATTTTCAGTTCAGTGCTTGCATAAGCGGATGAAATCGCGTTTGAAACTGCAAACTATAATGCCTTAATATCGATTCTTTTTTTTTAGACATCAAAAGTAAGCTGGAGCGTCTGTCGAACCTCTGGGACCATGTTTTGGCAGCTACTGGCGAACGCGGTCGATCTTTGGAGGAAGCTCTGGCTGTGGCTGAACGTTTCTGGGATGAACTGCAAGCTGTTATGGCGGCTTTGCGGGACTTGCAAGATACTTTGCAGTCCCAGGATCCGCCTGCAGTGGAGCCAGCCACAATCCATCATCAGCAAGAAGTTCTGCAAGAAATTAAGAACGAAATCGAACAGACGAAACCTGAAGTGGAGCAATGTCGGCTGACTGGCCAAGACTTGATGGCTCTGTGTGGCGAACCAGACAAACCGGAAGTCAAAAAACACATTGAAGATCTGGACCATGCCTGGGATAACATTACTGCCTTGTATGCCAGGCGGGAAGAAAACTTGATTGACGCCATGGAGAAAGCCATGGAATTCCACGATACGCTCAATGTAACCATCTTTTCTTATGTTTTTCTCTCTAATTGGTGTCATTTTAAACTCGATAGGATTTACTGGAGTTCTTGGAAGCTGCAGAGAAGAAATTCGGTGGTATGAAACCGTTAGGCTCGGATATTGACACGGTCAAAGCCCAGATCGAGCAGCTTAAGGACTTCAAATCAGAAGTTGACCCTCAAATGGTCAAAGTAGAAGCTTTGAACAGGTAAAGACATGCTTTTTTGCCGAATTTGTATTCAAAGTGGCTTTTTGGTTTAAAAAAAACTACATTGAAGTACGTTTCCGATAGTTAAGGTTACTTACCAATTTATTTTTTGTTTTTGTTTCGTATCGTGTCGTTGAGCCAGGACTTTACGAAGGCAAGTGTTTCCTGAGTGTGCTCTCTTTAATGTTTGAAAACTTAGTATTAACCTCTAAACAGTATAACGAGATACTGCACCGTAGAAACTTCCAAGTTTGCCACGCATTGCACGAGCTGCCGTTTATGCATGAAGGGTGTTGGTGTTTAAGCCGTTCTAGTCCGCTAATTCTTGACGTTTCATCAATGTTTTTAGGCAAGCTAGTGAGCTCACGGAGAGAACCACACCTGACCAAGCTGCAGTTTTGAAAGAACCCTTGAATAAAGTAAACAAGCGTTGGGACGATCTCCTGCGTGGAATGGTCGAACGTCAGCGAGAATTGGAACATGCTTTGCTCCGTCTTGGCCAATTCCAACACGCGCTTACTGAGTTGTTGGTCTGGATTCAACGCACCGATGCCAATTTGGATGAACTCAAACCCGTATTTGGTGACCCCAACGTCATTGAAGTTGAACTAGCCAAACTGAAGGTAAACTAGTTTTGAAATCTTTATGATTTTAGAATTGGTTTTAATGTTCGTGAGTATTGGGAATGTGTTCAAAGGTTTTGGTCAACGACATTCAAGCTCATCAGACCAGCGTGGACACGTTGAACGATGCTGGCCGCCAATTGGTGGAAACCGACCGGGGCTCAGTCGATGCCAATGCCACTCAACAACGTTTGGCTTTGCTGAACCGCAAATGGGCTGATTTAGTCGAGAAATCCGGGAGTCGTCAAAAGGATCTAGAAGATGCTCTCCGTGAAGCGCAAGCTTTCAATGCCGAGATCCAGGACTTGCTGCTCTGGCTGAGCGACATCGACGGTGCGTTGACTACCTCCAAACCGGTCGGTGGACTACCCGAAACAGCATCGGAGCAGTTGCAACGCTTCATGGAAGTCTATAACGAGTTGGAACAAAATCGTCCCAAAGTGGAATCGGTACTTCAGCAAGGAGCGGATTACTTAAAACGCTCTACGGATGGCGCTGCGACCTCTTTGCAGCAGAATTTGCGCACATTGAAACAACGCTGGGATAATGTCATGAATAGAGCCAACGACAAGAAGATCAAGCTGGAAATCGCCCTGAAAGAAGCTACCGAGTTCCACGAAGCGTTACAAGCTTTCGTTAACTGGCTCACCAATGCTGAAAAGACACTTGGCAACCTTAAACCCGTCTCCCGGGTCCTGGATACTATCTTGGGCCAAATTGAAGACCACAAAGCCTTCCAGAAGGACATTGGCGCTCAGCGTGAAGTTATGATTTCACTGGACAAGAAAGGCACGCATTTGAAGTACTTTAGCCAGAAACAGGACGTCATTCTCATCAAGAACTTGCTCATTAGCGTTCAACATCGCTGGGAACGTGTTCTGTCCAAGGTAATATCTCATGCATTTCTTCCTTATTTTCGCGATTCTGGTCCTTGCGTGCTTGATTTCTTTTTATTTTTGGATAATTAAACGTTGACCTTTTCCTTTGAACGTTTTATAGGCGGCTGAACGTACCCGAGCACTGGATCATGGCTATAAAGAAGCTAGGGAGTTTCACGATGCATGGTCGGATCTGTACAAGTGGTTAGATGAAGCTGAAAAGGGCTTTGATGACCTGGTCATGCAATTGGGCAACGATCCTAACAAAATCAAGACTTTATTGGCCAAGCACAAAGAGTTCCAACGTACTTTGGCGGGCAAACAACCCACTTACGATGCAACGATGCGTCTCGGCAAGAGCGTCAAGGACCGTGCTGCCAAGACGGACGAACCCATTCTCAGAGATATGCTGTCTGATATGAAAAACAAATGGCAGACTGTTTGCAACAAATCCGTGGACCGCCAGCGTAAGTTGGAAGAAGGATTGCTGTTTTCTGGCCAATTCAAAGACGCCTTGCAAGCGTTGGTGGACTGGTTATGCAAAGCAGATGCTCTACTGGTGGAAGACGGGCCCGTCCATGGTGATTTGGATACCGTTATGGCCCTAAGGGAGCAGCACAAGACCTTTGAAGAAGAACTAGCCAATCGCGCCACGCAGGCCGGCACAGTACGCAAAACCGCGCAGGGATTGTTGACCAGTGCGGGTCCGGAAGATGCCAAACACATCCAAACCCAGTTGGATCAGCTGAACTCCACTTGGGACAAGGTCACCAAAGCTACCGAGAAGCGAGCTGCTCGTCTGGATGACGCGTTAGCGCAGGCGGAAGCCCTCCACAAGGCTGTTAACATGCTATTGGAGTGGCTGTCGGACGCAGAGATGAAGTTACGTTTCGCGGGCATGTTGCCGGACGAAGAGCAAGAAACTAGAGAGCAAATGGCTGAGCATGACAAGTTTATGGAAGAAATGGCAGGCAAAGAAGCGGACAAGGATAACACCTTAGCTTTGGCAAACCGCATTTTATCGAAATGCCACCCGGATGCTGTGACCGTCATTCGGCACTGGATTACCATCATTCAGTCTCGTTGGGAGGAAGTAACGTCATGGGCCAGACAAGTAAGTCATACATTTTCTTTTAGTTTTGAGCTGGTAAGACTGATGTACTTATGAATGATCTAGCGACACACACGTTTGGAAGAGCATTTGAGGTCGTTGAGAGAAATGGCTACCTTACTAGAAGAACTGATGGCCTGGTTGCAGAGTGCCGAGAATAGCTTGATTACTTTAGAAGCTCAGCCCTTACCAGACGACTTGCCATCCATTGAAGGCTTGCTTAACGAACACCAAAACTTTATGGAAGGTGTAGCAGCACGGCAACCTGAAGTAGACCGCGTATGCAAGACCAAACAACCGAAGTTGAGTGTGGCTGGCAAAGAGCGTAAACAATCGCGCTCTAAATCAACAGCATTGTACGTTCCTTTCTCCAAAACATTGGAAAAGCACCAAGAAATGCCCCTATCCTGACTTTTTTTTTTTTTTTTATATACAAAATAGGGCACCGGATCGTGAATTTAGCTTGAGCCCTACCCGGGAATCCTCTCCGGAACAGGATGCTCGTCGTATGAGGTAAGCCATGCCCTTTTCTGGCCAGTTTCGAGCTCTAACTTAAAAAGTGGGAAGCATGCGAGTTTATTAAAAAGGGATGGAAAGGGCAGGTTATAACGCTGAGTTAACGCTAATCCGTTATATTATGCAACAGATCAACGCCTGAACGCGACTCGTACTACACTCGGTTTGGGTTCCGTAAAGTCAGGTCAGTATCAGGAACGTGTGGAAGCGGGTTTTTATGGATATGTTAACGTTTTTTTGGTGATGGTTGTTCTACTTTTGAAGCTCGTTTGGCTAGAGGACTGGTTAGTAATATGTTTTGTGTTTTATAGTTACATTAACCGTGCGCCTTCCAGGGAATCCACGCCTGGTCCGCAACACCGCAGACAGAGGTAAATTACTTCGCGTTGTTTTTTCTCTTTTTTTTTTTAGAATTGCCAAAGGAATATGTATTGTATTCTTTTATTTTCTGTTCTGTTGCACTGGAATGGTTAGTGCATGCTTTCTTATGTTTTATTTTGCGTTCACGTTCTAGCCAAGCCTCTAACATTGGTCATGACGGCAGAGAAACCTCGCCAACGAGGGATTATCCTAAACCGTGGATGGCAGGAGCGAGGTAAATTGCACCCGACTTTATTTTTCTGTTCGTTTCCTTCTCTCTGGATTTGACGTGGCACTTTTTTTCTGAAATAAGTGTCGTTTCTGAGTTTGGATGAAACATCTTTTTTGTTTGTTCTCTTGCTTATGTTAGTCGTGCCAGCCCTGGTCGTGAGACATCTCCAGAGGCATGGCCGCATATTGGTCCGCGTTTCGTTAGCACGCCTGCTCCCGCAGCGAACCGGAAGGGAAGGTATGGAGAAAATTGGTGGGACGAAAACGTGCATATTGGATTCGAATCTAATATTTTCTGTCTTTGTTTTTATTTTTCGCACTTTTTCTTGCAGCAAGGTGAGCACGGAAGTGACACCCAAGAACCCGCGTGCAAGACAGTTATGGGACAAGTGGCGCAACGTGTGGATGATGGCTTGGGAACGCCAGAGACGACTCCAGGACAAGCTAGCCTATTTGCAAGAGCTCGAAAAGGTCAAGAACTTCAGTTGGGATGACTGGAGACGACGTGTAAGTGCCTTTCTTTCAAATTAGGCTATGTATGACGTGGTGCTTCCTTTAGTTCGTCAAGTACATGAACAACAAGAAGTCTCGGGTGACGGACCTGTTCCGCAAGATGGATAAGAATAACGATGGAACAATCCCGAGGGAAGATTTTATTGATGGTATTATGAAGACCAGTAAGTTTGTTTTTAATGGAAACTAAGAAAAAGCGCAAGGGATGGAAATATGTTGATTACGTTTACAGAATTCCCAACCAGTCGCATGGAGATGAATGCCGTAGCCAATATGTTCGACAAGAACAACGAGGGCTATATAGACTGGAAAGAGTTCATCGCAGCATTGCGGCCAGACTGGGAAGAAAAGGCGCCTGATACTGAAGCCGAAAAGATTCACGATGAAGTTAGTCGTCAAGTCCAGAAATGTACTTGCCGTAATCGCTTCAAAGTACTGCAAGTGGGAGAAGGCAAATACCGCGTAAGTTTGGCTTGTTGTTAGAACTCATCTCACTAAAGACGAAAGAAACTAATATTCACTTTTCGGGAATCTTCGTGTCTTGCAGTTTGGTGACAGCCAGAAGCTTCGTTTGGTACGCATTTTACGTTCGACCGTCATGGTGCGTGTTGGCGGGGGTTGGGTGGCCTTGGATGAGTTTTTAGTGAAGAATGATCCTTGCCGGGGTAAGTGTTTGTTCCTACTTGGCAAGAAAAGGCCTTCTAAAAGAGCCAAGTGATCTATTTTTTATAATGGTGGAAATTCAACAAGTCAGGCTGGAGTCGGTCGTTTAGGAAATCTTAATTGTTGCCAGTGTGAAGAGATGTTGGCTATAGCAAAGGGGTAATCGAAACACGTTCGTGTTGTCGCTTTATGGCTTTAGAAGTAATGGGAACAGCTTTTCATTCCTTTCTTATCTCCCTTCGTTTTTAAATCTTTCTCAATCACGGGTTTTTTTACTTGTATTAATAAAAAATGTATCCCGTTTCCCCATTTTCTTCTCTTCATTCCCGCTTTCAATTCCTCTTATCATCCCCTTCCCCCTACGGTGCCAATTTCCGCTTTATATTTTTACAAAACCATTCCCCTTTTATTTGGCTTTCTTTAATCCGATTTTGCCGCATGGCTTGTGCATTGGAATGTCGACTGCTTTTCTGCAATATACAGTCGTCGTTACGCCTTTCCTTGCTTTACGGACGCCTGAAGAGCACGAGTATTGGTGTCCGCAATCTCCATTCTATTGTAAGCATTTACAGCGCTCTTTTTGTCGGTTCCAAGTTTTGCTACGTTGGATAGTACTGTAAATAACAGAAGATATTATTTCCTATAATTTTTTGGTTTTTAGTAAGTGTTTTATCTAAGTTTTCTTTAGTTTTGTATTGTTGACGTTTTTAAGTTGTGAATGTTGCACGGAATTTAATTTAAATTTTTTCCCGTTTGTGCCCACCCACTTTTCGTCCACTAACCTCTCCTTCGGCCCTGTGATTGCCTTAATTTAGCTAAAGGTCGCACGAACATCGAACTGCGTGAACAGTTTATCCTGGCGGAAGGCGTATCCCAAGGCATGACGCCCTTTAAGGCCAAACCAAGTCCTAACAATTCCGTGGCCGGCCCACCCGGGCAACCGCCCACCGGAGGGTCCACGCCCACTGGCTTTCGCTCACAATCCCTGCCCACTGCCGGGCCGATTACCAAGGTAAGCTTGAGCCTTGGTGTCTTTTTTTTTTATTATTATTATACATCCCACCATGAAAGTCTGCATGAGCCTTTGATTTTGAGGTAAGAAACAAACCCCGCCATATCCTCTTGGACCTCTTCTCTCCTCACTTCTTTCGGTTACTTTTATTTGTTTAGTTTTGGGGGGATTTTCAACGCCGGAAGTAGAATTTAGAATCTGGAATTAAAGAAGTTTAGGCAGGATGTCTAGGTGTACTTTTTTATTTTTTGTAACACGTTTGCTTCCATCGGATTGGTAATGCTTGTAGCCTGCGAAATCCTGGCTCAGTTGATGCCCATCTTCGAGCAAATTCGAAACCAGCAAGACATGCCGTACAACTATTACCCCCTTTCCGTGGGGCCTGGCACTTCCAATCATATTTGTGGGGTAAAAAAATAATGGAATGCTGTGATAGTGAAGAAACGAGTCATTTTCTTTTTCCGTGTTTAACTGGAACTTATTTTAACAGAACTTAGCATGTCCAATGGATTTCACTGAAAATAACGTAACTAATATAAGCATCGTCCTTCCTTTGACCACTTACTCAGACCCATCGGCTCATAGTTTCTATGCCCAGACGCAAGCCTTGTTAGCCGAGGTAACATGGAATGCTCAACAAACTCTGTGAATTGTGCGTTTTTTTGGGCATGTTTTTGGAATGGTTGTCTTTGGATGCGTTTTTTTTGCAACTGTTGACATGCTTTGAGTAATGGTTCGCTTTTGGGCTCAGGTGCGAGAGCGAAGTCTTCGCAGTCTGCCGATGGGCAGCAAGAGCCGTGGTGCCTCGTTTTCGGCCGGAACGCCAGACAGTTCGACTTCGGAAGGGGATAGCTCCTTCCGTTTGCACCAGACTCGGAAAGCTTCTGCTCCGGCACGCACTATGACCAATACAAGTACGTCACGTCATAGCTAACGTAGTAAGCGAAGTACTAATCGCGCTTCGAAACGGTTAATAGGTGGCAGCCAATCAGGTTCCAGACCACCTAGCCGCTCGGATTCAAAAGGCTCTCGCCCACCAAGTCGACACGGCTCTAGCGTTTCTCTAGACAGTACCGGTAAACTGACAGAATTGAGCGTAGCAAGAGCTGTGTTTAATCAAATTTTTTTCGCCCTACAGACGATAGTTGTGCTCGTACTCCTTCAGGATTGAAGCGAACGCCCAGTTTCCAACGCGGAACTGCCAGTTCCAACCAAAGCTCCACCCCCAACCGCACACCGTCTCACGTCCACCGACCAACACACGTGGCTTTTGGCTCCTCCACTCTCCCGCGGAAAACGTCGACGCCCGTGAGCTCCGTGAATGGCGCCAGTCATAAGCAACACGGTGACACGCCTTCAGGCATCAACGGCGCACAAAGGTACGTCAGAAAGCCGTCGGTTCTAACCTTGTATGTCAGCTCTAGAAGGAGGTTAACCTGTTTTGAAACAGGAAATGAGAGCTAACCTTTCTTTACACGTAAAATGAACGGTAAGCGGTTGATTCCTTGACCGCTTCGGGGTTTATATAGCATGTGAGAGAAACTAAATAGGTGTAAAGGGTGTTAAAAATAGGCGGATTATTGACCAACATTTAACCTACAGGTCGCGGATTTTACGGACAACATCCGCCTCCAGTATCCCGTCATTAACAGGCCAACTTAGGTATTAACTTTTGATAAATAACTCGCTTTTTGATTAATAACTCGGTAAATGAGAAAAAACAAACCAAAAAAACGGTGCTTCGAGACATATAATGTGAACATTCGTTCTATTGTGGTTGGTCTTTTCTTTTTTTTATCCCTCTTTTCCGCTCCTTTTTATGCTTCCCTGTCTCGCTTCACGTCATCTGGGTACATCTGATTCGGGGTGGATAAACAGATCTCGAATTCCGGTGTACGTGGGAGGGTATTCGGAGTCTTCGCAAATTCGGTAAACTCGCTCGTTCCCAAATTTCGTAGACTTGTTTTCTTCGTTTCCCTCACTCTTGACTCTGTTTCCTTTTCGTGGTATTTGGAGTCTTGAGTATTTCACGTGTAGCTACTCGTCAAGGATGAATTTTCGCGACTAATGATTCATTTCGTATTTGCTCCTGTGTTACGCCCACAGGACGCGTACAGGCTCCACTACCAGTTTGGCCAAACCTCAACCGCTGGGAAGTACCAGCAGGTTGGTGTGATTCCTTTAACATTGCATCCTCATTGCATGGTCCAAGTTATCTAAAAGTGTTGTCAGTCGTGACGTTAACGGTGTCGGGTGTTGTTTGCGCATGTGGGAAATTATTCAGAAACAATTTTCAACACGGGACTAATTCCAAGGTTTATTTCTCCGGGTATTTTTAACAGATCTCGAACGCCTTCAACCTCTAACATTCCAGTCATGTCCTCCTCACCCAGGTATTTCTAACGAGAGTATTTTAGAGTATAATTTTCTTTTTTTTGTGAAAAGTAGCGTAAAACTCAATCTTAACTGGTAACTTGTAGGACGCCTTTGTCTTCAAGTTCGACAAGCAAGTTGACACGCCAGCCTTCCAACTTATCTGACGCTCCCTTGCCCTCGCTACGCAAACCTTCCACGCCGTTGACGCAGCGAAAAACTTCGGGGGTCGAAAGTACACCGACTGGACTACGGAAGCCGTCGACACCGCGAGGAGGCACAGGCGCATCGCCCAAGTACTAGGCTTTTTTCAAGGAGAGGAGGTCCGTCCAGTGTTCACAAGCATTAAAAAAACGTAACATCTAAGAAGGAAATACCGAAAAAGGGGATTTTTGTGTTATTCCATTTTACATACTAGGATAAATTTACCACACTAATATGGTTTACTAACGTGATATAAAGGAAAGAGCAGAATAGGCAAAGCAGCATATCGTGATGTGCTAAGACGAAAGCTGACCCCCCACATGTTATGTTCAGCAGTTTTTAGAATTTTATTTGTTTTGGGTAAGCCATGGCGACGTTTAGGCTTTAATACCCATCTGGGCGCCTATATCTTATAGAATTCCCACGTTTTTTATTTAACAAAAATGCAAAGTGAGCTTTGTTTGTATTCTTTTCTCTTTTTTTCCCCCGTTCTAAGCCTTCCACCCTTTGCATTGGCTTGTGTCTCTTTCAGTTGTTTGTCTGGTTCGGGGTTTAAATATGCTGTCAGTGTCGTTCTTGCCATCTTTCGACATCAGTTTAGCATAATACGGGAAAAACATTTGTGAGGAGACACAACCCATCGCTGGTATGTTTTTCAGAATAAGCTCCGTTTTTTATGATTGATTTATGAAACTTTAAATGATTTGTCCGTTTAAAAGGTAAAAAAAAACGCTAAACAAGCCTGCAAACTATCCCATAACCTCATTTTAATGTGTTGTACAGTACATAAATTAGACTTGACAGAAGAATTAAATGTCTGAGTTGTAGAAATTTACATGACTGGCGGACTTTGAAGTTTACCTTGGCAAAAGGTGTAGGGTCAACTTATTTTTTTTGTCAGTCTATCGGTATTCTTTTAAAGACTAAAAATTATTACCACCCCTCCCAAGTCATTTAATGCGCAGCGAAAGAAAAACTTAAAAAAAGGGGAAGTGAGGTGCAATTCCATGTTAATAACTAAAGCCTTGTCATTTTTCTTGACATGGATCTGCATAAGAGACTTGATTTAAGCAAACAAAAGCCAATTGGTCAGAGTATAACACCTGTAGTCAAGAATACATAACGTTTTTGCTTAAATTTTGTTTTACGGGTGGATTGAGACGGAGTCGATCTCCAATTAAAGGGCTAAAACTATTACTATTGTTTGAGCTGTCTAACACAATATGACACGGTTCGGGGGCTCCTATCACAGTTGTGACCAGCAACGAGGAAAGATTAGAATGCAACAACAGTAGACTTTCCAAAGAGGAGAGTGTTCTTTTTTATCTTGGCTTTAAAAACTCTAAAACACTTTACAATGTCGTACAGAGGCAGCTACGGTATGAAGCACTAAACGCCCGTTTCGTCGCGACGGGCCTTCATTGGAAATGAAGCGTCATCCTCCAAATCTTCGAGCCTTTCTATATCTTCCAACTTTTCCAAATCAGTGGCACTTCGCTCAGTAATAATTCCCAATGAAGCAAAGGCGGGCGGAAGACGTACTTCCCGACGAGATGGTACTAGTCCGGTAACGGTAGATGGAGTCACTTGACTACTTGTCGTCTCGTTTTCCGTCGAGATTTTGACCAAGGGAATTTTCCCCGTTCTTCTGGATTGAAGCATGGGCGGCTTTTCTTTCCTGCTTTCACTAAACCGTCGGGCACCGGGTAAAACTTCTTTAG
Source organism: Lepidurus packardi (assembly GCA_023053545.1). Taxonomy (NCBI): domain Eukaryota; kingdom Metazoa; phylum Arthropoda; class Branchiopoda; order Notostraca; family Triopsidae; genus Lepidurus; species Lepidurus packardi. The sequence goes on from JAKZAN010000001.1 coordinate 13,808,431, forward strand.
GAACTTGAATGACTGTCAATTAGAAAGGTAAAATTAAACTTGAAATATTATCCGAGCAGGCTATTCTATTATTATTATTCTATTATTGACAGGCTATATTATTAAGTGGATAGTTTTTACCTGAAGCTGAATGTCGATGAAGTAAGGGTGGTTTCTTTCGCGGCACTCCCGTGGGCGAAGCGACGCTTCCTTCGAAACTAGTATTAAGAGAGTGGCATTGTAAACTTCCGCGGCGCTGATCTGGTGGACTTTGCATGGGCGTGCGTAGCATCATAGAGACGACTTGCATAACTTGAGGGTCGTTTGTATTGGACAATCTGTTGCGGAGCTGCGCTTCTAGTGCGGCTACATCGTCATCACCGATCAAGTTCTTGTTGTGCTTGAGGTAGAGCTAGAAGTGAAAGCATTTACAAGGGAAGATTACAGGACGGTCTTGGATGCTTTATTCATGTAGGTTACTTACGTTTTTATAGCCCCCGCTACTACGCAAAGCTTTGCGGAACGTCTTGACCGTTTTCTTTGGGTCCAAGTTATCATTCTGCAAAGATACAGAGCTGGCACTCGAGAGTCGTTGGCCGGGGCGAACATCCGTAGCTGCTCGACGCCGGACTTCCGTTTCGTTAACGTCGGGCAATTCCGAGTCTCGCGAAGTTGTCCGTTGATTTAACGGAGCTGATTTCTGACGCTGTAACTGAACCCGATTCTGAACAATCTCGGTTTCCTTAGCGTCGTTTTCTTCTCGCTTAACGACCGGTAAAATCATTAACGGGCTGTCGCTGCCAATCAAGGGTGTTGACTCCGCCAAGGCATTGTCGTCCGTAACAGGCTGGATGCAGGCATTGCTGGGAATTGGTGTCAAGCCTGTATACATGTTTGCGTAGTGCTCCCTAGAACAAAACACCATGGAGACGTGGTAAGCATGATCGTACTTGAACTGGCTTACGAGATGGCTATTTTCTCAAAGAGTCGCGTAAAACTGTTGCCAGTTTCTTGTTCTCGGACCAACCAACTTCTTAAATATATTTCGTCCACGTGCTCGAACCATTCCTTCATTATAAAAGCGATAATTTTAGGCAATACACAAAACAAAATACGATGAACTGTTAGAGGAAGTTTGTTTATCGGTAATTAAGTTACTCTTAGGTAATTGTTTCCATGGTGACCACAGACTTCCTCAATCCCGGCTGTCAAGTGATCCATTAGCTGCTCACGACGACAGGAAAGCAAAAGATCAGCTCAATGACAAACCATACTTTTCTATTTACTGTTTCATTGATTTCGGAAGCCATGTTCTTGTACGTGCGACTGGCTTTCTGAATGTCCAACAAGTCCACGAAGAGCTTGATTGTAGCACCTTGCACGAAGACAGTGAATAAGACAACGGCCAAGGTGGTGGTGACAAAGACTTGTCTCGGTTGGACGACGCTGGGTTCGAGCATTTCTACCAGCGAAAAGCTTACAGCGCCACGCAATCCTCCGTAGGCCATGATGAACTGCTCTTGAACGTTGATCGTTTTGAGGCGGAATCGATTAGCGAGCGCCGTTAGAGAGAAAACGCCTATAGTGGTACGTGTTCTTCGCATGATAAGAGTTGTCTTGCATGCAGGTAGCTATGGAATTTTTTTCATACCTAGGAAGCGGGCAACGAAACATAATGTTAAGGTCCAGAGGGCGAAACTGGTGTGCCACTCGTGTACATCGTTAACCAGGACCATACCCAAAAAGAGGAAGATTATGGCATCGCTAGTTGAACTGAAGACAAAAATAAATATTTCTGTTAGCCAGGGCGGTGTGATTTACAATGTGACCATTTATTCCTACCTTATCATCTTAGTGAAGTACTTGACAGTCGTGTAGGATTTATGAGAAATATTGGCGAAGGCGTAATGAGCTTGAACCAGTCCACAACCAATAATACTTTCGGGAAAGAAAATGATAAGGAGAGATGCGCACACAAATGGATGTAAGACGAATAATACCTGATGATTCCTGAAAAATGAAAGAGCTCTGCAGTGATGTATGACAGGTAGGCAACCCCTAAGACTGCTAGAGGTTCGACCACTGTAAAACGAGCACAGCTTCATGAAAGTTGCCTAGAGAAAGGTGTCGTATAGAGAGAAAGGTGTTGTTTATACCTCGCACTTCGGATGTTGTCCTGGTAATGAGAGCTGTAACGATGCCGCATAGAACCCCGATGCCCAAACCGCCCAGACTTACAGTGAAAAAGGCAGCCAAGCCTAATGCGTATTGGTTGGCATCGATACTCGGCATTGTTGCAAAAGCCACCATTGTCGTGTACATCACCACGCTGACGGCATCTAAAAGCAAAGTTCCATCTTTATTGATTTCGGCATTGACCCCTATAGCTTACCATTCAACAAGGATTCTCCGAAGACTAGAAAGTACAAGTTTTTGTTCACTCCAACCTCTTGGAAAATTGCCAGTACTGCAACGGGATCCACAGCACTGATAAGAGCAGAGAAGACTAAACAATCGGTGGCCGAATAGGTGTACTCAGTTTCGATATTGTTGCTTGTCAGCGTTACGGAGTCAATACCGCCAATTTTTACAAGACCCAACAATGTCAAGCCTATAAGCGTTCTTGTTGTAATTAGCCAAGTTAATTATAGCTAGCTAAAATCATATTAATTTACTACTAAGTAAATATACCGATAAGAAAGGTGTTGAAAAGTGTGCCCTGATAAAAACAAAAAAGGGTATTTAAGTCATCGTTGCAGCGATAAATTGAAAATTGGAAAAAAAACTTACTATAACGGCGTAAAAGAGGACGGTCCCTACATTGTTGGCAAAGGCTCGATCGTAGAGCGAGTAGGCTGATTCCAAGATAATTCTGTTAGACGAAACAAGGAAACATTATCTTTAGCCGAACTCTCGGTATGATCTAGCGGTTTGTTTACGGAGGGAGAAGAATAAGGAAAAACAGCCGGGGCGTGAACGTGGGGAAGACAAACGCGTCTTCGTCTTTACTACATCCCGGGATTCGAGTAGGTCCCCGGACTCCTTCACAAAGTCCCACACCGGCTGCACTGCGACAAAGAATGACCGCAAGATTCATTAGCCTTTAGCTTATTTTTTGTATGCACAATGGTCTTTTTTTTATCTCTAAGTAATTTGAATTAGACTTACTACAAGATCCCGCCAACCATTACCCCCAGCACAATAAGTAAACTAGACACACACGATAAGACCAACAGTTAATAATTCACTTCTCGTATTTGGGTAATCAATAGTATGCATACCATGATTCCGGAATCCTTGACGACAAAAAATGAGCATGATGAAAGGCTATCAAGGAAAATCAAGTTACTTGATATTAAGAAGAAATATAAATATTGGTCTGGGTTGGAATCTTACCAACTTTAGCTAATCCGGCTATGATAATGAAGATAGTAAAAGTGAAGTAAATTCCTATTTCATCCCATCGCCACGAAGCTACGTGAATTCCAGAGGCATGCGAGTCATGATCATGGGATTCGGAGGTATTGAGTTCTGATTCCGATAATTTCTTATTACTGTCGTGATCATTAGACCGCCGGATTCCTGCGGAGCGTTCGTGTCCCTGATTACTGACGGGGTGAGTAAACCGGTCATCCGGGATGCTTAAATCTGCTTTCCTTCTTTCAATATCCTGTTGATCTAAGGGGAGGAGGACGAAACTTTGGTTCCAATGGTTTCTAACCCTAGCGTCGCTTGTTTGCACTGCTTGAGACGCGGAGTTGTACGGCCAATCTTCGGAATCGCTGGGTCGATGAGCGTTTGCTGAAGCTTGGAGAAAGCAGCAAAGGAGCAGCAACGCTAAGCAGCAGCTTTTCATGATGCTTGACAAACCAAATAATCGAAAGCCACCTATAGTATAAGAAACTGATTAACCTGTGGATTTATACGTTGACTTTTGTGGTTCTGTATCTTTCGTGCGAGTTGGACAATGACCTTCATTTACAACAAAAAAGATTAAGAGTCCTTGGTGAGGTCGCATCGGCGCAGCTTTATTTATAGAAGAATAAAATACGACCCTGGTTTTTTTTGGCAAGAAACCGCTTCCACTTGACTCTTGGATTGGAGGAAAAGCTAAGAGGATTGGATCGGGATATATTCTGCCCATGACTTTGAGGGTCTTAGAGGACATGTGATTTGATAGATGCAATTATTTCCCTTTTGTCTAATAGCGTGGGTGTGCTGTCCAAAGCTTAACTCGGATTGTTATCTGCAAGATTTTTGTCTTAGAAGGAAATGACTCAAGATAAAGGCGTTGGTTAGAAGAAAGGATGTTGTGGTCTATGAAATTGAAAGACTTGGTTGCCATTTGGAAATGTGAGCCCGTAATTGTGGAATATATGGCATTGCTTGCCAGAGCCGATTGGATCGTCAATCTTTATTAGGTCATACACTGCTTTAATTCGAGTCGCCACAAGAGTTCACGACGAGGCGTGATGGTGTTGTGCGTTTAAAAAACGTTGGAAGGCAATTGGGGCGTTAGCCAAAAATCGTTTGAAATAGGGACACAACGATAATGAATAGCAAGCAAGGAAAGAAAGCGATGAAGATAGTACGACTTGAAAGGTCGAATAAAGAGATAAGGACTTAATTCTGCCTAGACTACACTTGCAAGAGTTCAATTCAATTAAGCAAAGAAAGATCAGAACCTAATTGAGCGTAATTAGCATGTTTTTGTACGCTCGAAGAAGAGCAATAATCCTTCAATTCACTGTTTAACATACAGAAACGAAAAACGGAGCTGAACGAGAAGAACGAGAACGAGAATTTTGAAGCTGAACGAGACCTTCGAAACATCTCGACGTAAGAGCAGCGGATTAGCGTTTCGACGGCCAGATCCCCACATTTTCATCGATCACAGAGACGTAGCTGTACGTACCATGCGTCCCCGATTCGCAAGACGATTCCCCGGTCAACTATTCTCTGAAAAATTCACTACTTGCTTTAAGTCTCAAGCTTGACCTCATGAAAAAAGATATTCCTATAATAGTTACGAAAGCAAGTCACGTCAGAATTAATCAGGCTTAACACGTACAGGGGATATTTAGCATTGGGACATACTAGTAAGGGGAAAATATAGGCTTACGTGTGTTTGAGAAGGTATAAATGGAATCCTAGTCCATAGCAAGAGCGTGTGTCCTTTATACAATTGTTACAAAGAGAAAAATGGTTCCCGTAGAACTGGCACAGCTGTCTTTGAAAAAGGCGTCTCGTAATGTTCGCGTGCTATTTGCGTTGGGAGACCTAGTCCTCTACACTGAAAGATCTTGGTGGCAGTGCCAAGTTATTAGAAGGACTGCGCACGCCAAAGACTTATTGGAACTGAACAAGTATGGGAGAATTCGAGCTATACGTAGCCTTGTAGCCGGAGTCCTAGACGACGCTATAGCCAGGCGGTTTCTTAGCGCAGGCTCATGACTCCTAACGTGGTCTCGCTTTTTATAGCAAAAGTGTGAGGCCGTTAGTTTATAGGGGACAATGTATTAACATACTTCATGGCATATGCATACTTCATGAACATTAGCATATTGATTGAATGATTACAAGAGCGCCAACGGCACAAGCATTTTTGTAAGTAAACAAGAGGTGATTTCGGAACTAGTGGCACAAATAGGTTTCCTAGTTTGGGGAAAAGCTTGCCTAATCACTCTGTCAAGTCAATTAATTAGGCCTGCTTTGATTGCGTCAATTGGCACACCCGAAATTCCGCGGCAGAATTGCATCACGGTTGCCATCTATGGAGGGAAATGGTTAACGTTTGAACAACAGCAGACAAGGATGTGCCGGGTGACAAAAGTTTGTTTTTCCTTGTGAAGCTAATTTGATTAGACGAGTTTTGTAAAGTTTCTTACCAATTCATTATCTGAGAAAGGGTAAATAAAGAAGCGGCAGTCCTGAAAGAGGTCGAGGCAATTTTGGTTTTTGTCCACAAAGATAAAACTAGACTTGAGAGACGCCCGATCTGAACGTGTTTGTTTTTCTGTTTTCTTTGAACTTCAGGCTGTGGGTGTGGACTCATTAAACTGATTATTTTTTTGGCTGTGGATTTAGCCATGGAGACCATTGCTTTACGCCCAGCCGGCGAGTACAGCCGTGATTTTGATCACGATGAAAGTGATTATTTACTTCACGTTGGAGATCCCGAAGTTCAGGTGCAAGGAGGAGCGTATTCAAGGTTTGGTACTCAAAACCAGAAATCCACCTTCCAATTTCAAAAGTAATGATTTGACTTCATTTTCATTCACTTCTCTGTTCTAATCGTTGAATCTAAAGAAAAAGGCATGCGCTAACTTATCCCTAGAAACACATACTCCAACGCAAATTTAGCTATCAATTGTTCCCCATTTTCGATTTGTAAGAGAAAAACTTGGCTTTCTAGCCTTTTTTTTCTTAAGATGCGATATGGGAATTCCGTCTTTCACTCTCTTCCATCTACCGTTAATAATGAGACTAGAAAGGCTTTTCCATTACATAAATGTGAGACCTCCCTTCTCTCTGTTACGTATTCGTATTGCTTTTAATTGGCCTGGCCATTATCTATACATTACGCTTCCTCTTCCCCTCATATCCTTCTCTCCCAGCACCTAATATCCTACTCTGTCCCCATTGGGAGGTACCTTTCAGTACACTTCTTGCTACGTCGGTGGAACGTAGACACAGCTGTACGGTAGATAAATACAAGAGTAGTTTACGCGGAATTTTGAACGGGTGCTTGATCTGGATATAATTTGACACTAGCCTAACTTTCAATGACTAGTGCTCTAGAGTGAGATTTGATTTTTTTCGTTTATAACGGTTTGCTGTATGCCATGCCGCTCGGTATGCAAGGACTGGAAGCACAAGAGGATTCACGTTCGCTTTCCTTGACGAATTTGATCAATGAAAATAGTAGTTTGCTGTGGTCACGTCCAAGCAAACGCTCTAGGTGTGACTGATTTCTCATTCATAATAATTGAAAACTGATTATCATGGCTTCCAAGTTGAACTCGCGATTCTTCCGGAAAGATGGCTAATGTAAATATTTTGTTTACTTATTATTTGCTAGGTGCTGCCATTGGTTTTGGCGATGTTGTAGACGCGGACGGCAGTTGCGGCCCAGGACGATATGGCTGGGAAAAGAAATGAGCGAGAAGTTTCCTGCCAACCGCATCCGTAATCAGAAGTATAACTTCTTCACCTTTGTGCCTTCGGTAACGCAAAAGCAAATCAGAATTCATTATAATATCTAATTTAGATGCTAATATGGATGATTTTTACATACGCGTTAGGTTCTTTTCCAACAATTCAAGTTCTTCCTGAATCTGTATTTCCTCGTCATGGCAACTAGTCAGTTTGTGCCGGAAATTCGCATCGGATATCTGTACACTTATTGGGGCCCTTTGGTAATAAAACATAGTCTGACTAAATCAATTTCGAATTCTATGGATTTTCTTTACGTTGACAGTGCTTTGTGCTTTTGGTAACGTTGATAAGGGAAGCTGTGGACGACTTTCGTAGAGCACAGCGAGATCGCGAGCTCAACTCCCGTATGTACCGCAAATTGACTTGGAAAGGCTTTGTATACATTCCGAGCTCGCGAATCCAAGTGGGTGATTTGGTTGTCGTGGACAAAGACGAACGTGTACCAGCCGACATGGTTCTCCTTAGAACGACAGAGAAGATGGGGGCATGTTTTATAAGGACGGACCAATTGGATGGCGAAACGGACTGGAAACTACGGGTAGCCGTTACTACCACGCAAAAACTCGAGCAAGACCGTGATTTGCTCGAAATGGAAGCTAGCGTGTTTGCTGAAAAACCGCAGCGTGACATCCACAGCTTTATTGGGACCTTTAAAAAGGTAATACTTCCAAAAAAGCCTCCCTAAAAAAAGTAACTCCATTCACTACGTTGGGTCGATATTTCATGTAGCAAGATGGGGAACCTTTGGAAGATTCTTTGAATATCGAAAACACTTTGTGGGCCAATACCGTGGTGGCGTCTGGTACAGCATTGGGACTTGTTGTGTATTCTGGTAAGGAAACGAGGAGCGAAATGAATAATTCCCAGCCACGAAGTAAAGTGGGACTTCTTGACTTGGAAGTGAATCAGTTGACGAAAGTAAGGATTTAAAACCCAAATCCCTAAATTTGTCAAAGAAAACTTTCCAAATGTGGATTATTTAGGTATTGTTTCTGGCCGTAATGGGCTTGGCGCTGGTTATGATGTGCATTAAAGGTTTCCAAGGACCTTGGTATCGTTATTTGTTCCGCTTTGTCCTCTTGTTTTCCTATATTATTCCAATTAGGTAAAGCTCGCTGTCTTACGTTTAAGCTTACTTTCAGAAGGAATGAAATGTTTGTTTACGGTTTTAGTTTGCGGGTGAATTTGGATATGGGCAAAGCCTTCTATTCCTGGACTATCATGCACGATAAAGAAATACCAGGTACGGTGGTACGTTCCTCGACTATTCCGGAAGAACTGGGTCGTATTCAGTATTTGCTGACGGATAAGACTGGGACTCTGACGCAGAACGAAATGATTTTCCGCAAATTGCACCTGGGTACTGCCTCTTACGGCCTCGAAACGTTTGACGAAGTGGTTTCCCACGTCCGTTCGGCTTTTCTGCCAACCAGTCTCCCTACATCTGTGAGCACGCCCACGACTGTGTCAAATAGCAAAGGTTTCAAAGGAAGCCACGCTTCACAGGCCTCCAAGATGCGGCGAACAGTTGTAACACGAGTTTTGGAAGCGGTTAAAGCCATTGGTCTGTGTCATAATGTCACGCCTGTTCACGAAACGAACGGGGTTGACCCCGACACGCCGATTGAGCTCACACGGGTCAACTACCAAGCTTCCAGTCCCGACGAAGTAAGTTCTAATCCGAATGTCAAGAGTAAGGTATTCTAATATAGCAATTCCTGTGTGGCGTGGTAGGTGGCATTAGTCAAGTGGACAGAGGATATGGGACTCAGGCTGGTGCATAGGGATCTGAGCACCATCACTCTACAAACAGCCACAGGTGTCTTACTTAGCTACACCATCCTCCAAGTGTTTCCTTTCACATCAGAGAGCAAACGAATGGGAATCATTCTCAAGGTAAACGTTATTTGTAAGGTAAACGTTGGTTTCTAAGCAAATGTTATTTATGGCCATTATTTTCATTCATAGGAAGAGCGCACTGGTGAGTTGACCTTTTACATCAAAGGAGCAGATACGATCATGGCTACTAAAGTGCAATATAATGATTGGTTGGAAGAGGAATGTGGAAACATGGCACGAGAAGGATTGCGGACCTTGGTTGTAGCCAAAAAGGTTCTAACCGAAGAGCAATACGTCGACTTTGAAGTAGGTGATTTCGTGATCTAATAGGGTAATACTTAGTTGGAAGTTACTCGGATATAGACTAGATACCAAGCTGCCAAGTTGTCTGTATGTGATCGTGCTGCCAAAGTAGCAGCTGTGCTGGAAAGTTTGGAGCGCGATTTGGAATTGCTCTGCGTGACCGGTGTGGAAGATAAGTTGCAAGACAATGTCCGTCCTGCACTGGAGCTATTGAGAAATGCAGGGATTAAGGTCCGTTAACATGAAGCTCTGGTTTGGTGGGGTTTCATAGTAGGCGTCTTTTCAGATTTGGATGTTGACGGGCGATAAACTGGAGACAGCAACAAGCATAGCGCAGAGTTCTCGGCTAGTGTCACGGACCCAAAGCCTTTATACTTTCAAATCAGTGGGAAGTCGTACCGAAGCTCATTCTGAGCTCAATAACTTCAGAAGGAAGCAAGACTCTGCTTTGGTCATAAAAGGAGAATCCCTCGAGGTATGCATAACTTGCCAACTACTGCTTGTCCATTTCCTGAAGTAATGCATATTGGCTCGTATTTGCTGTAGCTGTGTTTAAAGTATTATGAACAAGAGTTTATGGATCTTGCCTGCGCTGCTCCTGTTGTCGTTTGCTGTCGCTGTTCACCAACTCAAAAGGCTGCAGTGGTAAGACTGATTAAAGAGCATACAGGTAAGAAGTATCTTCAATCGCATTTTGTGTTGGCGTTATTTCTGAAATTTGAAATGTACTATGATGGTGATGCACTTTTAAATGTTATCAATGCTTTCAGAAGTGCATAGCAAGTTTTTCCGTAAAGCCTCATGTCACGCAACATTTTCTAAAACTAAGAATCGCATAACGCCAGTCCGCCTCAAATATGATGTGTTGTAGATGTCATTATGTGGAAGTCATTTACTCATTCTACTGATAGGAAAGCGGACAGCTGCGATTGGCGATGGGGGCAATGATGTTTCCATGATTCAAGCTGCCGATACCGGTATTGGAATTGTTGGGAAAGAAGGGAGACAGGCTTCTTTAGCCGCCGACTTTTCCCTAACACAATTCAGCCATGTTGTGCGTCTACTGCTGGTACATGGAAGAAGATCCTATAAACGATCGGCAGCTTTAGCTCAGTTTGTCATCCACCGAGGCCTCATCATTTCTACCATGCAAGCTATTTTTTCGGCGGTGTTTTATTTTGCGTCAGTGGCCCTGTATCAAGGATTCCTTATGGTCGGGTAAATAACTTTTTATAAGGATGATTTTGGGGGAGATTGGTTTATGGTACGATGAAAACTGAGTTCCTTGTAGGTATGCCACTGTGTACACGATGTTTCCCGTATTCTCGCTAGTCTTGGATAAAGACGTTTCGGCTAAAATAGCTATGACATATCCGGAGTTGTATAAGGAGCTATCGAAAGGCCGGTCTTTGTCCTTCAAGACGTTCTTTGTTTGGGTGTTGATATCTATTTATCAAGGTACGCTATGTCGAATTCTTTTTTCTTAAAACTGTGCTAATATTAAGGGTTTTTACTCGCAGGTGGTGTCATAATGTATGGAGCATTGTTGCTCTTTGACGACGAGTTTATCCACATCGTAGCCATAAGCTTTACCGCGCTGATTTTGACTGAGCTGTTGATGGTTGGTTTGACGGCTCGCGGTTGTCATTTGGTCATGGTTTTAGCGGAATTGCTCTCGCTAGCCATCTACATAATCTCCTTGGCCGTCCTGCATGATTTTTTCGGTAAGCTTGTGAACCAAACCCCGTTACTGGAATGTACTAAACCCTGGTTCCTTAGATCCACAGTTTATTCAGACGACCGATTTCTTGTGGAAAACTACTGCCGTGACCCTTGTTAGCTGTCTCCCGCTTTATGTTCTTAAATTTCTGCGTAAGAAGTTTTCGCCGCCTAGTTATTCCAAGCTCACGTAGGTCCGGGCATTGGTGTTGAATATTGAACGCATGATTTGCATAAGAGACGCATTTAACTTCGCTTCAAAGTCTTAACTGTCTGTAAGTGACTGTCAAGTCTGCAAATAATTTGAAGTTGAAAATCGTAAATAAAGAGATCATTCTTAAAAACAACCGCAAAAACTCTTTTTGACAACATGTTTAAAAGTACCGTGACAGTAATGTAGATCACTTAAATTTAAGATGCTTTTGTTGTTGTTCCATGTAAATTAGACTTAAAACAAATCTGCTGCAAGCAAAACAAAAATCGTTCGAATCGAACATTTTTATGTTTCACAGTTAAAGTGACAGTGATACAGCTAGCACTATTCGTAGGTATGTTTTATTATTGTTTGAAAAATTGAGTTAAAAAAGTTGCATGTAATCTTAAAAAAACAAGATTATTCAATATGTTTAGGATTACTATAAATCGACTTGACTGATACAAATACTGACTCGATATTTTTAAAAGTTTCGGAGATACTTCTACTATATTTTGTTTACAAAGACCAGACCATAACAAACTTTAGTTCCGGACCTGAAAACGAACGGCGTACTATCGAGCTGGCTTCAAAACTTTTCTATAGTGTCGCCTGCAGGCTAGATGTTCCTTGTACGTTGTCAATATTTTACGGAAGTAGCGCTAGATGACGTTAGCCTTGTTTGTTGGAGTAGTTGTCATAGTAGCAAACTGCAGTTGTCATAGCACCTGTAAACAAGAGGCTAAACGATACATAAATTATGCTACATTTTCCCAAGCACGTATTGCCACCTTCTGGTAAAAAAAACGATGTGAAACTTAGAATTTGCAGGAGTATGAGGATTAGGTTACGAGGGCGTTTCTTGACGCCTTTTTCGATGACATCCACAAGTTGTCTGCTTCGGGCATTTAGGAGCTCCTTTGATACCTTTTCGGAACGAGTCTAATCTAACCTAACCAAACGTGATCGAACCTAACCTAACCTACTCCCTGGAAAATGAAAAAAATAACATGTCGTAACTGGGAGCTACGCTATACAAAACAAATTTTAACATGACCTTAACTTGGTGGACATTAATGTCGGTTAAATTCAATATTCATTAGTTCACGTTCCCAGACAGAAACTGCTCTCTTCATTCCCACAGCACGCCACAGAACGGTTAGCGGTCAGATTGGTAAGCTTTTGGCAGGTTCGATCTTCCGAAAACGCGTCATATAGTAGCTTCTGTCTGTACACGCTACGAAACCCAAAATAAATAAACAAACCAAACGTTTAGCTAAAACATTTACAAATGGCTAAGTAAGTAATAACATTAATATTAAAGAACACTGTGTATTTTTTAATGATAAAATGTGTAACATTAAATTTCTTTTCTTAGCATTGGAGATTCTCAAGAAGAAAAAATGAAGCTTGATATCCATCAAAAACTTACCGAGAAAGGAGAAAAAGACAGGTACTACTCCTGCCCTGAAGTTGTTGATCGCTAATCCTACTCTTACATAGATTGCGTGAAGTCTTGCGTGCTAAGCTCATCAACTGTGGCTGGAGAGATGAAATGAAGCAAGAGTGCAGGAAGATAGTCCAAGAGAAAGGATTAGACAACGTTACGGTAGACGGGATTATCAAGGAAGTTACTCATATTGGACGAAGTAAATAACAATCGCTAAACCTGTTTCAGTACACTTTTAATGCTTTTCTCTTGTTAGCCAAAGTACCGGACTCGGTTAAGCGTGAACTCCTTCAAGAAATCCGAGCCTTTTTGGCGCGTGAAACGAACCTTTGAACACCTAAACTTTATTAACCGTTGCATACTTACCACTGTTCTCATGCTATCGTGTCGTGTGTTGAGTGAAGGGTGCCTACTATGTAAGCTACAATTATATGTTCCGATCAACACATGTGTATTCAGATATAAAGCCAAGCGTCTTTAACATTATACAGTTGTAATTACGAGAGTATATCGACAGGTTAGTTTGCCTGTATCCAGTTCCCTGTCTCATGCAGAGATAAACTCCCCGGCTATACACTATAGCCAAGACTATGCGTGAGAGCAAAGCATACGTATCAGGTATAAGAACATACCGTTTTGGGGGTTGGTCAGTTCAGCCTCTATAATCGTATGTCTTGGACAATGCTAAGGTTCTGGAATCTCGGTAGGATAAAGGGGGGGGGGGGGGGGGGTAAGAAGGCCAACGAGCTCAGCAATCCGGAACCGAGCTCTCAATTACTGTTATGGAGGTACCGGCGATGTTTGGATGCGAGCAGCATATGCGTCCGAATCTCCCAACGAAAGAGACAAGAAAACGGGGCGCAAGTCGGCGAGCCAAAAGCATTTGCTTGCTTGCTATGGGCTTGATGGAAAGCGCAGCTGACGAAGCTGACGAGCTTTTCCTATCAGCTGTTACATAGCTATGGCGCAGATGTGACACCTAACTTTCTAAACGAACCTTCAAATTAATTTTACCCCGTTCTTTCTGTCGCTTGCTTGCGAGTGTTTGAAATCATTAGAAACACACGTCACTACTATTTCTTCGTTAAGTTCGATTAAAGAATACGCCTCAAACCAGTTAAAGTTTGTTCCGCGCACCTACGGACGCTTTGCTTGCCAAAGTTTTTGCTAGTTTGGCCCTCCCCCCCTTTATTTAAACATTACGTCAATGTGCTAAGGAAAAGAACCTGACGTGAGAAATACTGGTCATTGTAGGCATCTGCTGGAATTAGTATCGAACCCACGATCGGGATTGCTTTTTATTCCAAAGGTTCGTTAAGTTTTCATCAGGTTTGACCCAATGTCACAGCGTATGTGTGAGTAGCGGTGCAGGTCCAGATGGTTAGGACACTCGGGACTTTTCCAGGAGGCCAGGGAAAGGGAGGGTGCAGCTGGGAGCCAAATTAAACGTATTGCCCTGAGGAATTATTAATTTAACCCTCCCGGTTCCCGTACGGGCTGCTCTACTGCGTCGCCGACAATTTGAACTTGCTTTCCTGTAAGCGAAAACTCGACCAGATGGATCTTGGGCGCTTTTAGAGCTAATGCATGTGTGTTACGTGTGCAACATGCAACAGTAACATTTGCAATGCCCTTGCACATAATTTGCAGCCGCGACTATACTCCCCCAGTTAAGTCCAGCAGCTGAATATTACGCAATTTCTGTTTCTACTTTTCGCTTGGGCTTTTTTACTGGCAGACAGACCATCGAATTCGTGCCCAATGGCATTTCAAGTTAAACTTCTTGTTTGTCAATCGGTATAGGGAAATACACCTGTGAGAACGTGTCCCTGTTGCAAACCTGCAGCTGACAGCAATGAAGAAGAGACCCCAAAACAGAGAAGGAGGCAACCAAGGTGGGCAGACACATTTACAAAAAAGATTTTTTTTTCATTAAGTAGTCCTGTTGACAGCTCATCGTTCATAAAGAAGAAGAGCTTTCTCCTTTCCTCCCCTTTGATCTATCTTTATGAGCATATGTACGTGTGTACCGATGGGTACGGGTGTGAGTGTCCTGTCGGCGAGAGTGTGTAGATGTGTGTATTACAATAGTGATGTGTTCCCCGGTGATTCTTGGTTAAACTTACTTAAGGTAGCTTGGCAGCCGAAGGTGCAAAAGGAAGTGAGGTACAGAGGGCTGGAGCTGCGGACAGGTGAGACCGTTCACCAGGGAAAATTCCTATTGATTTCGTTGACAACAAAAGACTTCATGCACGGTCCAGTCCCACTTCCATCCCACGACCCCACCAAAACCCATGCAAGGGTGGGCTGCTTCCTCTTCCTAGGCCAGCGATGCATCGTTTATAAATAAGAAGCAAGTCCACCCACTCCTTGGATGTTTCTCTCTCAAAAAAAAAAAAAAAAAAAAAAACGAAAAAAAGGTAGAGGAAAGAGTGAGTGAGCTAAAGCAACAATGACTAACTTGGTCATGCAAGAAGACGTTAAATAGGACACGAATTATCCGCCTCTTCCTTACAACAGTCCGTGAACCTCCTTAAATCGTAGACCCCTCGCCACCTTGCATAAAAGAATAAGTTACAGGTTTGGTTTTTGCTCAACACACCTTAAAACATTCTTGGCACGGCGAGTTCCAGTTAAAAGTACAATAGGCAGACAAGCAGTGCCAAGTCCGGGGCGGGATGGGAGGAGTCCTAGAGAAGAGAAGAGCATGCTCTTTCTGTATAACATTCACTCGGAAGATTGAAATCGCGGAAGACTTTCTTGCACACATGGCAGCTGGTCCCGCTGTTCACACACACACCACCTCTCCTTTTTCCCTTGACATTTTATGGCTAGTACCGTCATTCCGTACGCTTGGCGCATTTAGCCGTAGCCTGGAATTACTTTCCTATAAGTAAATACTTGGATAAAAACGAAAATTGTCATTACCCGGTCTGTCGAGGTTCCCAGCGTGCTTAGCTGAGCAATTGCCAACATATTCATCATGCACGAGCACCTCTCACCGCTCCCATGTCCCATGCCGGCTAGCATTTCTCTATCACACGAAAAGTTCTCGCAGCAATGCGTTTTCTTCACCCTTATCCATACTTGGGAAAACAGCGGATGGCCCGACTCGTTCCTCAAGTCATAACATTTTGCACCTATACTATTTTTATCCTTTTTCGTTCTTAAGTAGCATTATCTTGACCGAAAAGTGACACTTTTATGAAGAGGACAGATATGCCTGACAAAGCTAGAGCCTCTAATAATGGATGATCAACGAAAAGAATGAGAAAGTAACAACGAAACGAATGAGGGCCGCAAAATTAGTTAGAATTGATATATCCAGGCAGATGGTAACGGGGGGGGGGGGGGGGACGCCGAGTTTTAGCACCTGGGATGATTAGCATCTGCGGCCCGGTCTATGCGGCCTCTAGATAGGATGGGAAAGGTATAATATGAAGGATATAAGGGTCAACCTAAAAGCGTGCATGTGTTAACCCTTATTAACTTAGCCCCAGACATACACACCACAGGTTCAGCCCCATATCTCAACCCCCTATAGGTTTTGTGAATGAAGACAGACGCGTGCCCATGCAGTGCAGGGAGCATCGCGCGGACATCCTCCAAGTTGCTCGCCCTTAGAAACTGGGCATTTTAACCCCTCTTTTCCATAGCCCTTAATGCGAAAAAAGTACGTATAAACCCCCTCAAGCAGATGGTAAAAAGTCCCGGCACATGAGTCAATACAAGTCTAGAACATTTAGTCGTCGGTCGCACGTCAACTCGGCTAGTCATACTGTACAATTTACTCGGTGCAAGACAGTTCCCTAATCCAGTTAATTAGGCAGTGTTGGAAGATTTTTTTACTCAATAAAGGTGCTGGTACTAGACTGCTGTACGCCCAAAGAAAGGATCCATCGTTGCTATACGTAAGGTAAAATTGAGTTGCTCACTGCCTCCTCCAGAAGAATGTGTATACCTTATTAGCATGAACGCACCTTGATTTGACACATAATTAATCTATCAATCCCATCTGGGTTGTTAGGCAGGCTAAACCACATTAGCTTGTATCACGGGCACCGGCTGTAAGGTCGCCGATGTAGGCGTTCGCTTTCGGTGGGCAGGTTTACAAGTGGGATCAATGGGGGAACACATATAGACGAGATCAATGTTAGTCATTGTTCTTCCCTTCAAAAAGAAAGACTGGCTTATGATAGCCCCCATCTTTGCAAAATTCCGCTTCAAGTGTCAAAGGCCTTTCGCAGCGACTTGTCCGCTATAGATCATATCTCGGCGCAGGGTACTGGACGTATATATACATATGCTTTGCCCATAAACACATGAACTTATCCAAACACACATGGCCCCGTAGTCTGGCTTCTTTCTTGACAGAGAAAGTGGGAGAATAGTCTTCACCAGAGGCCTCGTCTACCCCGCCAAAGTACTTGATCATTGCTCTAGGGATCATACTACACCAATTTTGCATCGACTAAAAGCTATACAGTACTTGCATATGGTTCGCTAAAGGAATCTTGACTTTTAGCGTTCAAGTGGCTTTGGCTAGGAGGGGTTGAAGAGATCCATTCCACTAGTTGTCATCGAATACCCTTCGTCCTTCCAGAATCCTCATTGAAGTGGCCGCGACAGATAGAACGCAGAAGCTCGCGCAGCAGAGTCCCGATCTTTCGAGAGTTTAGCGAGGAAAATGACACAGAGCAGACGGTTATGAAGTGAAGGGCCTTCCCCATCACCTTGTCTTTCATCCGACCATACAAATCCTCACTCAAATGCTGGGGTCCTTGATGTGGAAACCTGCTAAATCATTTGATCACCCAATAACGATACGGGGCTATCTTTGGCGCGGTTTGGGGATGTGCGATGACCAGTTGAAGCTAGCAATGGTTCCACAGATTTGTTTTGCAGTTTGTTAGATGAGCTACTCCTGTCCTCGCAATAAAAACATCCACCCAGCTGGCTGCGTCGTTTTGATGCGATAACGCGAAAAAGAGGCTACCCGGATCAAGTCTGACGGAATGCTGCAAGCGGCGGGAACAAAGCCAGAGGGGCGTGCCAATGTTGTCGTAAACTTAGGCAAATGTTCTTTCCCACACAATAACGTTACAAGAGAATGTGCAAACAGAGGCATTATCATAACCAGCAACTCGTAAACCTTCACAGCCCATATCTCGTTTTCCTTTGCTATCGTTCCCCGTGCGATGCGAACCAGTTCCGTTCCCACCATTTTTTTCCCTTGGACAAAAATCTTCTGATCGCGGGGTGAAGCTCATTTCTGTGGAGCATGTCTATTACTCCACACGTGTCTGCATCCTCACGACTAGATTACGGCACTCAAGAGAGTAAGGGGGGAACGTAATGCAAAAGAGAGCACTTATGGGCTAACCCAGACTCTTTCCGGTACCAGTACTGTGGAAAAGAATGTTTTTTTGCTCAGTACTGGGTAAATGCTCATTGTTCTTCATGTACGTGAGTTCTGTATAAGCTTCCAAGCAAGGAAGACGGCTTTGATGGGACGTCTTGCAGCTGGCAGAATCGCAGAAACAGATGCTGTTATATATGTACACTCTTGGGAATGACAGTAGGGCGCACATACACATGTACTGTATGGCTCGTTGAAGCCAAAAGAAAGGCAAAAAACCGTTTTTTTTTCGATTCTTCTCCAACCTTTTAGAGGGTCAGCGATCTCGCTCCCATCAAGCTATGGTTACGGGGAACGCCAAGATTTTATCTCAAGAAACTCTTTCGTTTTCTGGCGGTGAAAAAGGTCAGGACGGGAGTAATAAAAGGAAGCATAGTGACACAAAAAAATACGAGTCTTATCAGCTGTCCGGTTCTTTGATTTCGAAAAGAAGAAGTGAAACTGCTTCTGTATGCGTCTCATTACCATCTGGTGTTGTCAGTACGTGGAGGGCGTATCGTAGGAAAGAAGAAGCCTTGTGTTAGAGAGCGTCCGCCGATGTCGGGACCAGGAGCTCGCAGTGTCAGACGTTCACGATATGTCCGGCGACGCCTTTCGATTGGGGCCACCACACATATTCCGCCTGCTTGCAGTCGCAGCATTGCCTCCGACGTCACGCCGAAACCAAGCAGGTCTTTGGACGCCGGCATCTGGCAGCTCTGTGGGTGCCAAGAGGGACTTGCTATTATTTCTGTCAGAGCCAGATGCGAGGACTAAAGGGGAAAAGAGAGTTTGGAACCGGGGTGCAACTGGATCTTTTGCTCGCTTCGTATTCCGTAAAGCTTCGGGAGGCAAGCTCTATATCCTTAGCCATACAGAACACAACCCCTTGTCCCTTTCTTGCTACCAGGCATCCATGCTGCTGGGAAACGACTCATGGGGGATTCTGGGGATGTTGATCGCGCGGCGCGAGTTCAGCCACTTTCCTGTAAAGACCAAAGAGGCACCAAAAACGTCCAAAACGTCGACACCATCCGCGTACGCGTGTCAACGCCAGTCGCCTTCAATACCTCCATCGCCCAAGGGGTTTCTACTCGATGAGAAGCAGGGAGCAAAAGCACAGATACTTCTGACGCAATTAATGAATCTTGCTTTACCCACACTGCCTGCCTGCCTTGCATCCCCGGAGAAGCTTCCAAATTAGGGTTATCAAAGACAAGAGGCGGGTGATATTGGGTTGCTCGTGGCATGTTCTGTTCCCACGTATGGATGTATCCACCCAAAAAAAAAAAGAAAAGAAAGAAATGACATAAACGGAACTTTTCCTTTATTTTTTCAATTGTTTCTTGCTGCCTTGCCGTGGACTTGGCAAAGTATATACTACCTCTATCCCCTGGTGTGTGGGGTCCTCCATTTCTTGATGACAATGCCAATATTGTCCGAATGGTATACACAGTGCTGTGGCCATACACGTCCCCCCGTGTGGTTCGCCGCCCCAAGTAAGCATCGAACGCCCCAACAGGTGCGCTTCAGATGAGAATTTCACATGTCGCCTTTGCCTTGTCGTATACAAGCTTTTCGCGCGGGAGAAAAAGGGGGAATTGATGTTTGGGTATTTTGCATTCATTATCCATCTCAAACTACCCTCCCCCCCACAAAAAACTGAACAAAACAAACAGGATAAAGCGCTGGAGGCCTGTTTCTAATGGGTATGCAGCAAAAAAGAAGGCGTTTGTTAGTTAGGTTTAGTATACCATGTATTAAGAGTGTGACACAATATATACGGAATATACGAGCGAAAGGTTCTGCGAAAAAGCAACAAGGAGAACCTGAGTGACGAGGGTTAAAAAAGACACGTCTTGTTCGAATTCCCAGCATAAAATGCAACGTGGGACCACCAGCGATGAGACCGAAGGATAGGAGTGCCAGCTTTTCTTAAATGACAATCAGAACGGGGGAGGTTAGGCTTGATTATGACAGTCTCTGTCCCACCCTTATCAAACCCCATTTTTCCACTGAAAGCGCATGCCCTATCAAACACCCATATACTCGTAAAATACATATGCAAACACGGGGAAAGCAATACGCATTTTTGCTCCACTCTTCGCCACCCAAAGGAGCTCGCCGCTTCACTGTTTTCTCAGGCAATGCGAGGCTACACGCAGCCTTCACGATTAATTCGGTGAGAAAAGATTCAGGTGCTACATCTTTTTGTGGTTGAGCGTACCATGCACCCCCGCATAAGATAGAGAAAAATGAACGGGGAAATGCGGAAGAAAAAGAAGGAAAAAATGGAAAGCAGTCAGTCAGTAAAACAACTCAACTGTCCTTGGTCGATCTCGAGTCCGCACGCCATGCTTATTTTTTTAGTTACAAGCGCTTCACTCTCCAGTTAGTCTTCCACCAGAATATACCAGCCCCCCCCCAAAAAAAAAACAAACAAAAAATGCACCCAAAGTACTCTTCTTCTTATGCATATTCACTCCACCTGAAAAGGTCAGCGCGATGTCTGTATTTTTTGTATCACATGCAACGCTTTTCACTATGGAAAAAGCATCAGATCTACTGCTCTTCTTTTCTAAACACATAAACCTAGAGCTCGATCGTCAATACTTGGGTACCCCTAAGACACATCTTTCTCCGCTAACAGTACTCTGTGCATGGGAAGCAGGGAGGGATGACATTTAGTCCAATAAAATAGCACATAAATTCTAGGTCTGAATGATCTACCAAATAAAAAAGACAGAAAAAAGGACATATCATAAGCAAAAGTCAAAAACATGCCGAAAATCAAGGGAAAAAATACTCGTAGGTATAGAATGTGTTAAGAGTAAGGAGCGCAGAGGCGTTCATAAACCAAACTTAACCGGTAAGAACGACAACATAATAAGGACCGGTAGGTCCACTTCCCACGTTTAAAGGCGATTTGGCACCTTTTTCCACCCTTCGCTGCCACTTCTACCAGGGATGCTCTGCTACCGGGATGGGACAATTTGTGCTTCTTAGGTATCGTTTTGGCGGTTGCTGAGGTTCAATCAAGCGCGGGAAAAATGAGCGCTTCCCCAATGTGTGAGTGTGTGTGTGTGTGTGAATGTGTAGACAAGACATCCCCCTCCCGCTCTTGCGACCATGATACAGATGCTGCGGTTCACGTCCTCTGCTTAGCCTCTTATACCAAACACATCTCTCGCTGCGTACTCTCCTTAACAAAGAGGCGAAAAGCCCCAGGAGGAGCGCGACGAAAGGCGAGCGAGGAGGTTTCGTGTTGGCATTTCTACAAGTGAAATTCAGCTTAAATCCCGAGTCTCGTATTCTCACTCACTCACGCTCTCTCTCTCTGAAGATGCTTTTCAATGTTACTTGTAGTCTTGGGGAAAAGAAGCTGCTCCCATTCTACGTGTGGGAACTGGCCACTGGTCCTTCTCTCTTAGACCCCTTCCCCACAGAACAAAAACTGCCTTTTATTTTACTTCATTTTTTCCTTCTTTTGCCAAGCAGCTTCCAGTTGAATCTTTCTTCTTGGCTGCAAAAGTATCCGCTTCCTCGTTCCGAGGGTACACAGTCTACATAATATGCAAGTTCTCGCATTTGCTTCCGAGTTTGTATGGTAGAGTCTTGGGATAGTGATGTGCAAAAACACCGAAGCAATAAGACAAGGGAGGCAAGAAGCTGGTGGGCGTTAAGGTATACCAGCAGCCCCGGTTTAGGAAAACGAAGTCAAAGCTGGAGAACTAACCAAACGCGTCCCATCAGTCGGCAAATGCTATAGATTGCAGCAAATCTAGTGCAGAGAAAAACAGCTGTTGTGACGGGCCACACCTGGCTTCAACCTTTGACAGAAAACTTGCAAAGGCAGGCAACGACAGCTAGGCAGCAGCTAACACTACATAAGGCTTAGAGAGCGTGACGTCATTTCCGCGCAATCTGAAATATCCTGCCCATAGGGAAAGGTAAACGAGGGACCTTTAAAGTCTGATTAACACCCGCCAGTATCCTGCACATGGGTCCGCCAACATATCCAGGCTATAGTGACACAGTTGGGTCGAGTCCCACTGAAATCTGACTCGGAAGCCCCCAAAGTAATACAGTACTACGAAATTGGTTATAGACGTACACGTACCCTGCTTCAACGAGTGGCTAATGTCAAAGCCAGATAAGGGGGACTAAGAGATTAAAACAAAAACTTACTAACAGTAATAACATCAACGAGGATTATGGGATTTATGAGGAAAGATGCTGGCTCAAGAAGCCTCCCATGACGCGTAAAAGCTTCATTTGGCGATGGAGAGTAAAGAGGAGAGGGCGAGTGTGGCCGACATGGAGGAGTCGAAGAAAGAAATGCGGCCCGTTGCCGTATGGTTCGATGTCGTCGACAGCTGAGCTCTTTAACGAAAAACGTCGTACCGTGTCCATAACAGTACGTCCAGAGCAATTGGTGGGGAAATGTAAGAAAAACATAGGCAAACAAGAGAGGGAAAATACATCTAAATAAAAATATTGCCCAGCTCTTAATGCAACCCTATTGCAAATATAAAATAACGTGCAATGTCGAGAAAGATCGTCCACATGAGCGGAAACAAAACAGGTTAAACTCCCCGCACACTTTTGCACGAATAAACCAGGAGACGTTTTGAAGACTAAAAACAGGTTTCATACTTGAGATAAAGCCACCAGGCTGTGGCTGTCCTCTCCAAGTAAACCCACAAAAAACGATCGACAACTGGCACTGGACACGTGCATGTTTAATTCTTCCTTTCTTCTTTATTCCTCCCTGGACTCTTATTCCGAGAAAAAATACAATAAAAAAACCTTCTGGCTTTCTCGATCCCTATTTTCGCTGCTCATTCTTGCTCCATTCTTCCTTGCTCCGAAATGTGGTGAGAGAAATAATAGTCTACCCGTCTTGTGTTTCAAAGAAAAAAGATGACCAATCGCTAAACTTCTTCAATTTTGACCGGCTTAACAGCTAATGGGATAAGCCATGCATAAGTTGGCACCCAACTCAAATTATAGACGTCTACGTCTACAGGGGTTACCTTTGGACTACTGAAGCGTGAGCAGTGCGCAAAATCGAGCGCGCTCCAGATCCGATCCCGGTCTGCAGTCGGCATATGAAGGTTGCACGACGAAGGCCTTATTCCGACAGTAACACGCGCTCCACGAAACACGTCAAGCGATTGGAAGTGAACTTTCCGTATCCGTTCCATCGCAGGGAAATACCAAGTTTTAGAATAAAAAAAAAATAGTCGGAGGAAACCAAATCCGGTGCTACTAAACTGGTCTGATCTCTGTAAGTAAATTGTCAACTTTCTTTAGTTCCAAGAGGCCAATTTGTTCGGGAAAAAGACGAAAAGGATCGGAATAAAGCCCCTATAGAGTACACTTAATTTGAGCGTTTCCCTTTTTGATGATCCACATAAAAAAACTGAAAAAAATTGTCCTCTTGCTTTCCCACTCCTGCGATGCCAGTTTCCCGCACCTGACAGGAATCCCATGGGAAGTAACATGCTCAACTTCCAGGTGACTTGTCCCCTCGCAGCTATTCATACGAGTCATTATCATCAGAACCTGATTCAGCGTAGCAACGCAGGAAAATATTGTGATTTTGTTGTAACAGAACCCGAAACAGATGGTGGTAAAACAAAAGCCTTTTCCATACCTATTTGCTCTTTGATCCCTTCTTTTCGCAAACTCCATAAGAGCTCTACAGGAGCAAGGCTGTATGTGCAAACGCGTAGTAAAGTTACAGGAGCACTTGTGCCTCCCAAATTTACGTCTGTTGGGACGTTCGGGAAAAGAGCAAGCTAAAAGCAGGTAAAAACTGTCAGCGCTCCTAAGAACTACCCACTTGCTGTCCCGATAGCATCTTTTGACAATGGCATAATAGGTTTCCTGACTAAAGACCGATGGCCTGCGGGGACCAAAGCAATATCACCTGGCTTTATACCTACACAGGTTTGTTGACTTCCTTAAGTTCAGAAATGGAGCACAACATAGACTCGGAACTATTCAATACCGTAGTTAGAAAAAAGGGAATTCTTCATATTATGCGCGGTAAGAGGCTCAAGTTATAAGAATGCTAAAGCCCTTAATGGGATGTCAAAGTGGACAACTCATCAGCTGCGCTCATCTGTCTCAGCCCGTTACCCCACGGACCCCTATCTGCAAGTATCGCAACATGTGTTTGGTCTACACGTAATATGTTCGAAACTCAAGATCCGTGCCTCCATGTAAGCATGTGGCACAGTGGAGCATTAATGAAAACCGGCGATCTTGCCGAACCTGCACCTGAGCTGCGATAGTCTTCTTTTCCTCACTTACGAAACGAACTTGCTTCTAATACCCCGACGCCCAATATCAGGCCTTTATTCCACCTCCCTTTGAGGACGGTTTAGCCCCTTTCAGTCCAATATGCCAATGCCAATCATAATATTTTACTCCCCATATGGTTCTAATACTAGCCAACGTGTACTCATAGCACTCCTGTACTATCCATCTCATGTAATAACTGCAATACGTAATTCTCCATTTGACTTACTTCACTCACCCCTCTCCCACTCACTCACCCAACCCCAACCAGGCTAACTACGACTAACTCTGCACATGGTCTATTGTTATTCAGTAGCGGTGTCGAGAGACTATACCTGGAAAGCTTAATCGGTGGCAGCGGGCTGCGAACGAGTCATAGAAAATTTATAGAAGATGTTTTGAAACGGTGTTCAATTTATCCACACAGGTGTTTTCCACGTGGCCACAATCGACTTTCTTCCCAACTCTAAATACCCCAGTTCTAATGGTAACACGTTATTTTAATTGGCACAATGCCGGAAAACTTGGAAACGGATGCTAAGCTGGCTAGCGAAGATGCTATCCGGTACAATGTCTCGCATCGCTCCGACACTACCGCCGAAGATCACCTGGTACAGCAAAGCTACTCGCCCCACAGTACCACAGTGAACTGCACGCCATCGCCGCATCATAACCGGAGTGAGAAACGAAGTTTAGCGCCCACTAGTGTGACCAACGACTCCGACAGTCATCCTAGTCCAGACGAAAGACCGACATCAGAATTCCAAGATGCGTCTTTTTCGCCCGATTATGAAGCCGTTTGGATGACTGGAGCCACCAATAACAACAATGCAATCAAACATTTGGCTCGAGTACGACGCATTCTTTCGGCTTTACACCGTTTCGCCTACGATGCTCTGCCCGAGACGGGCGATCGGGTCAAAGCGCTTATCGTCAGTCTAATGGTAGGTTATAGCCAAACTCAACCGAAGTGTCATTAAATCCAAAAAAAAAAAATATGTACCTTCAACGAGAACTTGTATGCTGCGTCCCCCTGGTACCCGTATTACTCAAAATTTCGTTTTGTAAGTCTTGTGAAAAGGACAGGATGGAATGGAATTACAGCTTAGTGCAGCTGTGCCTCATATTTATTTCGTTAGATGTGGGAGCACACGTGTACAGGAGACGTTATTCTGCCAGCTGCCGTGCACCTGTGCCTCTTTCCACGCAGCACAACAATTCATTTTCAATTTTTTTCTTTTACTTGGCCCTTTCTCACGGTTTACCCCAAGATAAACAATGAAATCAAAAAATATCGAATAAGACGAAATTTTGAGAATACTTCTCGTGGTTTCCGTTCATTCTGGTAATTTCCTCTCAAGTACACAATTGCCAACGACAGGGTATTGAAGCATCCCAAATTAAGCCTACCTTTTACCAGGCATGACTCGAAACGGCACCAAGGCATGTGAACTCATTTCTTGATTCTTCTTTTCGCAGAGTGGAGGAGTTGGAGTGGAGGAATTTCAGCAACACTTGGAAAACATAACGCATTTCCCTGTCAAGCCATACGTTCTCCCTTATCTCAAGACTCATTTGCCAGCTTTGCAGCAGGAGGTCCTTTCCATGGCTAAGCTGGCCAAGACGGTAAGTTCATTACACATTTATGTCACACTGCTAACGTGTCATAAACAGAAGTAACTGTATACATTCTGTATGAATGCCTATGCCAGTCCTAATCCTTTATTCTGTTTATATGTAGTCACCTCAACAGTATCTGAGGCAATCAGACAGTCTCGTGTTGGACCCTAATTGCCAGTCCGGCGACTCGTCAGACATCTTTAACGCGGAACCTCAGGAGACCTCACGCAAGCGAATTGCTTCCAGGTAAGGCGGAGTACTATGAACACTTTCTCGGACATTAGCGTCCAACCTGGCTTACGGCTAAAAAGTAATGCCTAACCGTAATGCTTCCATTCCCAGTACGATGGAATCGGGCGAAGACAACCAGTCGTTTGCGTCCAAGCGTCGACACGCCTTCTACGATATCTCATCAAGAATACACAATACCGAGATGTCCTCGGCACACAACAACCAAGAGGAAACCCCGCTGTCCTCTGAATATTCCCCTAAAATGCGACCTGCCCCAGGAGAGGTGCAAGATCTTCGCAAAAACAACAGTTCATCCAGCGGCGTAGGAAGCCATAACAGCGGCACGAATCTCGCTTGGAATGCCAATACTGCTGCTAGATCTCTTACCAACTTTACTCGCAATACTATGAATGCTTCCAACGGTACC
Organism: Lepidurus packardi; assembly: GCA_023053545.1. Taxonomy (NCBI): domain Eukaryota; kingdom Metazoa; phylum Arthropoda; class Branchiopoda; order Notostraca; family Triopsidae; genus Lepidurus; species Lepidurus packardi. Next base: position 13,835,117 of record JAKZAN010000001.1, read on the forward strand.
ACGGGGGGCTATACATCTCCTTCGCTCATTCTCAACGCTTCTTTAGCATACGCAGAGTCTCACGGCAGTAAAGTCAATGCGGAAAACGACCGAGATGAAGAATGGACCAACATTCACACGGTAATACTTTTTCTTTCTTGTGTGGGCTTTTTATTAAAGCACGATACGTGGGAAAGAGAGAAAATGAAAGAACGATAGGAGAAAGGGTTTTCTTTCTACGAAACTTAACTGACACCTAATTTGTCATCTGGTGTCAACAGATGCTGAACTGCATTTTAAGCATGGTGGATAAGACCAAACGAGCGTTAACGATACTCCAGCAACGAGCGCCTATCACAGCAACAGAAAGCACGGAAAGCCAATGCTGTAGACACCGCAGTAGTGTCGATGTGCTCGAACCGGGTGAATTTCGACGCCAGGCTGGAGAACTCATGGCCCAAGCTTTAAAAGCTACGGAAGATCGTGTGGGTGAACTCAAAAGAAATGCAGGTAACGCCCAAATGTGCCTTAAACATACTTGGACATCTCATCCAAATCTGAAACGTTATTTTTAGAAGAGGCAGTACTGGACGTAAAACGGGCCGCTTTAGCAGAATTGCAGCGCGCTATTTCTGCGGCCGAAACGCGTGCTGTAGAAGCTTTGGCAGCTGAACGAGTGCGAAGTGAAAGATTACTAGCAGAAGCTCGTCGTCAAACTGACAATACTCGACCCAATGACAGCAAAGAAGTAAGCTACACTACCACCTCATGGGTTGTCTAATTTCGAACGAATTGTTTTCTTGACAAAACACGTAGAGCTGCTGGAACTGTGGGCGGAAAGCTACGGAAACTTGTAGCGGATGCAACACCGCCCGGTACTGCGGCTCTTACTGTCAGCACAAGAACTGGGAAATCCACCATAAAGTTTGCGGTAAAGGCCTGCTACTAAACCCCCAGACGGAACGCATTTCGCCCAGTTCGGAATTCCTAGCGACAATGCGAGTGAGCACGTCGGCTGTGGGCGAAGTACGCGAAACGCTGACCAAACACGCGTTTCATGCTGCACGCACCTTGACCAACACCTCGAACTGCGGCAAGAGTTCCAAATCGCGTAGTCCTGTCCAAGCCCACGTTCCTAAAGAGGCTGCTATTCATCAAAACTAAACCCATCTGGTACAATTATTCGAGCCTTTTTCCTTGCAAAAATAATTGGCAAATAACTATCCAAGTAAAAAAGCACACCGAAACATTGGGGTTTGAACGGTCACCTATGAAGCAGCGTTGGGGAAATCCTAGTCCGAAAGGTTTCACATGGAATGTAAGAAGCCACTTTCTCGACATGTAGCTAGTCCACACGGGGGAAAAGAAAAAGCGGAAGTAGCTCTATTAAAAAAGGTTTATTGGGGGAATCTCTTGTGAGTATTTTGCACACAAATGTAAAAACTTGTCGACGTAACTAGCGACAAGTCAATACGGCTAGCTTTACCAAAAAAAAAAACATTTTAACTGACCTAGTCTGCAAGGATAATGAGGCTTTAAATGGGAATGAAAACGACGCAGTTACATTTTCAGAGTATATAATTGGGTATGGATGCTAAACGCAATGGATGTTTGCAATCACATGACTTTTCTTTTATGACAAAACAACACACTTTTAGCGCAGTGCTGATCCTGTAACGACTAATAATACTTGCGTTGCGTGTTAAAACCCCCCTCATTCATAATCTAGGGCATTTGTTGACGAATCTGCTGTGTACTTTACTGTGCACAGGAATTTCTGGATTTGATCTCAGTTCCGTGTACTCCCCTTTATGCGCGATTTCAAGCGAGGCTCAATGGTGACACACTTTGGGCCAAGACTTTACGTTCCTTTATCAAGCTTTTTGTTTGGCTCTGTAACTAAACGCAGAAGAAATTCTTGGCTCGGCTTATAATACAGAGTTCCCGTGGGATTCAAAACTGACGAATTGTATTGCCGAATACGGTCACTTTCAGCACCCAGCTTTCTTTTCCTTCCCTACTACAGGAGCGGTGACAAGGTGTTTAAACGCAGCTTTTGTCTTGCGGTCTTTGGACTGCGCTGCTTTCCATTCCTCTCGTTGGCGTTTGAATAAAGCCAGATTATACTTCCCGGCAATGATACGGCCATACATGTTTCCGTTTAGCTGAGCTTCTCTTTGAACCAGCTCTTCCGCAATCTGAATGCGAAGTTTCTCACTCACTGTGTGCCACAGGGTATCAAAGGCTCGAGATCCAAACCGAGAAGTCGCCAGCGTCAAATAAGACCCCTTCAATACTCCACGTTAGTTTGAAACCTCCAAAACGGAATAGTAGCGCAATTTTACTTTTAGTTTTTGAACCATTTTCTCGCGGTTCTTTTCACCTACGAAAGGGCTTGAAACGAACGCATCCAACACATGACTCCCATACATGCTCTCGAACATGACCTGCAGCTCTAACGAGTCCGTATTCAACAGACTGGTGACGATCTAAATTAACGTTGTTTCGTTAGAGGGTAACTGTACGCTTTGAATGCTAAACAATACCTTGAGTGTCTTATTAAACCAGAGTAAAGTCTGCAAGATTTGGGAGCCGACATAGGTAAACTGCGTCTTGGCATTGGATTGGGGGTCTACTGGCCGCGACAGCTGTTCGTACGGCGTTAGTTTCGCCACGGCATGCGCAAATGTAACTTGCCTATCCGCGGGCTCGGTACAGTGGAACGTCGACATCAATGACTGTAGGGGGCGACAATTGACGCGGTGAAATTAGTACAGCAGTGCCGTGAGGGGTCCATTACCGCTTCTTACCTGTACAATCCGGCCTTGATGAGAAGAAAGACGCTTGCTAGCAGTCACCAAAGCAAGGATCACATTGCTGCTGTTACCTGCTAGTAACTCTTCGAAATGAGGTATCAACTCTTCAAGCATGGCTTCAAACTGTAGCCCGAAATGAAAAGAGCGTTAGAATCCAGTCACACTCAATTTGTCAAGTGACTACCCAACCTGTTCGGTGCTAGTAACGCTGGTAATCAGTTTGGCAACAGCGAACTTGCCCTCTGGGTGAAGACATAAGGCATGCAGATGGTTTTGGAAGTAAGACTGGTACAAGCCATCGAAATGGGTTGGAGTGCCCACGAATAAGGCTACTTCTAGTGTTCTTAGCGCAGGAGGAACCGAGAAAATAGCAGGTAAATTACTGGCTTCATCCTGCCCTTCCAAGGCTGGAAAAGAAGTCGTCTGAAGAACGTCCAAGAACTTGGAACAGAGCTTTGAACTAGCTTTGTGTAGGACACACAGCAAGGTTTGGAAAACACCACATGCCTGGTCCGAATACAATAAATCTACGAAATATCATGAAAAGTTGCGCTTTGGTTGAGGGATGAGTGTTTAGTTGATTACCTGTAATCTGAGGCCAGTTGACGATGCGTTGGGCAAAGTCTTTCAACAGTTCTTTGAACTGCTTGTCGCGGTAACTCGGTCGTTGGGCAACACTTTTCTCGCCGTCTTCAGTTTTACTTTCTGCAGAATGACTCCGAGAACGTTTGCTGCGCAAGACATCTTCGTCTACATGCACGCCACTTAGACACTGAAGCACTTGACGCACAATGTGGCTAGCGTATACATGGCTAACGAAGTCTTCAAAGTTGTTCATGGTATACGATGAGACCTTGCTGAGGAAATCGCGACAAAATTCCGCATGCTTTTGCATGCTTTCCGACACACCAGGGGAATCTGCTGAAACGATGCCGACTCCCGGCTCTTTCGTTTCCTTCTTTCTTTTCTTCTTAGGAGGCATTTCAGGCTTTTCCGGTGTAGCCTTGCTTTCCTTCTCCTAATGATACTGGTTGAATTACAGAGAATAAAAGGTACCCAATGCTTTACTTTAGCATCAAATTCTTCAACTCTTTGAGTAGCGATCTGGAGAAGTTTCTGCAAGACATGGCTCGCGTAAGGGTCTGTTGCAATGGATCTCAAGTCCTCTTGAAGTGCGACACAGAAACGCTCCAAGGATTCAGCATCAGACAGCGGTAAAAACTTCTCTACAATTTTGGAAACCAGTTGGTTGCACGACAAATCTATTTCTTTACCAATGCTCTGTTTGCAGACATTCGCGATAAAGACGTCTGGAAAAGTAGGCAAAAGTCATGAACAGCTTTTTTGACAGTTATAGTTAATACATAAATGCCTTCAGGTTTTAAAGACAATACCTTTCTCTTCTTGGCTGTCAAATTCCTCCTTCAAACGCTCCATAACACGCATATAATAACTATACGTTTCTTCATCTATGTTTCGGCCTTTACCGTAAAGACCTCTACTCCCGTACTTTCTGGCCATTGAAGTAAAGGATCGTTTCTTTTTCGTCTTTTTAAAGACAGGTTTACTTTCATCACACACGTGTCCCTCCATTTTTCTAAAATAAACTGAATACGTCTAAGCTGAGTAGTAAAAAGAAAGAGGTCCGCAGGCTTCTTCCCAAAGTAGTGTTCATTTAGTCTGTAGTGCCATCTCCGACCAACTCGGGAACTTTTCCAGTGACAATCGCGAAGTTGTGACGTTTGCTCTGGTCTTTCACCCTTTCTCTACCCACCTCTTTGTCATCGACTATCTCTCTACTCTTCTCAAAACGGACTCCCACTCTCCCTGTCCCACTCTCCTCCGAGAAATACCAGAATAGGAGGAAAAGAAAAGTAAAACTAAGAAACGGAAAACATGACGTATCCCCGTTCCCCGTACACATGGAATTTATACCCATGGAATCAGCACCACTGTATCGTACTATAACGTCTTTCTTGCTACCAGTACATTGCATGTTATATTGGTACAGAAAGTCAATGAGTGTCTCTTTAATGCCTGCTTTACACTGCCCCTGTCAACTGTCCGCTGTCTGTCTGGCTGGCAAGCCGCATGCGCAGTACCGTTGACATGGCTGGAACTCCTGTCAGAAAACTACACTGTCAAGAGTCCAGCAGCGCTCAACTTTTCTGGCTGACAGGCCTGCTTCCACCAATCACAAAAGTGGTGGGTAGGGCCACGTGTGTTTGTAAACATTGATTTTGATTTGACTTGAACTACTTATGAACATTATTATGAATTATTTAACTTGATATTATTTTTATAGCCTATAGGTAATTATACATAGTCTTATATATATCCACTATATATTATAAATCCGTTATATATTTTATTATATATCCATTATGTATTTTATATACCCATTAAATTTTCATGCCCGGACCCTCAGGGTGCAACGAGCGTTCATCGAAAAAGAGGAAAAGGTCGCACTCGACAACATTTTTATGTATTTGACAACAATAAATACAGCAATATGTGGCTTTTCACAAAGCCACACCCATTCCGACATGACATTGTTCATTCTGACATTCCAATGTAAATCAATCGAGTGTCATGTCCGCCATGACATAACGCCAAAATGTCTGACATGCCAGCTTGACAGGGGCAGTGTAAAGTAAGCTTAATGCTGAAAACGACCGTTCTGTCGAACAATTTGACCCTGGTGTACATAACAGCATCCGGAGCGCTATTCCCACGTTTGGGTAAATATCCGAAAAGCCTTTTTCCAGAATGTACTTGTATACGTCAAGTGACGATTACTCTTTCCCCCATTTAGCCTCAGACGACAACAAATGAGCTCGCAGGTGTAGACACTCGTTTTCCAAAGTACCATCCAAATCCCCTGGATAGAAAGCTTGCAGGTTCCGTGCTCCATTACGAATGTCTTGGGATTCCAAATTACGAAGCTTCGTGAGAAAGTCAAACTTTTGACTTAAATTCTCGTAAGCAGAGCCACGTCTATGTAGTTCTGCAATCAACCTGTCAATAATGACGTTGAAGACGGTGACTCTAAATCTGTCCCTGCCGGTCTCGGAGTTGACCGGAGGCGGTAGTTCGACACCCTTTTCCTTTACTTCGTCAAACCGGACTTTTCGCTTACGTTTCCTCTTCGTATGCGTATGCGTAATTCTGTTCACCACTTCTTTCCATAGCTTTCAACTCATAATGATCGAAGGTACCGGCTTTCCTTAAATCTTCTAGGTATGTTACCAAGGACCGATAAAGTTCAGCGATCGTACCAAGTTCGATTCTCACAGATTGCAGAGATTTGTTCACTTTCTTAAATCTCTTCAGGATAGCATTCCACAGCAGGGTCAGGAAGCACATTTCCAGGGAGTCGATCGAATTAAAAAGGCATGAAGCGTCAGAACGCGTAGATGGTTTTTCACTTGTGTCATTAGCGATTATCTGAAGAGCTGCCAATACCTCATTCCATGAGCAACAGAGACTTCGGCAGGCGTCACTCCTAGCCGACCATCTTGTCTGAGAAAGGCCCTTTACAACTGTTGAGTTTGGCTTCACTTGAGATAACAAAACTTCCCATCTGTGTGTCGAGATCGAGAAAAAATTATACAGTTCCTGTAAAGTAGGGGTCGTAATCGATTAGGATTTCACTAATCGATTAATCGAAAGGAAAAAAAATTCGATTACCGATTAGTTAACGATTAGCACTTAATTTTCTTAATCGATTACTACTAATCGATTAGTTAGCGATTAGTGCCATTTTTTAAAAAATTGATTACTAATATCGATTATTGAACTACGATTAATTATCGATTATCAACCACTGCAGTCCATATTTCCCTAACGACTAGCTCAACGATTAGCACTTTGTTAGGGCAATCGTTTTGTTAGCGACTACTGTCACATTTTCTTAAAAGCGAACTATTTTTTACTGAAAATTTCCGTTTATTTGCACCAAGTGGACGTATGATTGTCAAAAATACGTAAAGATAGCTTATGAAGTGTTTGTAGTTTTTACAAGAAACACTTCAAGGAAAAGCAGGAACACTCATTACATCGATCTGAATCATTTTGACTGCAAAACACAACAGGAACGCGTCACTCCTTATTTCTAAGAGCGAAAACGTCAAAGTGGCGCAGTGAGCTCCTTAGGAAAAGGAGATCATCAACTAATTCTGGAGAAAGATTCGCCCGCTTTTTCGTGATTGTATTGCCCGCATCACTGAAATTTCTTTCAGAAGAAACAGATGTTGCGGGAACGCAGAGGAACATTTGTGCCAGCAAAGAAAGGCGAGGAAAGGTCGGTGAATGATTCCTCCACCACTCTAGAGGATTTTCAGTTATCCTGATTTTTTTCAGTACTCTGTACTGGGAGATTTCGTCAACTGTTTCCTCGTCGTCATCGAAGGAGGCGTAAAACTGCGCCAGTTTGTTTTCAGTTGTGTGCAAAACTTGCGGCTCCTCCTTCAGAACCAGAATATCCAGTTGCTCCCTCATGTATTGCCAAATGCTTTCCTTTTCTTGGTCTTGTTTGATAAATACAAGATTCTTGAATCTTGGGTCAAGAGCAGAAGCGAGTAAAATGAATTTACTCGGCTCGTTGGTAAGCCATTTGTCTTGAATTACTCTGAGCATAATCTCGCTGCAATTCACAATTTCTGGGAGCAGCAGCGTTGATTCATTGAGCTCCCTTAACCGCTTATGAAGCTCTAAAATCGTAGGATAGACGTACGAAAGAGTGCTGTACGTATCACCACCTAGCTCCGCCGTCACGTAGCTGAAGGGCTCCAAGATCTGTATAACTTGCTCTACAAGCATCCATTCTCGAGACTCGAGCTTATACCTTTCATATACTCTTCTACTTTTAAAGTCATTGCCGATAAGCCCTTCATATATTGGGAATGCATTCTGCAAAACCTTAATGCGCTGTAGCTTCTCGTATTCGGAGTTCCACCTTGTTTCTACAGATTGAATGACGCTAAGCGGGTGGTTAGAAATTTTTGCGAGCTGTTGTGCCTTCTCCAGGATCTCTTTCTGTTTTGGAGAACGTTTAAAGATGGATACCAATCCCTTCGTCTTGTCTACCAACAGTTTTAATGGCTCCAGCCCTTTGTTGACAACTAACTGCAGCGTATGAGCTGCACAAACAAAATGTTCGATGTCTTCGAAATAAAAGTCCTCGAACGCCTTTTTCATGTTCGCAGCACCATCCGTTACTCCGGCAATAATCTTGTGCTTAATTTCCAGTCTTTCAAGCTCGTGAGAAAGTTCTTCAGCGATACTTTCCCCTGTATGGGGGCTTTGAATTTGCACTGTAGCGTAATTAACAGAGCGAAATTCAAAAATTTCCGAAATCCAGTGCAGCGTGATACTGACATACGAATCATTTGCAACTGACGTCCATATATCGGACGTCATAGCAACTTTATTCGTTTCCGTTTCTAAAATCTTCTTGAGTTCCCTTCTTGCAAGAGCGGCGCAATTTAAAATTTCTTGCCTTGCTGAATGGACGGATGGCGTTCGCCATTTTGGATTCAGCTTCTTTAAAAATGCATCAAAGTGAGGATTCTGTAGAATATGAAGTGGCTGCTGGTCGTCCACTACAAAGCGCAACAAACGGCGAGTATGTTGCATTTGAGACTTATCGGTAAACGGCTGCGCGTCTTTAACAGAAATTGCGAGGGCCTGACGAATGTCTTGATTTCTGCTAAGAGGGCGTTCAACTCCCGATATTTTTTCTTCATGTTTTTCTTTACTGAGATGATGCCGGTACTGGAGATGGTTCATTTGGTTGGTTGTATTTCCTAAACATGCGCACGTTAGCCACTGTATTTTAAACGTAATCGTTAAATGTTACATGCTACCTTTCTTCTCAAGAACAGTGTTGCAATTTTGGTAGGTGCAGATTAGTTTGTTTACCATTGTAGGATGGGAGAGAAAGTAGTGGTGGACCCACGAGCGCTTAGCCGTTCGACTACGCTTTGTAGCTGGCTCCGGTGTTTTTGAAAGCTCACTTTCCATAGAGGATTCGCTCTCTGACTCAGAATCACTTTGTGCAACTAACTGCATAGGTGTTTTATCTTTACAAGACGCCATAAGGGACAATGGATTGCAACAATCACCAAAAACCGTGTAAAAAATGAGGGAAAAGTTGGATACAGCTCTGCAAGAAGACAGATTCGGTCAGTGTAAGAACTACTAATCGATTAGTCAACTTAGTAATCGATCATCGGTACTAATCGATTAATAATCGATGTCTGACCAATCGATTACGACCCCTACTGTAAAGTACCGAAGAAAGATATAGCAGCCTCACAAGACTCAGCAGCACATGATCCGACAAGATTCAGAGAGCGAGCCGAACAGGGGACGAAAACTACCAGAGGATTCACTTGTCTTATTCTCGCTTGAAGACCGGAATATACACCCGACATGTTGCTGGCGTTGTCATAAGACTGTCCGCGACAGTTGGCGATATCCAAGTCATGATTTTTCAAGGTCTGGAGAACCACGTTAGCCAGATCTTCTGCTTTATGGCCACAATTCGGTACGAATCTTAAAAATCGTTCGACAGGACATCCCTCTACAGACATATCGTACTATGAATGATAGTTGATCCACGTGGGAGATGTCAGGAGTCGAGTCGACAGAGATGGAAAAATACTTGGCATGCTTTACCTCAGTAACGATCGTGCTTATGACCTTTTCTGTCATGATGTTGATAATTTCATCGCATTTTGTAGACGAGAGATATGATGTTGTGCCGTATCCTCCGTTTCCGTGGCGTTTTATGTGCGTGTCCAGAAAAGGGTCAAACTCAGCCAAAAGTTCTAGCGTCACAACATAGTTCCCACCGTTTCTCGACCCAAATCTCTCAAACTGAACCTCTAAACGGCAATCCACGTGCAGACAATGACCTCACAACAGCAACAATCCGCCTTAAAACCTCATGCCAGTATTTTATTTCTTCTTCCGCTTGAAGCACAAGACTCTTGTTAACTCTACTGCCAACATTCTTCCTCGCTAACAGCGTCGCACACGCTGACCTGTGATCGTCTGAACTTGCATGATCCTTCATCGTCTGACCTGCATTTTTCCAGTCGTGGTACCCTTCGTCATTAGCTAGCGACCCCGATTTTTGAAACATCTTACAAGGGGCGCAGAACACGGTACCTTTGCTCTTTGAAAATACTAGCCAAGGCCGAGGTCGTTTTTCACCATTAGCCAATGTTCGGCTAAAGAGTGTCAGGGATAGATACCTCGTTGTATCTGCGTATTCACGCTTTGAAAAGAAAAATCTGCATCAATATTTTGTTTCACACCATTTTGTACGAAGTGTTCGAGTGTGGCATCGTCCGATATCCACTCGGCAGGATCGTCACTAACAGACGGGAATGACGAGACCGCAAAACATGTGTTCGCATGCGATTCAGGATGTTCACCAGAATCTCTAACGACTGCAGCAAAGTTTTCGGAAATCGAGTTTTGAGGAATTTGAGGTAGCTCGTCACAGTCAGACACGCTTGCCGGTCGATGGTCGTCACTCCAATTGCTAGAGGCTGATGCACTGCTATTAGGTCTGGAAGTGGCGAAAAACCAATCCAACTTAGGGACATTAGAAAGAAGCTCCTTTTCCTTCTGCAATTTTTCCTTATTCTTTTTTCTTTTCTGGAACCCACTCAGTGTTTTGTTGATGACAGACATTGTTAATCTCTAGAAAGTAGCATTGATTCTATAAAGCGGCTGATTGTAATACTCAATTATCACAATAATCGGCGCCTACTTTAGTAACTTACAACAACTCTCTAACACTCTGCGAGTTCTCACTTTCACTATCGCTGGTCGCTATGATATCTTTTCTCTTAATCTCTTCTTTTGAACTTACTGTAAACAAGTCAAAACACGCGTGTCCTTGTGTAAGATGCTAGAGCTGTGGTTTGCAGAGGGATTCAGAATGTGTTGCCACCTTCATTGAAGCGCGAATTATGAAAAGCGGAGAAAAGAACCTACGCTGGGTTACAAAAATCTGACTAACTTCTTTTTTTAAATTTGATCACGTCGTAGGCTTTCAGCCTGTTGACGTTTCCTTTATGGAAAAAGGTTCGAGAAAGCATACATTATTTATTAGTCAGGTACACAGTACTTGACTAATAAATAATAAATACACAGTACCTGACTAACTTAACCTAATTAAACATAATATAACCTAACCAAACTAAACCTAACCAAGCTCAAACTAATCTAATTACACTTAAACCTACATGAAAATACATTACCCCGTGGGCCCCTGGGCCAAGGTCCAAAATGGGCTCCTAAACAGGTCGGGATGGGCCCCTGGCCTCTTGGGGCCCTGGGCCTGTGCCAAGTTGGACCACGCGATAAGGCGGTGTCGGGACTTGAACTGGTGAACTATAGAACGAAAGTTAGGGCCTTTAACCACTCCGCCAATCACTCGGTAGGTGAGGCTATAAGACATAACTTTTTCACAGTCTCCAAAATGATCTCCAGTTATTTTACATACTATTACATAAATTAATATTTCGTACGGAAAAATTTACATTTTCTTTTCTTTGTCTTGTGCCCTCAACGTATACCACTTCGTCACTTGGCCCGGGGCCCCTTCCGAGGCTGGGGCCCCTAGGCAGCTGCCTAATTTGCCTAGGCGGAGATACGGCACTGCATGTACGGCACATCAGTCGTTGATTGGTTCCCATCGTGGACTCCTCTGTCTGAGTTTACAGAATCTGAATCACTGTGCAATGCCTGTCGCCTTCTGTATTGATCTATGTGACCTAAGTGGCACTGCTAAATTAATGTCAATCAATGTCTGTCGCCCTAGATCATACTAAGGTTTTCGGCAAACGTAATATAATGCGTAATATAATATAATAAGTAATATAATGCACCCGGGAACGCTTTAATAATTGGCCCTAGAGTTAAAAGTCCTTGTATACTTTATAAGTGATTATCTTCCATGTATATTACACAACAATATAGGCTAGTAATGAGCAGATGCTAACGCTGGTTAAATTAAAAAAAGAAACGGTTTAACAAAGTAAATTATTGTGCAAATAGGCTAAATTCAATTCTCTAATGGACAAAAGTAAAAAATTAATTGCGCTATGACAAATAAACGCTTCAGTGTAAGTTATTACTTTGGCTAATAGCTGTATTCCATATAATATTTTGGAATTTTTGAACAAACGTTCAGTATCATTCGGAGAGTCGCGTTTAGGTCTTCATTGGGAGCAGCAGTCTTTTGCGGAAAGAAATAGCAAGTGTTGTAGAAATAGGTGCGCACTAGAGAGTATTTCTGCAATGAAAGTACCGAAAGTTAACCCACGCTTTGCGTTGGTGGCTGAGGAGTTGTTTTGTTCTAGGTTTTATTCTAGGCTCACTAAACCAACGTACGGATTCCGAATCGAAGTCTTTACGTTGGCTGTTCTCATCGCAGATTTAGAAATCGGACTGGCTGCGTTACTTTTTTGTATAAAGCGTTTTCTAGTATATTCTAAATTGCCCAGTATCTTACGACTCAGTTCCACCCTATCGTATTGTAATGCCTTTGTTCTGACCAATACCATGCATGTTATACTTGTCTGAAAGCTGGATGAGTTGCATGCTGTAATATGGGCGATAAATCAGCTTATTACTATGAAGTTGAAGCTCTGCAATTTACTATGACTTGAAACGACTTAGAAATTTCTGCAAATTGCTACAGTGCTGATACTCGTCTTTATAACTGTAATAATCAGTTGCCCTTAAAAATGCGCTTAAAATAAAAAATAAAAAAATAATAGAAAATTAAATAGAAACTAATGACTGCATTACTGCAGCAATGTTGCACAAATGGCTTCATTGCCATTCGGTGGCGGAATTCCCCAAATCAGTATTTTAATACCGAAGGCTCTTAGTATGTATGATTTTTAAGAAAACTGAGTTTTTTTCTATTAAGTAGTTCAACTATCTGTATTATAATTTCAGGTAAATAAAGAAGCGTAGATTGAGCATAAACTACTTCAAAGTGAAAGTACTTGTAATATAATTCTAAGTAATTACAGTCGACATAATGTAATACTTAGCACAAGCACTTTTACGTCGTGATCTGAGCCTATTTTAATCGTTTCGGAGCACGTGATGTTTTGCATAGTAAACGTAAGTTAACAGTCAGAAACGACAGAATCTTCCATTTCAATTGCCTCTCGCGTTGTCGGCAAATCAGCCACACTGGAAAGCTTCCGTTTCTTCTATGCAGGCTGAAACTGCTAGGGCTGAGCACCTTCAACTTCTGGAACAGGAATGCTAAGAAACTCATCACATTCTGTCCCTTCATCCCCCTAGAATCCTTCTATAAAAAAATAAGAGTTGATGGGCGTAGGTATGTTAGACTGTGCGTTCTTTTTTGGGTTATTTAACAAAAATAAAAAATGTCTTGTATTCCATACTAACCTTACCCAAGTATTGTTATTAAGATTCAAAAATATTCCGTGTCCTTTTTACGTAAGGTTGCTTCTCCATTTCCCGTGCTGTAGAAGTTACACGGAACACTTCCTATTCTATACTCTATACACGGATTTCCTATTCTATTCTATACACGGGAGACTTCCTATTCTATATTATATATAGGAAGTCTCCTGTGTTATAACTAGATATTCTAGTGTGTTCCGGACTACCGGAAAGGGTTTTATATTTCTTTGTTTTATTGACTTTGCTCTGCCTCAGTTTTTCGTTGCTGTTAGCTTTGCTTCTCTTTCACTTTTTGGCAACGCCCTTGAACTGCCGAGTTCAAAGGGAGGCAGGCAGTTGCGCAAGTAAGAAAGGCCCGAACGGTTGTGTGTACGCGTGTACGTGCCCTTTTAATATTTACCATTTTTGACATACATCTATTCCTCCTTTAAACCTGTTTCGTGTCGTTTCAAATACTCTTCTACGTCACCTATCGTAAATCGTGGTGACATCAAATGGTGCCGAAACCCGGGAATCGTAATTTATCGAAATTTGTCGCCCTTTTATTCGAAACAAGCCTGCTGCGCGAACAGAGGCGCTGAGCGTTTAGGGGTCCCTGGGATTTGACCCAACGAGTCGTGCACTTTAAACTGTTGGGGCACAGGACCACGCTCAGCGGCTGTCAGGTAGGCCTGTTACCATGGCAACTGCTGACGAAACCGTTTCTGACTTGAATACCTTGAAGCAACACCGCACAAGTACGAAGACAAGGCGTACCAAGTTCATTGCAAAATGTATGAAACACGTCGAAGAGCGTGCGAGCAGATCCGAATTAATTGTCCACCGATCGACTCTATCCGAGCTTCTCGAAGAATGCATCCAAGCCCACGAAGCGTATATGAACGCCAGCGAGCTGCCCGATGACGAACGCGTTTCGGCCGACCGTTGGATAAAAGACGTTGATCAGTCGACTCGAACGTGTTTTGAAGCGATTGAAACGTATCTTCAGTCCGCAAGGTCACTAGCATCGAAGTCCGTTTCCTCATCATCTTCCATTTTTTCTTCAGTTAGTAAGATTCGCGAAGTGGAACGGAAACGCAAAGAGACTGAACTCCGTCTTCAACATGCGAAACGCGACGCCAATAAGCGCATCGATGAGTTAAACCGTCTTCAAGCCCTCGACGAGGAGCGCCTTCGTATTGAATCCGAACGTAAACAGCGGGAGCTCGAGCAGGAACTGGAATGTCAGCAACTTGAAGAAATGCTCATTCGCCAAGAACTTGAAGAGGACCAGCGAGGACTCCGTGAAGAAGATTGGGCCGATCCTCGCGAGAACGTTTTAACTTTAAATGACAATCCGAGACCGAACGCATCAGCTTGTGCAACGGAACCACGCCCCGATCCCCGAACACGAGCTGGCCCATCGAATCGGCGAATGGGAACCGAAGCCGTCTCGAGACGTGTTGCTTTCTCGAACGCTAACGTTAGTGAGATTAATGAAACTGTAAATCGGCCTGTGTTGCCGTCACAGGTTCTGAACGGGCCGGCCAACACCTCGAGCTTTCCTTTCGAACCCAATTCCGTGAACCTCATGCGACGAGCCACATCGGCAGCCTCTGGGGTTTCGGCGAACGCACTGGACTTCACCTATCGAAACGGAACCACTTTTGAGAGCATCGGCTCGGATTCCGGAAGACAAACGTCGTCGAGTCCAGACGCGTGGATATTTCAACGATTACCCGATCGAATGCGTAATACCGATTCGGAAAGGACGCATTCCGCTGTCTGCGGGCTCCCACCACTTACCCTGAAACCGTTCTCAGGAGACCCGAGAGACTGGCCGATGTTTATCGGATCCTTTAAGACTTTGATTCATGATCAAGCTCCGAGTGATGCTTACCGTATCGCACTGCTCCGACAATATCTCGCGCCGCATATCGCCCAGAACCTGGCCCATACACTCCATAGCCCCACGCTGTACTACGAAGCTCTGTCCGAACTCCAACGAAAATATGGTAACCCACAGGTAGTTTCCAGTGCCTATCTTCGCAGCTTAATCCAACTTCCGGCTGTAAGGGAAGACAACTCTGAATCACTTCGAAAGTTCGCCGCTCAGTTACGTGGAGCCGTGGCAACACTATTCTATATTATATATAGGAAGTCTCCCGTGTTATAACTAGATATTCTAGTGTTATAACTAAGTGTTATATATAAAAAAAGTCCCGCGTGGCTCCGATTCGTCAACTGTCAATCCCGCGACTCGAACTGATGGGAGCTTTGGTTGGTGCCCGGATGTGCGCATTTATCGTCTCGGAAATGAGATTGTTACTTCAATGCGTACATCTTTGGACGGATTCGATGACTGTTTTGAGTTGGGTGAATTCGGAGACGTGCCGTTTTACCGCCTTCGTCGCCAACCGAATAGGAGAAATCCTTGAACTTACGAAAGCCTCCCAATGGCACCATGTGCCCGGTAAGCTAAACCCCGCGGACGACTGTAGCAGGGGATTGGCCGCCCCCGATCTCGTTAATAGACAGCGTTGGTGGAATGGCCCGGATTTCTTGAAGCGATCGACGGAGGATTGGCCTTCTACCCCGCTGCCACACAGACCAAACGTAGACGACACTGAGATGCTACCTTCAAAATGGGCCGGCCTCATTATCGGGAATACCTCCGTTTTGAACTTCACCTTTGAAAGAATTTCATGTCTAAATCGTCTGAAGCGTGTGATTGCGTACGTCCGACGTTTTACAGAAAACTGCCGCAAACCGCAGACCGGTCACTACGGCCCTTTGTCGACCTCCGAACTGAGAGGAGCTCTTATTTGCTGTATCCGTGCTTCGCAAAGGTTTTCGTTCGCCGATGACATAGTAAGATTACACGACAAGAAGGATATCTTATCGAATTCGCGGCTGATCAAACTTACCCCCTTCGTCGACTCAAAAGGCGTACTCCGAGTAGGAGGTCGTTTGTTACACGCGGACCACGATCCGGGCGCGAAACATCCCATCATTCTTTGCCCCAAGAGTAAGTTGACCCACCTCGTTATTGTTGACGTTCATCGACGTATGTTACATGCAGCCACCGAGACGACATTAGCTGAAGTTCGAAAGCTTTATTGGGTGTTAAAAGGGAGATCAACGATTCAAAAGATGATCCGCCGATGCGTTATGTGTCGTCGTCTGCGAGAGCCTCCCGAGTCACCTCTTATGGCGGCACTTCCCCGTCACCGTCTCGAGGCTTTTAAACCTCCTTTTACCAATACTGGCATCGACTTCTTCGGCCCATTGTACGTGGTTGTTCATCGAAGAGGGCAAAAAAGGTATGGATGCCTGTTTACATGCCTCGTTACACGCGCTGTCCACATTGAGATCGCCCATTCTTTGGATGCGGACTCTTTTTTGATGGCATTCCGCCGTTTTATTAGCCGTCGGGGAATGCCATCAGTCTGTTATAGCGACAACGGGACGAACCTGACAGCTGGTGAACAGGAACTCCGCGAGGCCCTACAACGAATCGATCAAGCCAAGATTCACGACTCTCTCGCGGAACGCGGAATCGACTGGTATTTTTCACCCCCCTCTGCTCCGCATTTCGGAGGCGTTTGGGAACGCATGGTCCGAGCAGCGAAAAAGGCTCTGCGCGTCGCGTTGAACGGCCAAACCGTGTCAGACGAAATTCTGTATACCGTGATGGCCGAGGTTGAATCTTTAATCAACGGACGTCCGCTTACATACGTCAGCGTTGACCCCTCGGACCCGGAACCCCTCACGCCAAATCACCTGTTACTAGGCAGAGCAAATCCGAACACGCAACCGGACGTTTTTACCGATGATGAAGTTAACAGCAAGAAGAGATGGCGAGCGTCACAGGCCATAGCTAACCGATTTTGGAAACGTTGGATGCGCGAATACGCACCGTCTCTTATTGAAAGAAGAAAATGGCTGCAATCTCGAAGAAACCTCCGCGAAGGCGATCTGGTTTTGGTGGTGGACCGAACTACACCGCGAGGACACTGGCCGCTAGGTCGCGTACTTGAGTCGCTGCCGGGAAGAGATGGAGTCGTACGGGCTGTACGCGTAAGGACTGCGAAGGGAGACTACATCCGCCCCGCGGCGAAGATTTGCCTCTTGGAGGAAGCTACGGAAACTGACTCAATTAGACGACCGGGTATTTCTGTCCAACAGAAATAGGGCCGGCTTTGTTCCGGACTACCGGAAAGGGTTTTATATTTCTTTGTTTTATTGACTTTGCTCTGCCTCAGTTTTTCGTTGCTGTTAGCTTTGCTTCTCTTTCACTTTTTGGCAACGCCCTTGAACTGCCGAGTTCAAAGGGAGGCAGGCAGTTGCGCAAGTAAGAAAGGCCCGAACGGTTGTGTGTACGCGTGTACGTGCCCTTTTAATATTTACCATTTTTGACATACATCTATTCCTCCTTTAAACCTGTTTCGTGTCGTTTCAAATACTCTTCTACGTCACCTATCGTAAATCGTGGTGACATAGTGTTATAACTAAACTTTATAGCTTTGTAACCGGGGTTCTAGCTTTAGAACCCGAACTTATAACCTTATAATCCATTGTAACTCTTGTAACCCATTTCTAAGTCGGTAATATATCTGGGATACAATTTTGTTTAACCTTTTCATACCCCCGGAACCTATGTTACGAACCCCTTAACAGAACCAAAGCTTGTACACCCGATCTTTTACGTACCTAAGGCGGTATTCTAGTTTTCGTTCTCTGAATACTTGCACAGCACGACATGCTTTACGCTTAGGTAAACCACACAGCGTTAACGAAGTATTGCATTCCTTGTCGTTTGTTTTTCCTGGCCATTTTTTAGCATTGTCTGCAATGGCATGGAATTCATCCCTTCTTCCCCAGTCCCAAAAGATTACCTTAAAAGTTAAAGTTTGAAGCATAGGAACACTTAAAACTATTTTGAACAAATCCATGGCAATATTATCGCTTTTCAACGCTTCTTCATCAGTGGAGGATAATGGAGTTGAAGGACCAGGACCTATGGAGATCTTTGATAAATCAGATTTCTCATCAATTCCCCGGTTGACTCTTCATCCTCGGACAGCGTTGAAGGGCTTCTCGGATCGGATGCAGCATCAGTACACCTCTACTTTTCCAAAAGCCGGGTAAAAATGACAGCTCTTCAATATTGTCTCCACTACTTCGGGTTAAGGCCTCCAACAACGGGTTGCATAGAACTGCTTGTCATTGTTTGGAGTGTTTCCATAGATTCCGCCGATGGATAGTGTCCGCAGATTAGGTGCAGTTAGGTTCAACCAACTGAACAATTGGACTGGAAAATCGCATCCATCGATGATCAATTCCTCCAGGTTTACTGCCAAATTTCTCCACGCAAGGAGCTCTTGGATCTCATCAGCTGACGGAAGCAATCCATCAAGCTTCAATGAAACGTACCTCAGACGAAGACTTTTCAGAGAGCATTTCTCCTTTACCGCGTACTTGCTGATTTCAATTACCTGTAACACGAGTAAAAAGGAATTTCTTCGTATAAACAAGGGTGAATTGTGATTGAATTATTTATGAAAAGACGGTGATGGCCCGAGGATGAAAAGATGAAATTGTACAATTCCCCAAAGTTTTTGGGGAAGTGCAGTTGTAAATTTTTTTTTACTCACGTAAAAATCGAAATACATCTTTTCAAGCGTTAACGTTTCAAGTTTACTGGCGAGCATCACTAGGTCTTCATGCAGTAGGTCTTCAGTTGAGTGGAGGTCCAGCGAAGTGAGACTGCATCCAGGCCCCGAAAGTCGTTTTAATATTGGGTTCAACACAACACCACTAGAAAAACCTAGTTAGTTAATAGTTCTGATTACGTGGCTATTGTCCTTATACCTCATGCCCAGGTGTTGCAAGTGAGACAACCACTTTTCAGCCAATACTTCCACTAGAAGTGATGTATCAATTTCCTCACCTGCAATAAGAATTCAAAGGGTAAGTTAGAGTGTGTTGCTGCATCACCTTGGAGTGTCCACATTACATCACATCAACGTCTGATATCAAATAACTACAGCGCTCCCTTCTACTTACAATCTAGGCCGAAATCGAAATGCTTCAGACTGCAAGTTTCAGGAACCTCTTGTATGGCCTCGGTCACGACCGGTATTAAATCTAAGTATTAAAAAAAGCCAAAACAGCATCTAAAATTCAGATAGTTAATTTAACATACCTTCTGTACAGCGATCAAAGAGCAACTTAACAGGACAGGAATCAGCTTTAAGAAGCTCCTGAAGACTGCGAGTTAGTTCTTGTCGCGCTTCGTCGCCAATTATGTCGTCTTCGCCAGAACATTGCAATGTATGAAGAACAACACCGGACTTGGACAAAGTCAGCAACAGAACTGGAACACTTCGTGAATAAGAAGATATAAGGCAAGGGAAACGGGGCAATCCTTTGGAAATGAATGGTGTGCGTTTCTTTCTCCAATATTCTCCTTGCCGAGCTCTTCAACCAGTTGAAGCAGAGTTACGCTAGACTCTGGTGTGGTAGCAGAGACCTCTTCCTCAAGTACACCTAGTTTAGCTTGGGAGTACGCGTTCGGCAGAGCATCTTTAAATTCGGACCAGGTACCAGCATCACCATGCTGGGTGAAATAACTTTTCATAAAGTCCATAAGACAGTCTGAATCGAACTTAACGACACGGAAAGCGTCTACTAAACACCTCTGCTTTCCCATTTCAATCAGGGAAGCCGCAACTTCATTGAAGCTGGCTTCTAGCCGATACAGGTCAAGTAAGTGCTGTTCCAAAAGATTCTGGTCGGTTTATTTACCAATATAGTAGGCGGCTAGAAATTCTGCCGTGGTTCGATGAGGAACTTGGTAACGAGGAATCTTCTCTTTCATGTCTTAGACCAGCAGTCCTGCTTCGATTAGTCGAGTAACTTTGACGTCGGTAGTTTCAGCCTTTGATTTGTTTCCCGTTATATCAAATAAGGTGAAGCTCATGCTTTTAGTTATCAGAACTTCGATGCAAAGACGACCAAACTCTTGGAGGTAGCTTTCATGACCTTCGATGATCCGACTGTCGAGGACACTCAACTTCCAGAATTCTCCAGTTTGCTTCCTGGCTGCGCGGTAGAGGTTCCGGTTGATCATGGCAAAGTAAAGACCCGAAACAGTTGAAGGTAGTTCACCATTCGGGCACTCGCTGACTAAACAACACATCATGACGCAAAGCAGTGGACACTGAGCTAGTTCCTTGTAAGGACTCTCGTCTTGTACCTTCGCACGAATCGTTTAAATTTCTCCAGACTGAGTCGTTGCGCTACAGGCAATAGTGGGTAAATTTCTTCAACATTTTTAAAATCATCGATACTAGGTAGGATCGAGTCATCCAGTTCGCTATCGCAAAAAACCGACATTCGTAAAAACGGAAATCGGAACGGTTCTGGTACGACGAAATAACTTATAACATCGGCTTTGGTTACGTGACCTGCCTTGATGAAGAACTTGCCAACTGCCTCTGTCACTTGTCTTTCTCCAAAGCCTTTCACTGTTACAAGCAGGACTGTACGTTCGACATCATCGGTTACATGTCCGCATCTCGAAGTGAGCACCACGTGGCACTTGCTCATCATTTCTTTCTTCATTATCAGACCTACATCTTCCTTGGTCTTAGCATTGGCCTCATCGTACCCGTCCAGCAGAATTAGAACCTCTTCTGCTCCTTTACTTTTTAATATATCCTTAAGTTTTGTGTCCATCTTCTCGTCGTAAATTGATTCCATGTAACTCAAGATTTTTCCCTGGTTTAAATTTAGGAACAAATAGAGCCTTGATGATACATGTTTCAGTAGACTTACATTTTTACCAACGCAGCCCAATTTTACTATAAACAGTAGACTAAAAGGACTGGTGTACTTCGCGTGATCGTTTGAGTCTCTTTTGGACCAATCAGAAGCGATCTTAAGCATCAGGGTTGAGTTTCCATAGCCGGCGTCTACCTCGATCAGAATGCGGTAGCTACCACCTTTCCGAAAATGTTCCTAAAGTGGCCACCGAGTGCGCTTGAGTTTGAAGAAAATTAAAATTTCCCGTTACACTTACGTGCTCATGTTTAAAAAGTTCTTCCACACCGAAGTTGGGCTTTGCTGAGTCTTTTAAAGTTAGTTCCGTGTAGACTTCATCGATATCCCAAGTGTACTCAGGGTACCATGGCAATGGTGATGCTTGACATAAGGTAGTCGAGTAGTATTCTTTCAATTCTGTGAACTATAAACGCAAACGTCTGCAGTTGTTAACATTGCTACTTCAATAAATTGGACATTTTACATCTATCATATCGATGTCCACCGATGGCGATGGTTTTCGCGAAGAGTTTCCTTGATTTTCAAAACGGGTACCTATATGGACAGTGGAATGGCTTATATTAACTTGTCGGAACGAGGATAGAGCATTGTTGGAAGCTGCCATAGAAATTTTAAGAAAGATTAATCGACTGGGTGATCCCATTTTCTAGAATATACTTACAACCACATCCGAAAGAAGAACTCGGAGCTTGGGCGCCTTCTTTCTTCTTCGGCCGTACAAGCGAGACAATCAAAATGTTAAGTTAATTATGTTATTCGGAAAATATGTTTCCATCTTTTACTTAATTTCGCTGGTTACCAATGTTGCCACCCACGTTTAGGACACGGCCATCTTGGAGCTTAATTGTACCAATTTCATTACTATTGTCTTGTTGGGGTTGGGAACCTATAATGAGACATCGGTATTTACATTAATACCTGCTCCCCTTAAAGCCTATAAAGTATAGTTGCCTACTTCCAGCTTTCGAGCTTTTCTTTTCTGAGGTGCTGTCCATCGTGCCGGTATTTTCCTCAACTTATCCACGAAGTCACTTCGCCAAGTTGACTTTTTTCTAAGGGAATCTTACGTTTGTTTTAAACATGGATTCACGTAAACAATATAAGTGTTCTTGTTTCTAGATAACTCATTCAAGATAACTGATCTCCAGCACTGTCTCCCGCATCCTTTGTTGTTTACATGAAAAGCAGCAATGAATAGTGCCACATTCCATTAAAAAAAGTACTGTACCATAAGGTCCCGAAAAAGGTAAGCCAGGAAAGCAAGTTGGGCCAGGCCGGACTTGTGGCGTTACTCCGGCCTGCCTCGCAGTTGCAGAACAATTAAAAAAGAATTTAGAAGCAATTCCGATAAAAACTTGGTAAAATATAAAATTTATCTGCTGTTCATTTTATGTAAAATTATTACGTTTTCAAACTGGCTATATACTGCCCTTAATTCGCTTAACAATAAGTTTGAAGTTGGTGATTGTTGACGTTCACGTTGGAGTTGGACGTGTTTTCAACGCTCTTAACCCGTGGTCACGTGTCACAAATTAATTGTCTATTGATATAGTGCCAAGTGTTTTTACTTAAAACTCGGATTCATCTTCTGTTTACCACTATTTTTCGGTGCTTCAAACTGTGTGGCTCTTATGGCACAGCTATCATCCAACCTCCGTATGGAGGATTGCACAACCACAGCTACCACAGACATAACACCTAAATGCGCAACTTGTGATAAACCGTTTAAGAAGAATCACCATAATCAGAAGTACTGTGATGAATGTAAGTCTGCTCTCAAGCAACTTGCAAGGAAACCAAGCACTGGAGAAAAAGACAGGAAAAGGAAGGATATTCATGTGGATAGCCCAGAAAAAGCGGGAAAGCAGTCGAGACTGGATTCGCCTGAATCCAGATCAGCTGACGAAACGCTTACTTCCCAATTTTTTCGCCCGACGAGCAAATATCAACTGTTAGTCCCTTCTCTGAAGACCGAATGGCGAAACTGCAAGAATTAACTAAACTTGTAATAGCTCTGAAGGAGTCTAACAATGACCTGATTCGTCTTGTAACGTTTTTAGCAGAAGAAATCAAATCCCTTAAGCAAGAAATCCAAAGCAATGCCCTTTCAGCGGAACATGGAAAAGATTACACGTTTGTCCAAGTTCTAAAGCGCCGGACCATGTCCACAAGCAAGTCACAGGCATCCACAAATAATACCCAACCGGATGCTCAGGCATCCACAAGCAAGACTCATCAGCAATATTCGACTTCAACAGCAATCGATCAATCAGCGACGCTGTTCATCCAGCAACAAGACGTTGAGATGCGTGGCAAGTTCTTACCCAAAAAGGAACTTCTAGAAATGGTGGACCAAGACCTGAACAAAGCCTGCCCAGGTATTCCCAAACCCGTACTGGTGTGGAAAACGAAAAAAGGGGATCTTGCTCTAACTTACAAAACCAAGGAAGAGAGAACAAAAGCAAAATAACAAAACCCTTTCTGAAGTCCGCCAACCTGGCCAGCCTTGGCCCAGTGAAGACCATCACGCACCACCCGAACCTTAAGCTAGTTATACACCAACTACCTAAGGATCAATCCTTTAACCAGATCTGCCAACACCTAGCAGACAAGAATTCCGACATGGAAGTTGATTTCGATACGGATCTAGTCAGATGGCTTAAACCAAATAGCAAAAAAGCGTATGGATCAATCCTACTCACCTGTCGGTCATAGAAGGAGAAAGTCAAGCTGTTAGATGAGGGAGCGCTTTTCGCCTTCAACCGCGTTGTTCAAGTTGAGGACGTAAGGCCCCATGCAACGCAATGCAATGCTATTACTGTCAAGCGTATGGGCATAACTATGCAATGCTGTAACTGTCAAGCGTATGGGCATATGGCTACTTCCTGTAGCAGAAAGTCACCAACACGTGAAAAACGTGCAGGAAAACACGACTCGCGGTCATGTCAAAACGATACACGCAGATGTGCTAACTCAAAGGGAGAACACTTCGCTTTTGACAATTCCTGCCCGTCCAGAGCGAACGAAAAGAAGCCAGGAACTCACACTTAACAAATGAAGGTGGGATTAAGACTGTTAGTACATAACGTACGCAAAAGTTTTAATCAACTAACAGAAACAGTTCGGTAAGCTGAAGCCTTATATCCAAACACTATTGTAATCATCGAGCCCCCTCAAAAACTTCAGATTACAGGAATACTGGGTTTTGACGTGATAAGACCATATTTGGATTACGAAGGTGTAATACTCCTACGCAAAACAGCAAGTCCTTTCCAAGTCATGGAAATCACGGAACTCTACGCGATACTGAAGGTCGCTCTCCCCAACGTTTCACCAATAGTGATCACATTAATCTATAGGAGACATTCGGTAGACACATCTTCACTGTTGGAAGAGATTTGAAAGAAATCTCAACATTTAGGCCCATACTATATACTCACCGGGGACTTTAATGCACATCATTGGGAGTGGGAAAATAAAGTCCCGGATTCAGCCAGCTGTCAGCTCTATGACTTTACTACCAATCGTAACATACGCCTACTCAATGATTGGAACCTTCCAACCTTCCGCAACAATCGTGGTCACTCTTCTACTATTGATCTTACATGGGTCTCAGCTCAATTAGTAACTCAAGTACGCTGGAAGCTCCTAGAGGAAACCGAATTTTACAATGAGTCAGACCACAGGGCTACCTTGTTGACTCTCATGCGAAGCGACCCTAGTAAACCTATACGTATGTGGTGCTATAGCAAAGCGAATTGGGAAAAACTCCGTCAAGACACTGCGACAGAACTAACGAAGGCGCAGCATATGTTTTCCAATCTCGTAAACACAGAAGCTATTGACAGAGCAGCAGAAAAATTGACTACTGTGATTCAATGGACGATACGTTCAAATATACCTAAAAGATCTGTCAGGACAAAATCAAGCCCTTGGTGGAATCAAGAACTGCAAACTCTTCGTAAAAGTGCAACCAAAGCCCTACGAATTTATCGTCAGTTTGGGGATAAGAAGCTAGAAGCAATATGGAAGGAAGCCAGAAACATATACCGATCAAAAACGAGAAGCCAGCGAGATAATTACTGGGCTCACAAGACGGAAATCCCAGACAACCGAATAATCTGGAATTTGGATAGAGCCTTAAGACAGGAGAACAGCAAAAACAGTTTGGAACTAATTCGACAAGAGGACTGAAACCCATTCCCAGATTTGCATTCAAAACTAAATTGCATTACTGAAAATCTGCTTGAAGGAGTTCCTATTGTGGAAGCTCCAACACCAACTAGAACCTCACGCAGCCGACCTAAACCCCACGAATACGCGCGTTCTTTATCAAAGAAGGAGTTCACTGAGGAAGAAATCGGAAACATTGTTAAAAATCTGCGTCCAAACAAAGCTCCTGGAATGGACGACATCCAGCCAATTGTCCTTAAGGCACTCTGGCGAACCATTGTCGGATCAGTCTGGAATATATATAACGCTTCTTTCTGTCTCGGCCTTTACCCCAAGATAGAGCGAGAGTTCTGCCCCTTCCGAAACCTGGGAAAACTGATTATACTGTGTTAAAAAGCTTCCGTCCAATTGCGCTTTTGCCTGTTCTCGGAAAAGTTTTAGAAAAAGCTGTAGCAATGAGATTGCAAACTTACCTAGAAGAAAACAACATCCTGTCAGACAGGCAATGGGGTTTTATACCGGGGAGGTCAACAACAGATGCACTCGTATCACTTAGCAACGCGGTTCTGGAGAGCTTGGACAAACGCAAGGTGCATACTACACTAGTTCTGGACATAAAAGGTGCCTTCGATAACGTCGATCGCGACAAGCTAATAACCGAGCTGCGGAAGAGAATAGTCCCCACGAAAATAGTGAATTGGTCCAGGAGTTTTCTCGAAAACCGCAAGGCATTTGTGGTACATGGATATGAGAAGAGTGATACATATTGAATCCAAAAGGGAGTTCCTCAAGGTTCTCCCATCTCCCCGATACTCTTCCTCACCTATATCGATGAATCCTTGAAGGTTATCAAACGGAAACGAATTAGTGCTCAACTATTTGCCGACGATCTATGCCTCGAAACGTCAGGTTCATCAAGCGAGAAAAATGTTGCCTTCTTAACCAAGAAGCTCTCAGCCCTAGAGAAGTGGGGAACTAGATTTCGGCTGGAGTTTTCCAAAGATAAAACTGAGATTATCCATTTCACAAGAAAACGATCTAGCGAAGAGGCTCCATCAGTCTGGGGAACAACAACAATTCAACCCAAGAGTTCTTTGAGATACGTGGGTTTGACCTACGACTCCCAACTACTTTGGACTAAGCACATAGCCATTCTTGCAGCTCAAAGCAACCAGATTTTGCTAAGGATTCAAAAACTAACGAGAGTTAGCAAGTCCATCAACTGCTCCCAAGTACGGAATCTTTTCCAGGCGACAAACACTTCAAAACTATGTTACGGATATTCGGCATGGTGCAATGCCTCTTCATCTAAGTTACATCCAATCATCCAAATATTCAGACGAGGGCTACTAACTATAACAGGTGCCCTGCACACGACACCAATAGTAGCCTTGGAGGTCGAGACCGGTCTTCCACCCCTTACCCTACTCTTAGATGCTGCACTCCTACGATATTATGCATGCAGGCATTGGTGCAATTGGCCAACACCACAGGATATTGCAAGACACAAAACCTACACCTCTTGTACCGAAAGAGCGAGAGCCCTGGCCCTGGTCGCTTGGAAAAATCCACCCACATGCCTAGCAGAAGCCCGGAAATGGATCGAAGAATCGATGATGGAGGCGTGGAAGAACCGGTTGATAGCAAATAAAAGCCCCCTAAAAGATCTACATATCACCCCCTCCCAACGAGGGATAGTCGATACCTACCTCCGAAGAAGTATCATCTCCAAGATTATTCAAATTCGGACAACACACTACCCAACAAAATCCTACCTAAAGCACATGGGCAAAGCGGAATCGGAGTCATGTTCCTGTCGCGAACAATGAAACCAAGATCTCAGACACCTTATTTTCCACTGCCGTAAACTGAACAAGGAGAGAGCAATCCTGTTGAGGAAACGCGAGAGCTTGCGGATACGGGCTGGTCCGCCAGGTTTCGGTTTGTCAAGTCGGGTGGGATGACGTGCTTTTTCTGTGACTGAAATGAAACTTGGTAAACCTTAAAACCTTACCAAGTTGTGTTTAAACATGAACGGTATTACTAAGTGTTGTCCCTTTTCTATTTATTAGGTGGTGACAAATTTCACAAACAGTTTACAAGTGTTCAATGTGCGGTGTCCTTTCTTTCATCCCGTTCCGCTCAGCCAAATTTATCCCCGTGCGTTCTACCATCCTTTTCGAGAAGAAAAAGAAGAACGCAACTTGTTTTATCTGCTAAGGTGAGGCTGGGTGGAGACAGCTATTATTCACCTTCTGATGGGAGCCCCCAGGAGAACCAGAAGGAAAGGTATGCCAGGAATTGAAAGTGTTGTGGCCGGTTAGGTCTTTTGCTGCGACATTTGAATTTCCTGGGGGGCAGGAAAGTTTTCGCTGTGCCATTTAATAGGTCTTTTATGGCAAAAACAAGGGACATTTTTCTGTGGGGTCATCCGGGTGGTGGGAACTTGGACTGAAGAACGCGAAGACGTCGACAGGCAGGGGAAAAAGTTTCGTCTGTGGACATTTCTGGCCAAGTACATTATTTTCTATTCAGTTTTAATAGAGGAAACATGTTAGTAACTAAATCTTCATCTCTTTTACAGGCTTTCACTCCGTTTGGGTCCCTTAGCGATCCGTCAGCGATTTTGTCGTGTTTTCAAGATTGTTTGCTGCTTTGGGGCCGGATAAGAACTTTTCGGAAGAGGTAAGAGCTTATTTTTATTTTTCCAATGTGGTTTTTTGTTTTTTTCCCCTAACCGAAGCGTTCACTGTATGTTTGAACAAATTGGTAATATACGCATAGAAGGTAGACTGATTTTCAAGTGTTTAAGTAGCTGAGTTTTAGCGTTTCTATTCCTATTTTTACCGTTTTATTCTTGTTCCTTTTTTTGTAGGACGTTCATGAGACCACGACAGAAAAGGAGGAAGAACGCTCGCAAGGTTCTGGGTTGCAACAGCTAAAAAGGGGAGCAGAACCTGCACTTGGTCGACTTGGGGAAAATCTTCGCCTTTCCTACCCCGGCCAGGTCTAGAGGCGGGGGGGATGGGATACATTTGAATCTTTTCAGAAAGGAGAGTACATGTCGTATATTACTCTGTGCGTTCGTCTCTGTTCGTCTTTTTGGGCAGCTCAAAATTATTTTTAAAAACAAATTCCGTAATCTCTTGAGTTTGTGCAGAGAAAGCTTCGCTTATGCTAGCCCGGGCAAAGCTTTTGGGTTTGAAAGAATGAAACAGTTCTTGGCCAGTGTTTTCTTTCTGTCAAACTCGTCGCATTTTATCATTTTTCAGGGAGATTTTATCTCAGTTTATGGTAATTTCTTGTAAATTTTTGAGAAAGCGCCCGGAAGAGAACTGAGCCGACCGAATGGCGTTTTAGTTACAGCTATATTAATATCTCTTTATTTTAGTTTTTCGCTTCCAATAAGAAGATGTACACGTTAAGCAATCCTTTGTCCTGGGGTTCAGATGACCTTGAGCTCCTGACTTGAGCTGAGTGGACATGGGACTCCTTTTTTGGATTTTGTGTACTGACGGTATTACGTTTGACATTAAGTTCAATGCCATTTCGGCACTAATTTTCCACCATTGGGTTTGAAAAAAGGAGCGCTTTGTATTGGACCATATGTAATCCCTGTGGTCTGGTTCCCTTGGTGAGCTTTCTTCAATTCGCGGTTTTTTCAAGCTTGTTTACCGAAGATGTCAAGTTTTGGAAGTCGAGGTAACCTTTTCGTTTCCCCCAAATAGCTGTTACATTCTCAAACTTTTGAGGGAAATTTCTTTCTCATTTGAGTCTCTTGAGACATAAGGAGCGCTAAAATTCAAAATACTGAATATTATAGTCCAATTTATCCTTCAATTTAGTGCAAAGTAAAAGATTTTGTACATGTTCTTTGAGATTCAGAAAGTCTTTTGCCCTAGAAAGAAAATGTCGTTTTTAGGATTTAGCCTTTGACTCGTTTGTGCAAGTTCCGACTAACTTTTTTCTCCCTTCTGTGTTTGTTTTGTAGGACCTCCGTAAGCTAGACCGCGGAAAGAGGGTGGAATATGGAAAGGAAACCTTTCTGGGCTGCAAAACTCGTGCAGTGTCTCAAAGCGAAAAGTAGGATGTGAATAAGTAGACTTGGCAAACGACTCAATAGTCTGGAACTTTAACTCTTTCTTGTCTTATTCACCGAGTGTCGACAAAAGGTACAAACGCCGAATACCATAAATTATAGCGTCTTTCATAGTGGTTAATACTGGTTGTTTTCTCTTTTCTTCTAGTTCTCGGATCCAAAATGGAGATAAAAATATGAAGCAAAATATCATCCACTTTAGAAGAAGACGAAGATTATTGTGAGCTGCCGTTGTTAAATTCACTAGTTTTGTCCATGGCGTTTATAACTGAAGGTAAAGGGTTTTATGTTCAATTTTCGAACAATGAATATCTGCTTGATCATGTAGGCTATTGCTGGCTTGAGAGCTCCGTTTGCGCTAATATTCCGTCTCGACAAATTTGTGAGCTGGTCCGATCATTTGGGAAGGTTCTTTGAAGGGTAAGTTGTTCCTTTGATAATATCGCTCCAAAAGGAGTTTTCTGCAGTGGAAATTTTTCATTTATTCGTAGGGTTTTCTCATTCCTCTTTGCTCTAGGCTTCCTTTTTTGAGCCCCTAGTGCTTTTTCCTCGCTAGTTAATGCGAATGCATCCCTAAAGAAGATTATCCGTGCATCTATGTCGATTTCTCCAGCTGCAGCAGCGAAGATCATCGTCATCATTACAGCTCTTCCCTCAACCCTTGCCTTGCCTTT
Source organism: Lepidurus packardi (assembly GCA_023053545.1). Lineage (NCBI taxonomy): Eukaryota > Metazoa > Arthropoda > Branchiopoda > Notostraca > Triopsidae > Lepidurus > Lepidurus packardi. The sequence continues at coordinate 13,865,155 of JAKZAN010000001.1, forward strand.
GAGCGTCGTCCTAGTTGATCCCGCTTATCGTCTTTACGTCGCCTTTGATTCGGATTCGCCCTTTCTTGTGATGGAACTAGGAAATCCAGAGGGCACCAGGTATGCCAGGAGGTTTGGTTGCGATAAATCGCCTAAAGATTGGCTGCGATTTAACCTTCTGGTGAACAGAAACGCTTCCGTTGCTCCATTATGCGTTAGGTCTTCGCGTATTATTAGTGACGTATCTCCGCCTAGGCAAATTAGGCAGCTGCCTAGGGGCCCCAGCCGCGGAGGGGGCCCCGGGCCAGGTGCCGAAGTGGTATACATTGTGAGCACAAGACAAAGAAAAGAAAATGTAAATATTTCCGCACGAAATATTAATTTATGTAATAGTATGTAAAATAACTGGAGATCATTTTGGAGACGGATCATTTTTGGAGATCATTTTGGAGACTTTCCTGGCGGCGCAGCCAGGAAGCAAACAGGAGAATTCTGGAAGTTGAGTGTCCTCGACAGTCGGATCATCGAAGGTCATGAAAGCTACCTCCAAGAGTTTGGTCGTCTTTGCATCGACGTTCTGATAACTAAAAGCATGAGCTTCACCTTATTTGATATAACGGGAAACAAATCAAAGGCTGAAACAGGCGAATCCAGTCTCGACTGCTTTCCCGCTTTTTCTGGGCTATCCACATGAATATCCTTCCTTTTCCTGTCTTTTTCTCCAGTGCTTGGTTTCCTTGCAAGTTGCTTGAGAGCAGACTTACATTCATCACAGTACTTCTGATTATGGTGATTCTTCTTAAACGGTTTATCACAAGTTGCGCATTTAGGTGTTATGTCTGTGGTAGCTGTGGTTGTGCAATCCTCCATACGGAGGTTGGATGATAGCTGTGCCATAAGAGCCACACAGTTTGAAGCACCGAAAAATAGTGGTAAACAGAAGATGAATCCGAGTTTTAAGTAAAAACACTTGGCACTATATCAATAGACAATTAATTTGTGACACGTGACCACGGGTTAAGAGCGTTGAAAACACGTCCAACTCCAACGTGAACGTCAACAATCACCAACTTCAAACTTATTGTTAAGCGAATTAAGGGCAGTATATAGCCAGTTTGAAAACGTAATAATTTTACATAAAATGAACAGCAGATAAATTTTATATTTTACCAAGTTTTTATCGGAATTGCTTCTAAATTCTTTTTTAATTGTTCTGCAACTGCGAGGCAGGCCGGAGTAACGCCACAAGTCCGGCCTGGCCCAACTTGCTTTCCTGGCTTACCTTTTTCGGGACCTTATGGTACAGTACTTTTTTTAATGGAATGTGGCACTATTCATTGCTGCTTTTCATGTAAACAACAAAGGATGCGGGAGACAGTGCTGGAGATCAGTTATCTTGAATGAGTTATCTAGAAACAAGAACACTTATATTGTTTACGTGAATCCATGTTTAAAACAAACGTAAGATTCCCTTAGAAAAAAGTCAACTTGGCGAAGTGACTTCGTGGATAAGTTGAGGAAAATACCGGCACGATGGACAGCACCTCAGAAAAGAAAAGCTCGAAAGCTGGAAGTAGGCAACTATACTTTATAGGCTTTAAGGGGAGCAGGTATTAATGTAAATACCGATGTCTCATTATAGGTTCCCAACCCCAACAAGACAATAGTAATGAAATTGGTACAATTAAGCTCCAAGATGGCCGTGTCCTAAACGTGGGTGGCAACATTGGTAACCAGCGAAATTAAGTAAAAGATGGAAACATATTTTCCGAATAACATAATTAACTTAACATTTTGATTGTCTCGCTTGTACGGCCGAAGAAGAAAGAAGGCGCCCAAGCTCCGAGTTCTTCTTTCGGATGTGGTTGTAAGTATATTCTAGAAAATGGGATCACCCAGTCGATTAATCTTTCTTAAAATTTCTATGGCAGCTTCCAACAATGCTCTATCCTCGTTCCGACAAGTTAATATAAGCCATTCCACTGTCCATATAGGTACCCGTTTTGAAAATCAAGGAAACTCTTCGCGAAAACCATCGCCATCGGTGGACATCGATATGATAGATGTAAAATGTCCAATTTATTGAAGTAGCAATGTTAACAACTGCAGACGTTTGCGTTTATAGTTCACAGAATTGAAAGAATACTACTCGACTACCTTATGTCAAGCATCACCATTGCCATGGTACCCTGAGTACACTTGGGATATCGATGAAGTCTACACGGAACTAACTTTAAAAGACTCAGCAAAGCCCAACTTCGGTGTGGAAGAACTTTTTAAACATGAGCACGTAAGTGTAACGGGAAATTTTAATTTTCTTCAAACTCAAGCGCACTCGGTGGCCACTTTAGGAACATTTTCGGAAAGGTGGTAGCTACCGCATTCTGATCGAGGTAGACGCCGGCTATGGAAACTCAACCCTGATGCTTAAGATCGCTTCTGATTGGTCCAAAAGAGACTCAAACGATCACGCGAAGTACACCAGTCCTTTTAGTCTACTGTTTATAGTAAAATTGGGCTGCGTTGGTAAAAATGTAAGTCTACTGAAACATGTATCATCAAGGCTCTATTTGTTCCTAAATTTAAACCAGGGAAAAATCTTGAGTTACATGGAATCAATTTACGACGAGAAGATGGACACAAAACTTAAGGATATATTAAAAAGTAAAGGAGCAGAAGAGGTTCTAATTCTGCTGGACGGGTACGATGAGGCCAATGCTAAGACCAAGGAAGATGTAGGTCGGATAATGAAGAAAGAAATGATGAGCAAGTGCCACGTGGTGCTCACTTCGAGATGCGGACATGTAACCGATGATGTCGAACGTACAGTCCTGCTTGTAACAGTGAAAGGCTTTGGAGAAAGACAAGTGACAGAGGCAGTTGGCAAGTTCTTCATCAAGGCAGGTCACGTAACCAAAGCCGATGTTATAAGTTATTTCGTCGTACCAGAACCGTTCCGATTTCCGTTTTTACGAATGTCGGTTTTTTGCGATAGCGAACTGGATGACTCGATCCTACCTAGTATCGATGATTTTAAAAATGTTGAAGAAATTTACCCACTATTGCCTGTAGCGCAACGACTCAGTCTGGAGAAATTTAAACGATTCGTGCGAAGGTACAAGACGAGAGTCCTTACAAGGAACTAGCTCAGTGTCCACTGCTTTGCGTCATGATGTGTTGTTTAGTCAGCGAGTGCCCGAATGGTGAACTACCTTCAACTGTTTCGGGTCTTTACTTTGCCATGATCAACCGGAACCTCTACCGCGCAGCCAGGAAGCAAACTGGAGAATTCTGGAAGTTGAGTGTCCTCGACAGTCGGATCATCGAAGGTCATGAAAGCTACCTCCAAGAGTTTGGTCGTCTTTGCATCGAAGTTCTGATAACTAAAAGCATGAGCTTCACCTTATTTGATATAACGGGAAACAAATCAAAGGCTGAAACTACCGACGTCAAAGTTACTCGACTAATCGAAGCAGGACTGCTGGTCTAAGACATGAAAGAGAAGATTCCTCGTTACCAAGTTCCTCATCGAACCACGGCAGAATTTCTAGCCGCCTACTATATTGGTAAATAAACCGACCAGAATCTTTTGGAACAGCACTTACTTGACCTGTATCGGCTAGAAGCCAGCTTCAATGAAGTTGCGGCTTCCCTGATTGAAATGGGAAAGCAGAGGTGTTTAGTAGACGCTTTCCGTGTCGTTAAGTTCGATTCAGACTGTCTTATGGACTTTATGAAAAGTTATTTCACCCAGCATGGTGATGCTGGTACCTGGTCCGAATTTAAAGATGCTCTGCCGAACGCGTACTCCCAAGCTAAACTAGGTGTACTTGAGGAAGAGGTCTCTGCTACCACACCAGAGTCTAGCGTAACTCTGCTTCAACTGGTTGAAGAGCTCGGCAAGGAGAATATTGGAGAAAGAAACGCACACCATTCATTTCCAAAGGATTGCCCCGTTTCCCTTGCCTTATATCTTCTTATTCACGAAGTGTTCCAGTTCTGTTGCTGACTTTGTCCAAGTCCGGTGTTGTTCTTCATACATTGCAATGTTCTGGCGAAGACGACATAATTGGCGACGAAGCGCGACAAGAACTAACTCGCAGTCTTCAGGAGCTTCTTAAAGCTGATTCCTGTCCTGTTAAGTTGCTCTTTGATCGCTGTACAGAAGGTATGTTAAATTAACTATCTGAATTTTAGATGCTGTTTTGGCTTTTTTTAATACTTAGATTTAATACCGGTCGTGACCGAGGCCATACAAGAGGTTCCTGAAACTTGCAGTCTGAAGCATTTCGATTTCGGCCTAGATTGTAAGTAGAAGGGAGCGCTGTAGTTATTTGATATCAGACGTTGATGTGATGTAATGTGGACACTCCAAGGTGATGCAGCAACACACTCTAACTTACCCTTTGAATTCTTATTGCAGGTGAGGAAATTGATACATCACTTCTAGTGGAAGTATTGGCTGAAAAGTGGTTGTCTCACTTGCAACACCTGGGCATGAGGTATAAGGACAATAGCCACGTAATCAGAACTATTAACTAACTAGGTTTTTCTAGTGGTGTTGTGTTGAACCCAATATTAAAACGACTTTCGGGGCCTGGATGCAGTCTCACTTCGCTGGACCTCCACTCAACTGAAGACCTACTGCATGAAGACCTAGTGATGCTCGCCAGTAAACTTGAAACGTTAACGCTTGAAAAGATGTATTTCGATTTTTACGTGAGTAAAAAAAAATTTACAACTGCACTTCCCCAAAAACTTTGGGGAATTGTACAATTTCATCTTTTCATCCTCGGGCCATCACCGTCTTTTCATAAATAATTCAATCACAATTCACCCTTGTTTATACGAAGAAATTCCTTTTTACTCGTGTTACAGGTAATTGAAATCAGCAAGTACGCGGTAAAGGAGAAATGCTCTCTGAAAAGTCTTCGTCTGAGGTACGTTTCATTGAAGCTTGATGGATTGCTTCCGTCAGCTGATGAGATCCAAGAGCTCCTTGCGTGGAGAAATTTGGCAGTAAACCTGGAGGAATTGATCATCGATGGATGCGATTTTCCAGTCCAATTGTTCAGTTGGTTGAACCTAACTGCACCTAATCTGCGGACACTATCCATCGGCGGAATCTATGGAAACACTCCAAACAATGACAAGCAGTTCTATGCAACCCGTTGTTGGAGGCCTTAACCCGAAGTAGTGGAGACAATATTGAAGAGCTGTCATTTTTACCCGGCTTTTGGAAAAGTAGAGGTGTACTGATGCTGCATCCGATCCGAGAAGCCCTTCAACGCTGTCCGAGGATGAAGAGTCAACCGGGGAATTGATGAGAAATCTGATTTATCAAAGATCTCCATAGGTCCTGGTCCTTCAACTCCATTATCCTCCACTGATGAAGAAGCGTTGAAAAGCGATAATATTGCCATGGATTTGTTCAAAATAGTTTTAAGTGTTCCTATGCTTCAAACTTTAACTTTTAAGGTAATCTTTTGGGACTGGGGAAGAAGGGATGAATTCCATGCCATTGCAGACAATGCTAAAAAATGGCCAGGAAAAACAAACGACAAGGAATGCAATACTTCGTTAACGCTGTGTGGTTTACCTAAGCGTAAAGCATGTCGTGCTGTGCAAGTATTCAGAGAACGAAAACTAGAATACCGCCTTAGGTACGTAAAAGATCGGGTGTACAAGCTTTGGTTCTGTTAAGGGGTTCGTAACATAGGTTCCGGGGGTATGAAAAGGTTAAACAAAATTGTATCCCAGATATATTACCGACTTAGAAATGGGTTACAAGAGTTACAATGGATTATAAGGTTATAAGTTCGGGTTCTAAAGCTAGAACCCCGGTTACAAAGCTATAAAGTTTAGTTATAACACTATGTCACCACGATTTACGATAGGTGACGTAGAAGAGTATTTGAAACGACACGAAACAGGTTTAAAGGAGGAATAGATGTATGTCAAAAATGGTAAATATTAAAAGGGCACGTACACGCGTACACACAACCGTTCGGGCCTTTCTTACTTGCGCAACTGCCTGCCTCCCTTTGAACTCGGCAGTTCAAGGGCGTTGCCAAAAAGTGAAAGAGAAGCAAAGCTAACAGCAACGAAAAACTGAGGCAGAGCAAAGTCAATAAAACAAAGAAATATAAAACCCTTTCCGGTAGTCCGGAACAAAGCCGGCCCTATTTCTGTTGGACAGAAATACCCGGTCGTCTAATTGAGTCAGTTTCCGTAGCTTCCTCCAAGAGGCAAATCTTCGCCGCGGGGCGGATGTAGTCTCCCTTCGCAGTCCTTACGCGTACAGCCCGTACGACTCCATCTCTTCCCGGCAGCGACTCAAGTACGCGACCTAGCGGCCAGTGTCCTCGCGGTGTAGTTCGGTCCACCACCAAAACCAGATCGCCTTCGCGGAGGTTTCTTCGAGATTGCAGCCATTTTCTTCTTTCAATAAGAGACGGTGCGTATTCGCGCATCCAACGTTTCCAAAATCGGTTAGCTATGGCCTGTGACGCTCGCCATCTCTTCTTGCTGTTAACTTCATCATCGGTAAAAACGTCCGGTTGCGTGTTCGGATTTGCTCTGCCTAGTAACAGGTGATTTGGCGTGAGGGGTTCCGGGTCCGAGGGGTCAACGCTGACGTATGTAAGCGGACGTCCGTTGATTAAAGATTCAACCTCGGCCATCACGGTATACAGAATTTCGTCTGACACGGTTTGGCCGTTCAACGCGACGCGCAGAGCCTTTTTCGCTGCTCGGACCATGCGTTCCCAAACGCCTCCGAAATGCGGAGCAGAGGGGGGTGAAAAATACCAGTCGATTCCGCGTTCCGCGAGAGAGTCGTGAATCTTGGCTTGATCGATTCGTTGTAGGGCCTCGCGGAGTTCCTGTTCACCAGCTGTCAGGTTCGTCCCGTTGTCGCTATAACAGACTGATGGCATTCCCCGACGGCTAATAAAACGGCGGAATGCCATCAAAAAAGAGTCCGCATCCAAAGAATGGGCGATCTCAATGTGGACAGCGCGTGTAACGAGGCATGTAAACAGGCATCCATACCTTTTTTGCCCTCTTCGATGAACAACCACGTACAATGGGCCGAAGAAGTCGATGCCAGTATTGGTAAAAGGAGGTTTAAAAGCCTCGAGACGGTGACGGGGAAGTGCCGCCATAAGAGGTGACTCGGGAGGCTCTCGCAGACGACGACACATAACGCATCGGCGGATCATCTTTTGAATCGTTGATCTCCCTTTTAACACCCAATAAAGCTTTCGAACTTCAGCTAATGTCGTCTCGGTGGCTGCATGTAACATACGTCGATGAACGTCAACAATAACGAGGTGGGTCAACTTACTCTTGGGGCAAAGAATGATGGGATGTTTCGCGCCCGGATCGTGGTCCGCGTGTAACAAACGACCTCCTACTCGGAGTACGCCTTTTGAGTCGACGAAGGGGGTAAGTTTGATCAGCCGCGAATTCGATAAGATATCCTTCTTGTCGTGTAATCTTACTATGTCATCGGCGAACGAAAACCTTTGCGAAGCACGGATACAGCAAATAAGAGCTCCTCTCAGTTCGGAGGTCGACAAAGGGCCGTAGTGACCGGTCTGCGGTTTGCGGCAGTTTTCTGTAAAACGTCGGACGTACGCAATCACACGCTTCAGACGATTTAGACATGAAATTCTTTCAAAGGTGAAGTTCAAAACGGAGGTATTCCCGATAATGAGGCCGGCCCATTTTGAAGGTAGCATCTCAGTGTCGTCTACGTTTGGTCTGTGTGGCAGCGGGGTAGAAGGCCAATCCTCCGTCGATCGCTTCAAGAAATCCGGGCCATTCCACCAACGCTGTCTATTAACGAGATCGGGGGCGGCCAATCCCCTGCTACAGTCGTCCGCGGGGTTTAGCTTACCGGGCACATGGTGCCATTGGGAGGCTTTCGTAAGTTCAAGGATTTCTCCTATTCGGTTGGCGACGAAGGCGGTAAAACGGCACGTCTCCGAATTCACCCAACTCAAAACAGTCATCGAATCCGTCCAAAGATGTACGCATTGAAGTAACAATCTCATTTCCGAGACGATAAATGCGCACATCCGGGCACCAACCAAAGCTCCCATCAGTTCGAGTCGCGGGATTGACAGTTGACGAATCGGAGCCACGCGGGACTTTTTTTATATATAACACTTAGTTATAACACTAGAATATCTAGTTATAACACGGGAGACTTCCTATATATAATATAGAATAGTGTTGCCACGGCTCCACGTAACTGAGCGGCGAACTTTCGAAGTGATTCAGAGTTGTCTTCCCTTACAGCCGGAAGTTGGATTAAGCTGCGAAGATAGGCACTGGAAACTACCTGTGGGTTACCATATTTTCGTTGGAGTTCGGACAGAGCTTCGTAGTACAGCGTGGGGCTATGGAGTGTATGGGCCAGGTTCTGGGCGATATGCGGCGCGAGATATTGTCGGAGCAGTGCGATACGGTAAGCATCACTCGGAGCTTGATCATGAATCAAAGTCTTAAAGGATCCGATAAACATCGGCCAGTCTCTCGGGTCTCCTGAGAACGGTTTCAGGGTAAGTGGTGGGAGCCCGCAGACAGCGGAATGCGTCCTTTCCGAATCGGTATTACGCATTCGATCGGGTAATCGTTGAAATATCCACGCGTCTGGACTCGACGACGTTTGTCTTCCGGAATCCGAGCCGATGCTCTCAAAAGTGGTTCCGTTTCGATAGGTGAAGTCCAGTGCGTTCGCCGAAACCCCAGAGGCTGCCGATGTGGCTCGTCGCATGAGGTTCACGGAATTGGGTTCGAAAGGAAAGCTCGAGGTGTTGGCCGGCCCGTTCAGAACCTGTGACGGCAACACAGGCCGATTTACAGTTTCATTAATCTCACTAACGTTAGCGTTCGAGAAAGCAACACGTCTCGAGACGGCTTCGGTTCCCATTCGCCGATTCGATGGGCCAGCTCGTGTTCGGGGATCGGGGCGTGGTTCCGTTGCACAAGCTGATGCGTTCGGTCTCGGATTGTCATTTAAAGTTAAAACGTTCTCGCGAGGATCGGCCCAATCTTCTTCACGGAGTCCTCGCTGGTCCTCTTCAAGTTCTTGGCGAATGAGCATTTCTTCAAGTTGCTGACATTCCAGTTCCTGCTCGAGCTCCCGCTGTTTACGTTCGGATTCAATACGAAGGCGCTCCTCGTCGAGGGCTTGAAGACGGTTTAACTCATCGATGCGCTTATTGGCGTCGCGTTTCGCATGTTGAAGACGGAGTTCAGTCTCTTTGCGTTTCCGTTCCACTTCGCGAATCTTACTAACTGAAGAAAAAATGGAAGATGATGAGGAAACGGACTTCGATGCTAGTGACCTTGCGGACTGAAGATACGTTTCAATCGCTTCAAAACACGTTCGAGTCGACTGATCAACGTCTTTTATCCAACGGTCGGCCGAAACGCGTTCGTCATCGGGCAGCTCGCTGGCGTTCATATACGCTTCGTGGGCTTGGATGCATTCTTCGAGAAGCTCGGATAGAGTCGATCGGTGGACAATTAATTCGGATCTGCTCGCACGCTCTTCGACGTGTTTCATACATTTTGCAATGAACTTGGTACGCCTTGTCTTCGTACTTGTGCGGTGTTGCTTCAAGGTATTCAAGTCAGAAACGGTTTCGTCAGCAGTTGCCATGGTAACAGGCCTACCTGACAGCCGCTGAGCGTGGTCCTGTGCCCCAACAGTTTAAAGTGCACGACTCGTTGGGTCAAATCCCAGGGACCCCTAAACGCTCAGCGCCTCTGTTCGCGCAGCAGGCTTGTTTCGAATAAAAGGGCGACAAATTTCGATAAATTACGATTCCCGGGTTTCGGCACCATTTGATGTCACCACGATTTACGATAGGTGACGTAGAAGAGTATTTGAAACGACACGAAACAGGTTTAAAGGAGGAATAGATGTATGTCAAAAATGGTAAATATTAAAAGGGCACGTACACGCGTACACACAACCGTTCGGGCCTTTCTTACTTGCGCAACTGCCTGCCTCCCTTTGAACTCGGCAGTTCAAGGGCGTTGCCAAAAAGTGAAAGAGAAGCAAAGCTAACAGCAACGAAAAACTGAGGCAGAGCAAAGTCAATAAAACAAAGAAATATAAAACCCTTTCCGGTAGTCCGGAACACACTAGAATATCTAGTTATAACACAGGAGACTTCCTATATATAATATAGAATAGGAAGTCTCCCGTGTATAGAATAGAATAGGAAATCCGTGTATAGAGTATAGAATAGGAAGTGTTCCGTGTAACTTCTACAGCACGGGAAATGGAGAAGCAACCTTACGTAAAAAGGACACGGAATATTTTTGAATCTTAATAACAATACTTGGGTAAGGTTAGTATGGAATACAAGACATTTTTTATTTTTGCTTTTGTTTTCATTAATTTGAAAAATGCAAATTAACTTTTCGTGCACGCGAATAAAGCGAACTTGGGAATTGTCGTCTGTTACGCAGTAACGGACCATTATTATGTGTACCTTCTAAGAAAAAGTTTATGCAAACTGACCATGGTTATTACGTAATCCTGCTGGCCTTTTTATGCGCAGAAGCAATGCGGGTTCATATAGATCCACACGAAACACTGCGCGCCACCTGGTAATAGCGTGGATGTGACAAGCATGGTTTTGTTCCTTCGATTTAAACTTACAAGAGCCAATCTTGCTAGACTAACGCTCATGTTCGTTTTAGCCTAAACTTTTGCGGCATATCGTTGTCATCATACTGTGGAAACCTATAGTACTGTGGCCCTGCAACCATTCGCTCTACTGCTTTTTCCTTTACGGTGACATTCCATTGCTATTGGGACAAGTTCTGCATGTTCGGCTTTTCCATGGGAATAGGACAAATCAAAAGTTAAATGACTTATTCTTACCGGGGAAAGCCGTAATGCCGGGTCATCTGTTTTCGAACCTCGAATTTGACAACAGTAAATCTTGACTGCGCTTCTCTTTCTCAAAGAAACCATCGTCAGGCGAGTTTAAAGATTTCACAGAAAATGAAATTAAATTCTTTTAGGTAAAGAAAAAATGAAGCTCATGTCTGCGGGCCGTTTCCCCCCCCCCCCCCCCTTTGTTTTCAACGGAATTTAGGCGACGTGTTGGCATAACGCTTAAAGGACGCTGGCTTTTGACAAATCCACAGCCAAACAGGGAAAAAGGTTTCCTTTCCGGAAGTCGTATATCTTATTTCATGAGCTCCCATAAGACTATTTTGATTGTGACGGAAGGCCCTCAATGGAGTGTTAAATAACCCAAAAAAGAACGCACAGTCTAACATACCTACGCCCATCAACTCTTATTTTTTTATAGAAGGATTCTAGGGGGATGAAGGGACAGAATGTGATGAGTTTCTTAGCATTCCTGTTCCAGAAGTTGAAGGTGCTCAGCCCTAGCAGTTTCAGCCTGCATAGAAGAAACGGAAGCTTTCCAGTGTGGCTGATTTGCCGACAACGCGAGAGGCAATTGAAATGGAAGATTCTGTCGTTTCTGACTGTTAACTTACGTTTACTATGCAAAACATCACGTGCTCCGAAACGATTAAAATAGGCTCAGATCACGACGTAAAAGTGCTTGTGCTAAGTATTACATTATGTCGACTGTAATTACTTAGAATTATATTACAAGTACTTTCACTTTGAAGTAGTTTATGCTCAATCTACGCTTCTTTATTTACCTGAAATTATAATACAGATAGTTGAACTACTTAATAGAAAAAAACTCAGTTTTCTTAAAAATCATACATACTAAGAGCCTTCGGTATTAAAATACTGATTTGGGGAATTCCGCCACCGATTTCGGAAAAGAGGCTACTCATTTTGGGAAAGGTTATCCTTAGTAGATTTGTGTTCCTCATAGTAAGGGAAGCCACTCCTTTTGAGCGAAAGCATGTTTTATAGTGTTGGTTCCCCGTTGTTGAGAAGGAGAAAACCTTATCTTTTGGGAGAGTACTTCTATTCTATCAGTAATTCTATTCACTTGAATAGAACAACTGCTTTTAGCATGTGGCAATTTACCTTCTGCTACCGTGTGACACGTTAGGAAAAACTAAAAGTTAAATCTAACATGCGTCACAACCAACTGCCAAAATGAATAGGAAGAAAAAAGAAAAAAACTAGGAAAACCACTAGAAATCCAGAAATCAATCTATATTACGACTCATTATTTCAATGTCAAATAAATACAAATTTCAATTCAAACGAAAGATAAACCGGAATAATGCTACGAGTCGCAGCCCGGGGCAAACTTTTTCTTATATCGTTTCATTCTTGGGCTATCTATTTATTTCGCCATGCCTAAGCAAACCGGAGTAACGCTACGATCTCGGCCAGCTCCAAGATAAGCCACTGGCTAAAAGTAGCCTTCTTCATCCAATTTGTAGTACACATTTTAACCGACGTTCATTGCAAACCGCATACCGGGAGTATTTCCAGTTTTAAAAGTGCGGCATGCTTATATTCAGAATAGGCACAGCATTGGCAAATGACAAGTCACGACAAGCATTGCCCCAGATTCTACCCATCCTATGACTTCATACAGCACCGTGCAAGGTTGGTTAAGCTGACGACAAATGTTCTATTTCCTCACCTTCCCTAGACGTAAGCATTGGTTTGGTTTCTCCCCCTTCTTTATGACTGAATACTTTGACTCGGAAATCGTAAATTACTCGGAGAGTATATACTTTGACTCGGAAATCGTAAGTTTGTTTAGGCGACGGTAAACCTACGACCAAACAAAGGTTCCACCACCAACGTGAGGTTGAAACAAAATCGTGCTTAGGCATTTCTGCTGCAGAAATAGCCTTCATCAGTAATTCCATAGTTACAGTTAAACATCTGGAAAGTGTGTTGCGACTTGGCGGAGACGTCTGCTCAGAGCTGAAGCGTTCAAACGACTGCAGTGAGTCAAATTAATTTATTACTTCCCGTTCAAGTAGAAACAGCTTCTTGACCTTCCAAATCCACTGAATTATTTAGCTTGCTTCCGAAACAGCTAGCTTGTTGCTTGAAATGGTCTTCTATTTGTCTTATGTGAAGCTGAAAATGGATGGGGGTTGCTTGAGGTATATCTCTGAAAATTGTGAAATACAGTAGAGCTAGAAGTTCGATAGTATTCGAACAAGGAGGTACTACTGTAATATTTGTTTACTCAAATATAATAATTTAACACACTGATGGGTCGTTTACTCGACGATAATCGGGGAGCTTTTTATCACACTCCTGCTCTCTGTTATGTCCGTGTATTTACCATCCTCATTCCCGTGCTGCCCTCTGTTGGCTGCTTAGCACGATGTTACAACTACTCCCTTCATCCTTCCAATTTTTGCGAAGAATTATAACAGCACCTGACTTTCCCGTTTCTCATGTGACGGACTTGACAGTAATATAGCTAACATGAATAGGAAGAGCAAGGCTGTTAACTTTTCCTTATTTATTTACGTTCATTCATTTATAAGTTATAAAAATGCTGGTTTAAGTTTGTTTTGTTTCAAAGTCTAATATCTCGATGCAATTGACAAATAAACAGGTCGGCAACAGGCTTTCAAACCTACGCCTGCTTTCAATAAAAAAAATGCTTGTAAATTCTGGTATATGCTTCCAATCATGTATGAAGTGTCTTGTTTATTAAGTTAATGGCGAATGAGACAAATAAATAGTGGAAACGCAAATAAATAATTTGGGTGAGGTGAAACATCCAAAAGTGGAAGAACCATTGCTTGTCATGAACAATAAACCGCATTTGATGCACAACTCCGGCGTTAGCCTCAAAACCCGTGAAGGGGAATTAAAAATTTTCGAAGAATCCAAAATATATCCCACCCCGCGTTTGTCGGATGAGTGGCGGTATGAGGACTCGGGCACCGGGGCCTAGGAGCAACCCGCTTCCGAGGCACAACCACCGGTGTAGCGGCGGGTCCGTGGAGGGTAGGAAAAAATTTTCAAAGTCCCAAAAAGTCACACGTCGTGTTGGTCCGATTATTGCCCGTATGAGGACCGGGGCACCGGGGGCACATGCGCAACCCGTTTTGAAAAAATTGTTTAAAAACTCCGAAAAAGTCACACGCCGCGTTTGTCGGATGAGTGGCCGTATGAGGCACCCGGCACAGGTGCTGAAGCCCAGGCCGGGGTTGGGAGCTCGTTCCCGGGCAGGCCTGTCCGGGGGTCTCCATTCACCGGTGCGGACGGCACGCCGCTGGAGCACCCCTCGGCACGGCGTAGTCGGCACGGTTTCGCCGTCGACGAAAATTTTCAAAGTCCAAAAACCGGATGCTTATATGGTGGAAAATGGAAAAAAAAGACTATGAGCAGGGACCCTCTGTCACAGCATGCTGTGAAGACCAAATGCCCGTTATGAACCCGGAACCGCATTTGACGCACAACTCCGGCGTTAGCTGCAAACCCGTGAAGGGTAGGGAAACATGTTCAAAGGGTCCAAAAAACCCACCCCGCGTTTGTCGGATGAGTAGCGGTATGAGTCACCCGACACTGGTGCTGAAGCCCAGGCTGGGGTTGAGAGCTCGTTCCCGGCCAGCCGAGGCAGGCCTGTCCGGGGGCCCCCGTTCACCGGTGCGCACGGCACGCCGCTGGAGCACCCCTCGGCACGGCGTAGTCGGCACGGTTTCGCCGTCGACGAAAATTTTCAAAGTCCAAAAAGCGGATGCTTATATGGTGGAAAATGGAAAAAACACTATGAGGAGGGACCCTCTGTCACAGCATGCTGTGAAGACCAAATGCCCGTTATGAACCCTGAACCGCATTTGACGCACAACTCCGGCGTTAGCTGCAAACCCGTGAAGGGTAGGGAAACATTTTCAAAGGGTCCAAAAAACCCACCCCGCGTTTGTCGGATGAGTAGCGGTATGAGGACCCGGGCACCGGGGCACATGAGTTACCCGCTTCCGACGCAAAATTTTCTAAGTCCCAAAAGTGGAAGACCCATTGCCCGTCATGAATAATAACCCGCATTTCACGCACAACTCCGGCGTTAGCCTCAAAACCCGTGAAGGGAGTTAAAAATTTTCGAAGAGTCCAAAATAAAATCCCACCCCGCGTTGGTCGGATGAGTGGCCGTATGAGGACTCGGGCACCAGGGTCCAGGAGCAAGCCGGATCCGACGCATAACCACCGGTGTAGAGGCGAGTCCGTGGAGGGTAGGAAAAAATTTTCAAAGTCCCAAAAAGTCATACGCCGTGTTGGTCCGATTACTGCCCGTATGAAGACCGGGGCACCGGGGGCACTTGCGCAACCCGTTTTGAAAGAATTGTTTCAAATGTCCGAAAAAGTCACACCCCGCGTTTGTCGGACGAGTGGCCGTATGAGGCATTCGACACTGGTGCTGAAGCCCAGGCCGGGGTTGGGAGCTCGTTCCCGGCCAGCCCGGGCAGGCCTGTCCGGGGGTCCCCGTTCATCCGTGCGCACGGCAGGCCGCTGGAGCACCCCTCGGCACGGCCTAGTCGTCACGGTTTCGCCGTCGACGAAAATTTTCTAAGTCCAAAAAGTGGATGCTTATACGGTGGAAAGTGGAAAAAACACTATGAGAGGGACCCTCTCTCTGAAAAGAGAGAGCAAGCGTTTTACGTCTGGACAGTCAAAACTCAAACGGGTGATGATGGACGAGATTCGGCTTGTGTTGGGTTCTGGGACACGTTCCCCGGTTAGGTTTGCCACGAGTTGTTGCCGAACCTGTTGGGAGGGGGAGAACTCCCCCCGAAAATGG
This sequence comes from Lepidurus packardi, assembly GCA_023053545.1. Taxonomy (NCBI): domain Eukaryota; kingdom Metazoa; phylum Arthropoda; class Branchiopoda; order Notostraca; family Triopsidae; genus Lepidurus; species Lepidurus packardi. Next base: position 13,880,886 of record JAKZAN010000001.1, read on the forward strand.
GTTAGGAACGGTTCAATGATGGCTTAACCCGGGTTTGTGTCTCCCAGTCTCGAAGAATAGATTCTCTTTGACAAGGGCAGAAATGGCTGGGAACGAATGAAAGAATGGAGAACCGAAAGGCATCGGCACAGTTTATAGTCGCTTTCGAGGCCGGGGGCCTGGTTTTGTTTGGCCTTGCATCTGGGCTCTAGAACAGAAACAAAGGATGGTGTGGTTAATTTTCTCCCGAAGAAAGTTCCGTGGCTGGTATCGGTGGGGTCAAGCCGGGTTGGTGTAACGACTGGGGCGAAGCAGGGTAGAGAGTAGCTGGGCGCCAGAAATGGTTTCCAGTTTGCTCGTCATCTACCCTACTGAAACCTAGAAGTTGGACTGCCCGGTTTGGCGATTCCAAAATCTGGCTAGTTGCGGGGCTGACGCGGGATGGAGGTTTGGCCGAACCGTTTGATGTTGCTGGGCTTAAGCAAAGTGCGGGGAAAAAATAAAGACCGGGACCCTGAGCCTTGAAAGTGAACTGTGAGCGGTAGCGACTGCCCCATAAGTTGTACCTGAAATTCGTTCTCCAGACCGATTCCCTTACCAATCAAAGTGAGCCTACCTTCCCCATTTTTGTCTCGAGGGTTGGGCTTGGCCTGATTACTCACATGTACAAGACAGAGCTCTCGGGCTCTTTCCCATACATACACTGCGAGCTGCGTGCTTTTTCTTGCTGAGAAGGCGCTATGCGGCAAACACTCTTTTGCCCCTCACAGGGTTATTGCGACACGCCTTGAAACGAGGCTGATTGTACGCTCGAAATCCAGCTAGACGAGTCGCCTAGCGACCTGCTTGGAAATCTGTCTTTTGACAAAATAAAAAAGGCTACTTGCCTGTCGTGAAACGGCGAAAAGAGGGTGTGGGGAAGCGGTGTATCAAAAACGGGTTCCTGAGAGCTTTTTGCGTTCCGAGGAATCGTCAGTTTTGAGTCACTTAGCTCCGGCGGAAAGCCATCGCCCCGAGAATGCGCTACCGCGACGAAAGCAAGCCCTTCGGGAAGAGGAACAAAGGGTCGGAGAGCCGTGGAGACGGGAAGCCCCGGAGTCGAGGATCAAAAATGATGAACGAGAGGAAAGCGGTCGAGCTTTTTCTTTTTCGACGGTCTGAAAAAATTCCCTTGAAGAACCCTACCGTGTCACACGCGTGGGGGGACGCAGGACCGAATTTTTTTTTAGGGCTGAAGAGAGAGGGAAGCTTTTTGAGTCGCCAGTACTACGCATCTATTTTTGAGATTCTCCTCTGGGTTCCCTCTTTGCTGGTCACTTTCCGGCTTGGGTGGCCTAAAACCTTTTCGAGGTTGGCTTCGCTTGGTCGTGGGAGCTGTCAGATCTTGGGACGGTGTGCTGGACGCGTGGAACGAACTTAAACGTTCACAACAAGCTACCTGGTTGATCCTGCCAGTAGCATATGCTTGTCTCAAAGATTAAGCCATGCATGTCTAAGTACAAGCCGCTTTGCGGCGAAACCGCGAATGGCTCAATAAATCAGTTATGGTTCCTTAGATCGTACCATCCTACTTGGATAACTGTGGTAATTCTAGAGCTAATACATGCACAATAGCCCTGACCTCACGGAAAGGGTGCTTTTATTAGATCAAAACCAATCGGGTTTCGGCCCGTAGTTTTGGTGACTCTGGATAACTCTTAGCAGATCGCATGGTCTCGCACCGGCGACGCATCTTTCAAATGTCTGCCTTATCAACTGTCGATGGTAGGTTATGCGCCTACCATGGTTGCAACGGGTAACGGGGAATCAGGGTTCGATTCCGGAGAGGGAGCCTGAGAAACGGCTACCACATCCAAGGAAGGCAGCAGGCGCGCAAATTACCCACTCCCGGCACGGGGAGGTAGTGACGAAAAATAACGATACGGGACTCTTCCGAGGCCCCGTGATTGGAATGAGTACACTTTAAATCCTTTAACGAGGACCAATTGGAGGGCAAGTCTGGTGCCAGCAGCCGCGGTAACTCCAGCTCCAATAGCGTATATTAAAGTTGTTGCGGTTAAAAAGCTCGTAGTTGGATTCCGGTCCTGGCCGGGCGGTACCGCCATCGTGCGTGCACTGCCTAGGCGGGACAAATAACCGGACTATCCGGGGTGCTCTTAACTGAGTGTCCTGGGTGGCCGGTACGTTCACTTTGAACAAATTAGAGTGCTCAAAGCAGGTGCTCCGCGCCTGAATATCACAGCATGGAATGATGGAATAGGACCTCGGTCTTATTTTGTTGGTTTTCTGGACCCGAGGTAATGGTTAATAGAGACAGACGGGGGCATTCGTACTGCGACGCTAGAGGTGAAATTCTTGGACCGTCGCAAGACGAACAACTGCGAAAGCATTTGCCAAGAATGTTTTCATTAATCAAGAACGAAAGTTAGAGGTTCGAAGGCGATCAGATACCGCCCTAGTTCTAACCATAAACGATGCCAACTAGCGATCCGCCGGAGTTACTCCCATGACTCGGCGGGCAGCTTCCGGGAAACCAAAGTTTTTGGGTTCCGGGGGAAGTATGGTTGCAAAGCTGAAACTTAAAGGAATTGACGGAAGGGCACCACCAGGAGTGGAGCCTGCGGCTTAATTTGACTCAACACGGGAAACCTCACCAGGCCCGGACACTGGAAGGATTGACAGATTGAGAGCTCTTTCTTGATTCGGTGGGTGGTGGTGCATGGCCGTTCTTAGTTGGTGGAGCGATTTGTCTGGTTAATTCCGATAACGAACGAGACTCTAGCCTGCTAAATAGGCGACGGGTTTTATCCGTCCGTCGCTCTTCTTAGAGGGACAAGCGGCGTCCAGCCGCATGACAAAGAGAGGAATCAGCGTGTTTTCCCTGTCCGAAAGGACCGGGTAACCGCTGAACCTCCTTCGTGGTTGGGATTGGGGACTGCAATGATCCCCATGAACCAGGAATCCCTAGTAGGCGCAAGTCACTAGCTTGCGTCGATTACGTCCCTGCCCTTTGTACACACCGCCCGTCGCTACTACCGATTGAATGATTTAGTGAGGCCTTCGGACGGACTCGCCGGGCGGAGCTTCCGCTTCGCTCCGGCGGGACTGAAAGATGGTCGAACTTGATCCTTTAGAGGAAGTAAAAGTCGTAACAAGGTTTCCGTAGGTGAACCTGCGGAAGGATCATTAACGAACACAATCCAAACCTTATTTTTCGAACCAAGCGAGTTTTGGCTTTGGGATATCCGTAAGGAACCAAAAGTCTTCAAACAAGCAAAGGGGAAAAAGAAATGGCCAATGTGTTTTTTGATAAACCACTCGAACGTTATACAGGGTGTTAAGAAAAAGCCTCGCCACCCGGGAGAGACCTCCGGTCACTCTTGCTTTGTGCTCCTTTTTGGACACAAACGAGTCGCGCGTCCGCCAGGATCCGCGAGGCGTTCCATGGGGTTAGGTCACCGTCCTGGTTTCCTTCTCCCACGGGCGTCTTATTTGAAAATACCTTGGACAAAAAAGATACTGCTTGGTTCGATTTCTTTTGTTTTACTCCACTCGTGAAGAGAGAATGGGAAGGGAAGGGGCTTCCATGACCGTTCAACTTGTTAACGGGACGCAGTCTGGGTACTTTCGAACATGTTCTATGTTTCGGCGAGTACTTGGCCCAAGTCCGGTTTCAAGTTGACGTCTAAGTGTTGCCCCTGGAGACTTTCTCTTCTTCCGACGGGATACAGTAGAAGAAACGTGCCCAAAACGTTCTGTCCGAGAAGAACAAAATCTCGGTTCTAAGAAGACAAATCGTTTGAGAAGCGACAGCATGTCCTTCTGAAAACTTTTTCGTTCTTCTTCACCGAGTCGGTGCGGGAAACCCTGACGGAAGATACCTCGGTCAGGATCAGGGTATGCCGCCGGTTGAACAAATTTTAAAAGGATTTGAAGAAGCTGAAATGTGACCGAAGGGGTTGTACGGTAACGGTGTTTCTTTCGAGACGGTGAAAAGCGTTGTGGGCCTGGATCTAGGGAAACTTTTGAAAAGCCATGTCATTGTGAAGGGAGGATACGGCTTGGATAAGTTAGGCTGGAACCAGGTTGCCCCGCTTGAAGCCGAGGACAAATGAAATCTGTATCAACAACCGCAGATTCTTCTTCATCTCCGCCTTCTCCCAATAAGTGGGGTTTTGAGATGTACCAAAAGTTTGTGCGGAGCGACAGAAAACCATTATTTTCGGCCAAACGGGGAGTGGAGTTTTTTCACGGGAACGTCAAGAGTGAGTAGACCAACTATTTCAAAATGGCAGTCAATCCATCGACTGGAGAATGAACAGAACTGAAACCGGGGAGGGTTCTTTCGCTCCAGTTTGAAGGCTGAGTTGTCACTCGAAAGCTGGTTTTGCTCGTTTCTTGGACGCTTAATTCCGTGTAAAACGGGGTATCCTTTCTCGCAAGGAAACCGCTTCAGGAACAAGGCTTGTGTGTCCGACACTAGGATGGTGCCAAAAATGCAGGGTGAGTAACCAAAGCTATAGCTCTTTTTTGGGCGGGCTGGTTTCTCCGGGGTTCAACTTTACTAAGCGACCAGGGGGGCTTGTTAAAAGGTTGAACTGCTTGAGAAAACTGGCCTCTGAAAAAGACTGTGTGTTTGGGCTAACTTACAGCGGTGGCATTTATTTAAGAGGTACCCGAAAAGTGCTGAGACACTCGGCGGTTCATGAAAGCGTTAGTATATATTGCGAGAAACTTTCTGCGGAGGCTAGTACGTTGAAAGACCCATGGATCTCTTTGAGTTTTGACTCTCTAAACTTCAGGGGGTGGAGGAGTGTCAAGCCCAAAGAACCTGGTGGTCGGAAACCGTGCCGGCCGTGCCAACGAAGGTATGTGATTTAAAGTTATGCGCCACCGAAAAGGCTAAAGTATGTCGCTGTCCGTGTAAGCCTTGTCTCCCTCAAGGAAGAAGGTTTTTCAAAACGGTGTGCAGATAATGCCGATACCTAAACTTTGAAATCGTTGAACTGGTTGCTCGATGAAACCTGGCTGAAACAGAGTAGAAAACGTGGAAGGGTTTGCTTGGTCATACCACATGAGAAAAGGGTTCCAAAATTGCCGTTGTTGCTTGAAATGATGCTCTATGGGGGGAGTTGAGCGTACTTTTCTGGCCTTCAGTAATGATTTCCCGTTTCTTTGCGGGGTTTTGAATAAGCAATCCTTGGCGTTTCTACCGCGTTGAAACCAAAACCAATTTATTAAAAGCATGACCCTGAACGGTGGATCACTCGGCTCGTGGATCGATGAAGAACGCTGCAAAACGCGCTAGAACGTGTGAACTGCAGAACACCGCGATCATCGAAGTTTCGAACGTAAATGGCGGCCCAGCGTTTGCGCTCGGGCTACACCTGTTTGAGGGTCGGAATGTCAATCATTGCCTGAATTCGTGGGAGATGTTAGATTCGCTCTCACCCACGCGGCGATGGGTTGCGTCTCGTGCGTAAAGCAACCCACACACTCTTGTCGTAGCACGTGCTTGGTGAGGTGCTTGGCGGGGTCGTGGGTTGTGTGGCGTGCGTGGCGTTAAATAAAGTTTTCTTAAAACCAAAACAACATAGGAGGCCGACGCAAGATTTAACTTACGCGTGGCTTGGGGTTGCTATGCCTGATCAGGATACTCAAAAGCCTCTTCCGTCGCTGGGGGAGAGCTCCAAGGTCCGGGAAATGTCAGAGCGTTGAAACGCGGCTTGTGTACTCAAGGGAAAGGGTTTTGAAAAATAAACCTGATCCTTGATTTCAAACCGTGATAGTAAACGTTCCGACTGCCTTTCCTCAAAGTTTTGTAACCCCTGAGAAGGTGGGGGGGTGAACGAAACCGTAAAAAGACCCAAGAGTTTCCCGGAGGAGAGATACCTGTCACTGCCCCACTTTGTATGAAGTGGGGTAGTTGTGCTCGCCAGCCCCAAGTATACCAAACACGTTACCAATCTGCCTTTATTGCTCGCACGCAAGTGTGGGTCGGTCCTCGACACAAAACGGGAAGGCAGTGCCTAGAAAAAAGAGACGGCTTGGAGCTTGTTCCAAAAACCCTGAAAGAAACCAAAAGTGGGGACACTTCATTTCTGGAAGACTTCTTTTTCGAGATTCCGTTGCGGGGGAGGCGGAAACGAAAAATAAGGTTGCCTGGATGAGTTTCTGTGGTTTCTTTTTGGGGTGCCTTGAAACTATTCTCCAAAGTGGTTTCATTTTTCTTTGGCTATAGCCCTTGTGAATTCCCCAGCGAGACGATATCAGTCATACTGACCTCAACTCAGGTGAGACGACCCGCTGAACTTAAGCATATCAGTAAGCGGAGGAAAAGAAACTAAAAAGGATTCCCTTAGTAGCGGCGAGCGAACAGGGATAAGCCCAGCACTGAACCTCGTATCTCCGGATACCGAGGAATGTAGTGTTCAGGAGAGAGGTGGTTTGCCTGTCCGGTGTTGTCCAAGTCCCCATGATCGGGGCTAGAGTCCGCAGAGGGTGTCAGGCCCGTAGTGACGCATCGCGACCGTGAACACTTTATCTCCTAAGAGTCGGGTTGCTTGAGAGTGCAGCCCTAAGCGGGAGGTAAACTCCTTCTAAGGCTAAATACCGCCACGAGACCGATAGCAAACAAGTACCGCGAGGGAAAGTTGAAAAGAACTTTGAAGAGAGAGTTCAAGAGTGCGTGAAACCGTTCAGGGGGTTAAACGGGTGGGCCCTCGAAGGTCGAACGGCATCTACTCCCGTTACCTGCATACGAGCCTGCGTCTGGACGAGCTGCATTTTGCGGCCGCCGGGCGTGGTACGCTTGGAGCGTGCAGGGACCGCTAGTTGGATGCCTAGTAGGACTCCGCAACCGGCTGGGCTCGGTCGTCAGACGGGT
>JAKZAN010000001.1:13892750-13902750 GCA_023053545.1 Lepidurus packardi
GAGCTTTCAGAAAAACTAACACAGCGAAAAGAAAAAGAGATACATCTATTCTTTGAGCGTGGGAAAAGCCGTTAGAACAACTGCTTTTAGTCAAAACCAAATATACCGACGGCTTTCCAGTGCAGAAAAACAAGTTCAAACTTTGGGATGTTAACGTCTGGAAAAATAGAACCAAGCCTACTATGAGGAGGCCTAATGCCCATCACGAATCCTATTTCGCTTTTGACGTACAACCAACCCGTGTAGCAGCAGGTCCGTGGAGGATAGGAAAAATTTTCAAAGGGTAAAAGAAAAAAAAAAAACACCCCGCGTTTGTCGGATGAGCGGCCGTATGAGGACTCGGGCACCGGGGCCAAGGAGCAACCCGCTTCCGACGCAATATTTTCTAAGTCCCAAAAGTGGAAGAACCATTGCTTGTCATGAACAATAAACCGCATTTGATGCACAACTCCGGCGTTAGCCTCAAAACCCGTGAAGGGGAATTAAAAATTTTCGAAGAATCCAAAATATATCCCACCCCGCGTTTGTCGGATGAGTGGCGGTATGAGGACTCGGGCACCGGGGCCTAGGAGCAACCCGCTTCCGAGGCACAACCACCGGTGTAGCGGCGGGTCCGTGGAGGGTAGGAAAAAATTTTCAAAGTCCCAAAAAGTCACACGTCGTGTTGGTCCGATTATTGCCCGTATGAGGACCGGGGCACCGGGGGCACATGCGCAACCCGTTTTGAAAAAATTGTTTAAAAACTCCGAAAAAGTCACACGCCGCGTTTGTCGGATGAGTGGCCGTATGAGGCACCCGGCACAGGTGCTGAAGCCCAGGCCGGGGTTGGGAGCTCGTTCCCGGGCAGGCCTGTCCGGGGGTCTCCATTCACCGGTGCGGACGGCACGCCGCTGGAGCACCCCTCGGCACGGCGTAGTCGGCACGGTTTCGCCGTCGACGAAAATTTTCAAAGTCCAAAAACCGGATGCTTATATGGTGGAAAATGGAAAAAAAAGACTATGAGCAGGGACCCTCTGTCACAGCATGCTGTGAAGACCAAATGCCCGTTATGAACCCGGAACCGCATTTGACGCACAACTCCGGCGTTAGCTGCAAACCCGTGAAGGGTAGGGAAACATGTTCAAAGGGTCCAAAAAACCCACCCCGCGTTTGTCGGATGAGTAGCGGTATGAGTCACCCGACACTGGTGCTGAAGCCCAGGCTGGGGTTGAGAGCTCGTTCCCGGCCAGCCGAGGCAGGCCTGTCCGGGGGCCCCCGTTCACCGGTGCGCACGGCACGCCGCTGGAGCACCCCTCGGCACGGCGTAGTCGGCACGGTTTCGCCGTCGACGAAAATTTTCAAAGTCCAAAAAGCGGATGCTTATATGGTGGAAAATGGAAAAAACACTATGAGGAGGGACCCTCTGTCACAGCATGCTGTGAAGACCAAATGCCCGTTATGAACCCTGAACCGCATTTGACGCACAACTCCGGCGTTAGCTGCAAACCCGTGAAGGGTAGGGAAACATTTTCAAAGGGTCCAAAAAACCCACCCCGCGTTTGTCGGATGAGTAGCGGTATGAGGACCCGGGCACCGGGGCACATGAGTTACCCGCTTCCGACGCAAAATTTTCTAAGTCCCAAAAGTGGAAGACCCATTGCCCGTCATGAATAATAACCCGCATTTCACGCACAACTCCGGCGTTAGCCTCAAAACCCGTGAAGGGAGTTAAAAATTTTCGAAGAGTCCAAAATAAAATCCCACCCCGCGTTGGTCGGATGAGTGGCCGTATGAGGACTCGGGCACCAGGGTCCAGGAGCAAGCCGGATCCGACGCATAACCACCGGTGTAGAGGCGAGTCCGTGGAGGGTAGGAAAAAATTTTCAAAGTCCCAAAAAGTCATACGCCGTGTTGGTCCGATTACTGCCCGTATGAAGACCGGGGCACCGGGGGCACTTGCGCAACCCGTTTTGAAAGAATTGTTTCAAATGTCCGAAAAAGTCACACCCCGCGTTTGTCGGACGAGTGGCCGTATGAGGCATTCGACACTGGTGCTGAAGCCCAGGCCGGGGTTGGGAGCTCGTTCCCGGCCAGCCCGGGCAGGCCTGTCCGGGGGTCCCCGTTCATCCGTGCGCACGGCAGGCCGCTGGAGCACCCCTCGGCACGGCCTAGTCGTCACGGTTTCGCCGTCGACGAAAATTTTCTAAGTCCAAAAAGTGGATGCTTATACGGTGGAAAGTGGAAAAAACACTATGAGAGGGACCCTCTCTCTGAAAAGAGAGAGCAAGCGTTTTACGTCTGGACAGTCAAAACTCAAACGGGTGATGATGGACGAGATTCGGCTTGTGTTGGGTTCTGGGACACGTTCCCCGGTTAGGTTTGCCACGAGTTGTTGCCGAACCTGTTGGGAGGGGGAGAACTCCCCCCGAAAATGGGTTAGGAACGGTTCAATGATGGCTTAACCCGGGTTTGTGTCTCCCAGTCTCGAAGAATAGATTCTCTTTGACAAGGGCAGAAATGGCTGGGAACGAATGAAAGAATGGAGAACCGAAAGGCATCGGCACAGTTTATAGTCGCTTTCGAGGCCGGGGGCCTGGTTTTGTTTGGCCTTGCATCTGGGCTCTAGAACAGAAACAAAGGATGGTGTGGTTAATTTTCTCCCGAAGAAAGTTCCGTGGCTGGTATCGGTGGGGTCAAGCCGGGTTGGTGTAACGACTGGGGCGAAGCAGGGTAGAGAGTAGCTGGGCGCCAGAAATGGTTTCCAGTTTGCTCGTCATCTACCCTACTGAAACCTAGAAGTTGGACTGCCCGGTTTGGCGATTCCAAAATCTGGCTAGTTGCGGGGCTGACGCGGGATGGAGGTTTGGCCGAACCGTTTGATGTTGCTGGGCTTAAGCAAAGTGCGGGGAAAAAATAAAGACCGGGACCCTGAGCCTTGAAAGTGAACTGTGAGCGGTAGCGACTGCCCCATAAGTTGTACCTGAAATTCGTTCTCCAGACCGATTCCCTTACCAATCAAAGTGAGCCTACCTTCCCCATTTTTGTCTCGAGGGTTGGGCTTGGCCTGATTACTCACATGTACAAGACAGAGCTCTCGGGCTCTTTCCCATACATACACTGCGAGCTGCGTGCTTTTTCTTGCTGAGAAGGCGCTATGCGGCAAACACTCTTTTGCCCCTCACAGGGTTATTGCGACACGCCTTGAAACGAGGCTGATTGTACGCTCGAAATCCAGCTAGACGAGTCGCCTAGCGACCTGCTTGGAAATCTGTCTTTTGACAAAATAAAAAAGGCTACTTGCCTGTCGTGAAACGGCGAAAAGAGGGTGTGGGGAAGCGGTGTATCAAAAACGGGTTCCTGAGAGCTTTTTGCGTTCCGAGGAATCGTCAGTTTTGAGTCACTTAGCTCCGGCGGAAAGCCATCGCCCCGAGAATGCGCTACCGCGACGAAAGCAAGCCCTTCGGGAAGAGGAACAAAGGGTCGGAGAGCCGTGGAGACGGGAAGCCCCGGAGTCGAGGATCAAAAATGATGAACGAGAGGAAAGCGGTCGAGCTTTTTCTTTTTCGACGGTCTGAAAAAATTCCCTTGAAGAACCCTACCGTGTCACACGCGTGGGGGGACGCAGGACCGAATTTTTTTTTAGGGCTGAAGAGAGAGGGAAGCTTTTTGAGTCGCCAGTACTACGCATCTATTTTTGAGATTCTCCTCTGGGTTCCCTCTTTGCTGGTCACTTTCCGGCTTGGGTGGCCTAAAACCTTTTCGAGGTTGGCTTCGCTTGGTCGTGGGAGCTGTCAGATCTTGGGACGGTGTGCTGGACGCGTGGAACGAACTTAAACGTTCACAACAAGCTACCTGGTTGATCCTGCCAGTAGCATATGCTTGTCTCAAAGATTAAGCCATGCATGTCTAAGTACAAGCCGCTTTGCGGCGAAACCGCGAATGGCTCAATAAATCAGTTATGGTTCCTTAGATCGTACCATCCTACTTGGATAACTGTGGTAATTCTAGAGCTAATACATGCACAATAGCCCTGACCTCACGGAAAGGGTGCTTTTATTAGATCAAAACCAATCGGGTTTCGGCCCGTAGTTTTGGTGACTCTGGATAACTCTTAGCAGATCGCATGGTCTCGCACCGGCGACGCATCTTTCAAATGTCTGCCTTATCAACTGTCGATGGTAGGTTATGCGCCTACCATGGTTGCAACGGGTAACGGGGAATCAGGGTTCGATTCCGGAGAGGGAGCCTGAGAAACGGCTACCACATCCAAGGAAGGCAGCAGGCGCGCAAATTACCCACTCCCGGCACGGGGAGGTAGTGACGAAAAATAACGATACGGGACTCTTCCGAGGCCCCGTGATTGGAATGAGTACACTTTAAATCCTTTAACGAGGACCAATTGGAGGGCAAGTCTGGTGCCAGCAGCCGCGGTAACTCCAGCTCCAATAGCGTATATTAAAGTTGTTGCGGTTAAAAAGCTCGTAGTTGGATTCCGGTCCTGGCCGGGCGGTACCGCCATCGTGCGTGCACTGCCTAGGCGGGACAAATAACCGGACTATCCGGGGTGCTCTTAACTGAGTGTCCTGGGTGGCCGGTACGTTCACTTTGAACAAATTAGAGTGCTCAAAGCAGGTGCTCCGCGCCTGAATATCACAGCATGGAATGATGGAATAGGACCTCGGTCTTATTTTGTTGGTTTTCTGGACCCGAGGTAATGGTTAATAGAGACAGACGGGGGCATTCGTACTGCGACGCTAGAGGTGAAATTCTTGGACCGTCGCAAGACGAACAACTGCGAAAGCATTTGCCAAGAATGTTTTCATTAATCAAGAACGAAAGTTAGAGGTTCGAAGGCGATCAGATACCGCCCTAGTTCTAACCATAAACGATGCCAACTAGCGATCCGCCGGAGTTACTCCCATGACTCGGCGGGCAGCTTCCGGGAAACCAAAGTTTTTGGGTTCCGGGGGAAGTATGGTTGCAAAGCTGAAACTTAAAGGAATTGACGGAAGGGCACCACCAGGAGTGGAGCCTGCGGCTTAATTTGACTCAACACGGGAAACCTCACCAGGCCCGGACACTGGAAGGATTGACAGATTGAGAGCTCTTTCTTGATTCGGTGGGTGGTGGTGCATGGCCGTTCTTAGTTGGTGGAGCGATTTGTCTGGTTAATTCCGATAACGAACGAGACTCTAGCCTGCTAAATAGGCGACGGGTTTTATCCGTCCGTCGCTCTTCTTAGAGGGACAAGCGGCGTCCAGCCGCATGACAAAGAGAGGAATCAGCGTGTTTTCCCTGTCCGAAAGGACCGGGTAACCGCTGAACCTCCTTCGTGGTTGGGATTGGGGACTGCAATGATCCCCATGAACCAGGAATCCCTAGTAGGCGCAAGTCACTAGCTTGCGTCGATTACGTCCCTGCCCTTTGTACACACCGCCCGTCGCTACTACCGATTGAATGATTTAGTGAGGCCTTCGGACGGACTCGCCGGGCGGAGCTTCCGCTTCGCTCCGGCGGGACTGAAAGATGGTCGAACTTGATCCTTTAGAGGAAGTAAAAGTCGTAACAAGGTTTCCGTAGGTGAACCTGCGGAAGGATCATTAACGAACACAATCCAAACCTTATTTTTCGAACCAAGCGAGTTTTGGCTTTGGGATATCCGTAAGGAACCAAAAGTCTTCAAACAAGCAAAGGGGAAAAAGAAATGGCCAATGTGTTTTTTGATAAACCACTCGAACGTTATACAGGGTGTTAAGAAAAAGCCTCGCCACCCGGGAGAGACCTCCGGTCACTCTTGCTTTGTGCTCCTTTTTGGACACAAACGAGTCGCGCGTCCGCCAGGATCCGCGAGGCGTTCCATGGGGTTAGGTCACCGTCCTGGTTTCCTTCTCCCACGGGCGTCTTATTTGAAAATACCTTGGACAAAAAAGATACTGCTTGGTTCGATTTCTTTTGTTTTACTCCACTCGTGAAGAGAGAATGGGAAGGGAAGGGGCTTCCATGACCGTTCAACTTGTTAACGGGACGCAGTCTGGGTACTTTCGAACATGTTCTATGTTTCGGCGAGTACTTGGCCCAAGTCCGGTTTCAAGTTGACGTCTAAGTGTTGCCCCTGGAGACTTTCTCTTCTTCCGACGGGATACAGTAGAAGAAACGTGCCCAAAACGTTCTGTCCGAGAAGAACAAAATCTCGGTTCTAAGAAGACAAATCGTTTGAGAAGCGACAGCATGTCCTTCTGAAAACTTTTTCGTTCTTCTTCACCGAGTCGGTGCGGGAAACCCTGACGGAAGATACCTCGGTCAGGATCAGGGTATGCCGCCGGTTGAACAAATTTTAAAAGGATTTGAAGAAGCTGAAATGTGACCGAAGGGGTTGTACGGTAACGGTGTTTCTTTCGAGACGGTGAAAAGCGTTGTGGGCCTGGATCTAGGGAAACTTTTGAAAAGCCATGTCATTGTGAAGGGAGGATACGGCTTGGATAAGTTAGGCTGGAACCAGGTTGCCCCGCTTGAAGCCGAGGACAAATGAAATCTGTATCAACAACCGCAGATTCTTCTTCATCTCCGCCTTCTCCCAATAAGTGGGGTTTTGAGATGTACCAAAAGTTTGTGCGGAGCGACAGAAAACCATTATTTTCGGCCAAACGGGGAGTGGAGTTTTTTCACGGGAACGTCAAGAGTGAGTAGACCAACTATTTCAAAATGGCAGTCAATCCATCGACTGGAGAATGAACAGAACTGAAACCGGGGAGGGTTCTTTCGCTCCAGTTTGAAGGCTGAGTTGTCACTCGAAAGCTGGTTTTGCTCGTTTCTTGGACGCTTAATTCCGTGTAAAACGGGGTATCCTTTCTCGCAAGGAAACCGCTTCAGGAACAAGGCTTGTGTGTCCGACACTAGGATGGTGCCAAAAATGCAGGGTGAGTAACCAAAGCTATAGCTCTTTTTTGGGCGGGCTGGTTTCTCCGGGGTTCAACTTTACTAAGCGACCAGGGGGGCTTGTTAAAAGGTTGAACTGCTTGAGAAAACTGGCCTCTGAAAAAGACTGTGTGTTTGGGCTAACTTACAGCGGTGGCATTTATTTAAGAGGTACCCGAAAAGTGCTGAGACACTCGGCGGTTCATGAAAGCGTTAGTATATATTGCGAGAAACTTTCTGCGGAGGCTAGTACGTTGAAAGACCCATGGATCTCTTTGAGTTTTGACTCTCTAAACTTCAGGGGGTGGAGGAGTGTCAAGCCCAAAGAACCTGGTGGTCGGAAACCGTGCCGGCCGTGCCAACGAAGGTATGTGATTTAAAGTTATGCGCCACCGAAAAGGCTAAAGTATGTCGCTGTCCGTGTAAGCCTTGTCTCCCTCAAGGAAGAAGGTTTTTCAAAACGGTGTGCAGATAATGCCGATACCTAAACTTTGAAATCGTTGAACTGGTTGCTCGATGAAACCTGGCTGAAACAGAGTAGAAAACGTGGAAGGGTTTGCTTGGTCATACCACATGAGAAAAGGGTTCCAAAATTGCCGTTGTTGCTTGAAATGATGCTCTATGGGGGGAGTTGAGCGTACTTTTCTGGCCTTCAGTAATGATTTCCCGTTTCTTTGCGGGGTTTTGAATAAGCAATCCTTGGCGTTTCTACCGCGTTGAAACCAAAACCAATTTATTAAAAGCATGACCCTGAACGGTGGATCACTCGGCTCGTGGATCGATGAAGAACGCTGCAAAACGCGCTAGAACGTGTGAACTGCAGAACACCGCGATCATCGAAGTTTCGAACGTAAATGGCGGCCCAGCGTTTGCGCTCGGGCTACACCTGTTTGAGGGTCGGAATGTCAATCATTGCCTGAATTCGTGGGAGATGTTAGATTCGCTCTCACCCACGCGGCGATGGGTTGCGTCTCGTGCGTAAAGCAACCCACACACTCTTGTCGTAGCACGTGCTTGGTGAGGTGCTTGGCGGGGTCGTGGGTTGTGTGGCGTGCGTGGCGTTAAATAAAGTTTTCTTAAAACCAAAACAACATAGGAGGCCGACGCAAGATTTAACTTACGCGTGGCTTGGGGTTGCTATGCCTGATCAGGATACTCAAAAGCCTCTTCCGTCGCTGGGGGAGAGCTCCAAGGTCCGGGAAATGTCAGAGCGTTGAAACGCGGCTTGTGTACTCAAGGGAAAGGGTTTTGAAAAATAAACCTGATCCTTGATTTCAAACCGTGATAGTAAACGTTCCGACTGCCTTTCCTCAAAGTTTTGTAACCCCTGAGAAGGTGGGGGGGTGAACGAAACCGTAAAAAGACCCAAGAGTTTCCCGGAGGAGAGATACCTGTCACTGCCCCACTTTGTATGAAGTGGGGTAGTTGTGCTCGCCAGCCCCAAGTATACCAAACACGTTACCAATCTGCCTTTATTGCTCGCACGCAAGTGTGGGTCGGTCCTCGACACAAAACGGGAAGGCAGTGCCTAGAAAAAAGAGACGGCTTGGAGCTTGTTCCAAAAACCCTGAAAGAAACCAAAAGTGGGGACACTTCATTTCTGGAAGACTTCTTTTTCGAGATTCCGTTGCGGGGGAGGCGGAAACGAAAAATAAGGTTGCCTGGATGAGTTTCTGTGGTTTCTTTTTGGGGTGCCTTGAAACTATTCTCCAAAGTGGTTTCATTTTTCTTTGGCTATAGCCCTTGTGAATTCCCCAGCGAGACGATATCAGTCATACTGACCTCAACTCAGGTGAGACGACCCGCTGAACTTAAGCATATCAGTAAGCGGAGGAAAAGAAACTAAAAAGGATTCCCTTAGTAGCGGCGAGCGAACAGGGATAAGCCCAGCACTGAACCTCGTATCTCCGGATACCGAGGAATGTAGTGTTCAGGAGAGAGGTGGTTTGCCTGTCCGGTGTTGTCCAAGTCCCCATGATCGGGGCTAGAGTCCGCAGAGGGTGTCAGGCCCGTAGTGACGCATCGCGACCGTGAACACTTTATCTCCTAAGAGTCGGGTTGCTTGAGAGTGCAGCCCTAAGCGGGAGGTAAACTCCTTCTAAGGCTAAATACCGCCACGAGACCGATAGCAAACAAGTACCGCGAGGGAAAGTTGAAAAGAACTTTGAAGAGAGAGTTCAAGAGTGCGTGAAACCGTTCAGGGGGTTAAACGGGTGGGCCCTCGAAGGTCGAACGGCATCTACTCCCGTTACCTGCATACGAGCCTGCGTCTGGACGAGCTGCATTTTGCGGCCGCCGGGCGTGGTACGCTTGGAGCGTGCAGGGACCGCTAGTTGGATGCCTAGTAGGACTCCGCAACCGGCTGGGCTCGGTCGTCAGACGGGTTTTGAGGATCGGCCCCCTCGTGGGGTTGTATTTTTGAGATTCCCGGCGACCGCTCGGCCGTTTGTACTTGCTCACTGTTCCTCCGGGCGGACGAGCGTTGCGTTTGCCTTCACGGGCGCGGAGCGTTGTCGGTCTGTTCGAGGCTCCGGTGAGAAGCGCGGAGAGTAGGTCGGGTCCCACCCGACCCGTCTTGAAACACGGACCAAGGAGTCTAACATGTGCGCGAGTCGTCGAGTTGTACCAAACTCGAAGGCGAAATGAAAGTAAAGGCTCGGTTTCCGAGCTGAGGGGAGATCCCGTTCTGCTTCTGTAGCGCGGGCGCATCCCCGGGGCGTCTATACTGCGTTGCCAGTGAGACGAACCTAGAGCGTACACGTTGGGACCCGAAAGATGGTGACCTATGCCTGGCCAGGACGAAGCCAGGGGAAACCCTGGTGGAGGTCCGCAGCGATTCTGACGTGCAAATCGATCGTCGGAGTTGGGTATAGGGGCGAAAGACTAATCGAACCATCTAGTAGCTGGTTCCCCCCGAAGTTTCCCTCAGGATAGCTGGTGCTCGCAACAAGACACGGAGTTTCATCCGGTAAAGCGAATGATTAGAGGCCTTGGGGTCGAAACGACCTCAACCTATTCTCAAACTTTCAATGGGTGAGAAGCCCGGCTTAGCCTAAGCGAAGCCGTGGCAGTCGAATCCGAGCGCCCAGTGGGCCACTTTTGGTAA
>JAKZAN010000001.1:13907750-13920250 GCA_023053545.1 Lepidurus packardi
TTTGAAAAAATTGTTTAAAAACTCCGAAAAAGTCACACGCCGCGTTTGTCGGATGAGTGGCCGTATGAGGCACCCGGCACAGGTGCTGAAGCCCAGGCCGGGGTTGGGAGCTCGTTCCCGGGCAGGCCTGTCCGGGGGTCTCCATTCACCGGTGCGGACGGCACGCCGCTGGAGCACCCCTCGGCACGGCGTAGTCGGCACGGTTTCGCCGTCGACGAAAATTTTCAAAGTCCAAAAACCGGATGCTTATATGGTGGAAAATGGAAAAAAAAGACTATGAGCAGGGACCCTCTGTCACAGCATGCTGTGAAGACCAAATGCCCGTTATGAACCCGGAACCGCATTTGACGCACAACTCCGGCGTTAGCTGCAAACCCGTGAAGGGTAGGGAAACATGTTCAAAGGGTCCAAAAAACCCACCCCGCGTTTGTCGGATGAGTAGCGGTATGAGTCACCCGACACTGGTGCTGAAGCCCAGGCTGGGGTTGAGAGCTCGTTCCCGGCCAGCCGAGGCAGGCCTGTCCGGGGGCCCCCGTTCACCGGTGCGCACGGCACGCCGCTGGAGCACCCCTCGGCACGGCGTAGTCGGCACGGTTTCGCCGTCGACGAAAATTTTCAAAGTCCAAAAAGCGGATGCTTATATGGTGGAAAATGGAAAAAACACTATGAGGAGGGACCCTCTGTCACAGCATGCTGTGAAGACCAAATGCCCGTTATGAACCCTGAACCGCATTTGACGCACAACTCCGGCGTTAGCTGCAAACCCGTGAAGGGTAGGGAAACATTTTCAAAGGGTCCAAAAAACCCACCCCGCGTTTGTCGGATGAGTAGCGGTATGAGGACCCGGGCACCGGGGCACATGAGTTACCCGCTTCCGACGCAAAATTTTCTAAGTCCCAAAAGTGGAAGACCCATTGCCCGTCATGAATAATAACCCGCATTTCACGCACAACTCCGGCGTTAGCCTCAAAACCCGTGAAGGGAGTTAAAAATTTTCGAAGAGTCCAAAATAAAATCCCACCCCGCGTTGGTCGGATGAGTGGCCGTATGAGGACTCGGGCACCAGGGTCCAGGAGCAAGCCGGATCCGACGCATAACCACCGGTGTAGAGGCGAGTCCGTGGAGGGTAGGAAAAAATTTTCAAAGTCCCAAAAAGTCATACGCCGTGTTGGTCCGATTACTGCCCGTATGAAGACCGGGGCACCGGGGGCACTTGCGCAACCCGTTTTGAAAGAATTGTTTCAAATGTCCGAAAAAGTCACACCCCGCGTTTGTCGGACGAGTGGCCGTATGAGGCATTCGACACTGGTGCTGAAGCCCAGGCCGGGGTTGGGAGCTCGTTCCCGGCCAGCCCGGGCAGGCCTGTCCGGGGGTCCCCGTTCATCCGTGCGCACGGCAGGCCGCTGGAGCACCCCTCGGCACGGCCTAGTCGTCACGGTTTCGCCGTCGACGAAAATTTTCTAAGTCCAAAAAGTGGATGCTTATACGGTGGAAAGTGGAAAAAACACTATGAGAGGGACCCTCTCTCTGAAAAGAGAGAGCAAGCGTTTTACGTCTGGACAGTCAAAACTCAAACGGGTGATGATGGACGAGATTCGGCTTGTGTTGGGTTCTGGGACACGTTCCCCGGTTAGGTTTGCCACGAGTTGTTGCCGAACCTGTTGGGAGGGGGAGAACTCCCCCCGAAAATGGGTTAGGAACGGTTCAATGATGGCTTAACCCGGGTTTGTGTCTCCCAGTCTCGAAGAATAGATTCTCTTTGACAAGGGCAGAAATGGCTGGGAACGAATGAAAGAATGGAGAACCGAAAGGCATCGGCACAGTTTATAGTCGCTTTCGAGGCCGGGGGCCTGGTTTTGTTTGGCCTTGCATCTGGGCTCTAGAACAGAAACAAAGGATGGTGTGGTTAATTTTCTCCCGAAGAAAGTTCCGTGGCTGGTATCGGTGGGGTCAAGCCGGGTTGGTGTAACGACTGGGGCGAAGCAGGGTAGAGAGTAGCTGGGCGCCAGAAATGGTTTCCAGTTTGCTCGTCATCTACCCTACTGAAACCTAGAAGTTGGACTGCCCGGTTTGGCGATTCCAAAATCTGGCTAGTTGCGGGGCTGACGCGGGATGGAGGTTTGGCCGAACCGTTTGATGTTGCTGGGCTTAAGCAAAGTGCGGGGAAAAAATAAAGACCGGGACCCTGAGCCTTGAAAGTGAACTGTGAGCGGTAGCGACTGCCCCATAAGTTGTACCTGAAATTCGTTCTCCAGACCGATTCCCTTACCAATCAAAGTGAGCCTACCTTCCCCATTTTTGTCTCGAGGGTTGGGCTTGGCCTGATTACTCACATGTACAAGACAGAGCTCTCGGGCTCTTTCCCATACATACACTGCGAGCTGCGTGCTTTTTCTTGCTGAGAAGGCGCTATGCGGCAAACACTCTTTTGCCCCTCACAGGGTTATTGCGACACGCCTTGAAACGAGGCTGATTGTACGCTCGAAATCCAGCTAGACGAGTCGCCTAGCGACCTGCTTGGAAATCTGTCTTTTGACAAAATAAAAAAGGCTACTTGCCTGTCGTGAAACGGCGAAAAGAGGGTGTGGGGAAGCGGTGTATCAAAAACGGGTTCCTGAGAGCTTTTTGCGTTCCGAGGAATCGTCAGTTTTGAGTCACTTAGCTCCGGCGGAAAGCCATCGCCCCGAGAATGCGCTACCGCGACGAAAGCAAGCCCTTCGGGAAGAGGAACAAAGGGTCGGAGAGCCGTGGAGACGGGAAGCCCCGGAGTCGAGGATCAAAAATGATGAACGAGAGGAAAGCGGTCGAGCTTTTTCTTTTTCGACGGTCTGAAAAAATTCCCTTGAAGAACCCTACCGTGTCACACGCGTGGGGGGACGCAGGACCGAATTTTTTTTTAGGGCTGAAGAGAGAGGGAAGCTTTTTGAGTCGCCAGTACTACGCATCTATTTTTGAGATTCTCCTCTGGGTTCCCTCTTTGCTGGTCACTTTCCGGCTTGGGTGGCCTAAAACCTTTTCGAGGTTGGCTTCGCTTGGTCGTGGGAGCTGTCAGATCTTGGGACGGTGTGCTGGACGCGTGGAACGAACTTAAACGTTCACAACAAGCTACCTGGTTGATCCTGCCAGTAGCATATGCTTGTCTCAAAGATTAAGCCATGCATGTCTAAGTACAAGCCGCTTTGCGGCGAAACCGCGAATGGCTCAATAAATCAGTTATGGTTCCTTAGATCGTACCATCCTACTTGGATAACTGTGGTAATTCTAGAGCTAATACATGCACAATAGCCCTGACCTCACGGAAAGGGTGCTTTTATTAGATCAAAACCAATCGGGTTTCGGCCCGTAGTTTTGGTGACTCTGGATAACTCTTAGCAGATCGCATGGTCTCGCACCGGCGACGCATCTTTCAAATGTCTGCCTTATCAACTGTCGATGGTAGGTTATGCGCCTACCATGGTTGCAACGGGTAACGGGGAATCAGGGTTCGATTCCGGAGAGGGAGCCTGAGAAACGGCTACCACATCCAAGGAAGGCAGCAGGCGCGCAAATTACCCACTCCCGGCACGGGGAGGTAGTGACGAAAAATAACGATACGGGACTCTTCCGAGGCCCCGTGATTGGAATGAGTACACTTTAAATCCTTTAACGAGGACCAATTGGAGGGCAAGTCTGGTGCCAGCAGCCGCGGTAACTCCAGCTCCAATAGCGTATATTAAAGTTGTTGCGGTTAAAAAGCTCGTAGTTGGATTCCGGTCCTGGCCGGGCGGTACCGCCATCGTGCGTGCACTGCCTAGGCGGGACAAATAACCGGACTATCCGGGGTGCTCTTAACTGAGTGTCCTGGGTGGCCGGTACGTTCACTTTGAACAAATTAGAGTGCTCAAAGCAGGTGCTCCGCGCCTGAATATCACAGCATGGAATGATGGAATAGGACCTCGGTCTTATTTTGTTGGTTTTCTGGACCCGAGGTAATGGTTAATAGAGACAGACGGGGGCATTCGTACTGCGACGCTAGAGGTGAAATTCTTGGACCGTCGCAAGACGAACAACTGCGAAAGCATTTGCCAAGAATGTTTTCATTAATCAAGAACGAAAGTTAGAGGTTCGAAGGCGATCAGATACCGCCCTAGTTCTAACCATAAACGATGCCAACTAGCGATCCGCCGGAGTTACTCCCATGACTCGGCGGGCAGCTTCCGGGAAACCAAAGTTTTTGGGTTCCGGGGGAAGTATGGTTGCAAAGCTGAAACTTAAAGGAATTGACGGAAGGGCACCACCAGGAGTGGAGCCTGCGGCTTAATTTGACTCAACACGGGAAACCTCACCAGGCCCGGACACTGGAAGGATTGACAGATTGAGAGCTCTTTCTTGATTCGGTGGGTGGTGGTGCATGGCCGTTCTTAGTTGGTGGAGCGATTTGTCTGGTTAATTCCGATAACGAACGAGACTCTAGCCTGCTAAATAGGCGACGGGTTTTATCCGTCCGTCGCTCTTCTTAGAGGGACAAGCGGCGTCCAGCCGCATGACAAAGAGAGGAATCAGCGTGTTTTCCCTGTCCGAAAGGACCGGGTAACCGCTGAACCTCCTTCGTGGTTGGGATTGGGGACTGCAATGATCCCCATGAACCAGGAATCCCTAGTAGGCGCAAGTCACTAGCTTGCGTCGATTACGTCCCTGCCCTTTGTACACACCGCCCGTCGCTACTACCGATTGAATGATTTAGTGAGGCCTTCGGACGGACTCGCCGGGCGGAGCTTCCGCTTCGCTCCGGCGGGACTGAAAGATGGTCGAACTTGATCCTTTAGAGGAAGTAAAAGTCGTAACAAGGTTTCCGTAGGTGAACCTGCGGAAGGATCATTAACGAACACAATCCAAACCTTATTTTTCGAACCAAGCGAGTTTTGGCTTTGGGATATCCGTAAGGAACCAAAAGTCTTCAAACAAGCAAAGGGGAAAAAGAAATGGCCAATGTGTTTTTTGATAAACCACTCGAACGTTATACAGGGTGTTAAGAAAAAGCCTCGCCACCCGGGAGAGACCTCCGGTCACTCTTGCTTTGTGCTCCTTTTTGGACACAAACGAGTCGCGCGTCCGCCAGGATCCGCGAGGCGTTCCATGGGGTTAGGTCACCGTCCTGGTTTCCTTCTCCCACGGGCGTCTTATTTGAAAATACCTTGGACAAAAAAGATACTGCTTGGTTCGATTTCTTTTGTTTTACTCCACTCGTGAAGAGAGAATGGGAAGGGAAGGGGCTTCCATGACCGTTCAACTTGTTAACGGGACGCAGTCTGGGTACTTTCGAACATGTTCTATGTTTCGGCGAGTACTTGGCCCAAGTCCGGTTTCAAGTTGACGTCTAAGTGTTGCCCCTGGAGACTTTCTCTTCTTCCGACGGGATACAGTAGAAGAAACGTGCCCAAAACGTTCTGTCCGAGAAGAACAAAATCTCGGTTCTAAGAAGACAAATCGTTTGAGAAGCGACAGCATGTCCTTCTGAAAACTTTTTCGTTCTTCTTCACCGAGTCGGTGCGGGAAACCCTGACGGAAGATACCTCGGTCAGGATCAGGGTATGCCGCCGGTTGAACAAATTTTAAAAGGATTTGAAGAAGCTGAAATGTGACCGAAGGGGTTGTACGGTAACGGTGTTTCTTTCGAGACGGTGAAAAGCGTTGTGGGCCTGGATCTAGGGAAACTTTTGAAAAGCCATGTCATTGTGAAGGGAGGATACGGCTTGGATAAGTTAGGCTGGAACCAGGTTGCCCCGCTTGAAGCCGAGGACAAATGAAATCTGTATCAACAACCGCAGATTCTTCTTCATCTCCGCCTTCTCCCAATAAGTGGGGTTTTGAGATGTACCAAAAGTTTGTGCGGAGCGACAGAAAACCATTATTTTCGGCCAAACGGGGAGTGGAGTTTTTTCACGGGAACGTCAAGAGTGAGTAGACCAACTATTTCAAAATGGCAGTCAATCCATCGACTGGAGAATGAACAGAACTGAAACCGGGGAGGGTTCTTTCGCTCCAGTTTGAAGGCTGAGTTGTCACTCGAAAGCTGGTTTTGCTCGTTTCTTGGACGCTTAATTCCGTGTAAAACGGGGTATCCTTTCTCGCAAGGAAACCGCTTCAGGAACAAGGCTTGTGTGTCCGACACTAGGATGGTGCCAAAAATGCAGGGTGAGTAACCAAAGCTATAGCTCTTTTTTGGGCGGGCTGGTTTCTCCGGGGTTCAACTTTACTAAGCGACCAGGGGGGCTTGTTAAAAGGTTGAACTGCTTGAGAAAACTGGCCTCTGAAAAAGACTGTGTGTTTGGGCTAACTTACAGCGGTGGCATTTATTTAAGAGGTACCCGAAAAGTGCTGAGACACTCGGCGGTTCATGAAAGCGTTAGTATATATTGCGAGAAACTTTCTGCGGAGGCTAGTACGTTGAAAGACCCATGGATCTCTTTGAGTTTTGACTCTCTAAACTTCAGGGGGTGGAGGAGTGTCAAGCCCAAAGAACCTGGTGGTCGGAAACCGTGCCGGCCGTGCCAACGAAGGTATGTGATTTAAAGTTATGCGCCACCGAAAAGGCTAAAGTATGTCGCTGTCCGTGTAAGCCTTGTCTCCCTCAAGGAAGAAGGTTTTTCAAAACGGTGTGCAGATAATGCCGATACCTAAACTTTGAAATCGTTGAACTGGTTGCTCGATGAAACCTGGCTGAAACAGAGTAGAAAACGTGGAAGGGTTTGCTTGGTCATACCACATGAGAAAAGGGTTCCAAAATTGCCGTTGTTGCTTGAAATGATGCTCTATGGGGGGAGTTGAGCGTACTTTTCTGGCCTTCAGTAATGATTTCCCGTTTCTTTGCGGGGTTTTGAATAAGCAATCCTTGGCGTTTCTACCGCGTTGAAACCAAAACCAATTTATTAAAAGCATGACCCTGAACGGTGGATCACTCGGCTCGTGGATCGATGAAGAACGCTGCAAAACGCGCTAGAACGTGTGAACTGCAGAACACCGCGATCATCGAAGTTTCGAACGTAAATGGCGGCCCAGCGTTTGCGCTCGGGCTACACCTGTTTGAGGGTCGGAATGTCAATCATTGCCTGAATTCGTGGGAGATGTTAGATTCGCTCTCACCCACGCGGCGATGGGTTGCGTCTCGTGCGTAAAGCAACCCACACACTCTTGTCGTAGCACGTGCTTGGTGAGGTGCTTGGCGGGGTCGTGGGTTGTGTGGCGTGCGTGGCGTTAAATAAAGTTTTCTTAAAACCAAAACAACATAGGAGGCCGACGCAAGATTTAACTTACGCGTGGCTTGGGGTTGCTATGCCTGATCAGGATACTCAAAAGCCTCTTCCGTCGCTGGGGGAGAGCTCCAAGGTCCGGGAAATGTCAGAGCGTTGAAACGCGGCTTGTGTACTCAAGGGAAAGGGTTTTGAAAAATAAACCTGATCCTTGATTTCAAACCGTGATAGTAAACGTTCCGACTGCCTTTCCTCAAAGTTTTGTAACCCCTGAGAAGGTGGGGGGGTGAACGAAACCGTAAAAAGACCCAAGAGTTTCCCGGAGGAGAGATACCTGTCACTGCCCCACTTTGTATGAAGTGGGGTAGTTGTGCTCGCCAGCCCCAAGTATACCAAACACGTTACCAATCTGCCTTTATTGCTCGCACGCAAGTGTGGGTCGGTCCTCGACACAAAACGGGAAGGCAGTGCCTAGAAAAAAGAGACGGCTTGGAGCTTGTTCCAAAAACCCTGAAAGAAACCAAAAGTGGGGACACTTCATTTCTGGAAGACTTCTTTTTCGAGATTCCGTTGCGGGGGAGGCGGAAACGAAAAATAAGGTTGCCTGGATGAGTTTCTGTGGTTTCTTTTTGGGGTGCCTTGAAACTATTCTCCAAAGTGGTTTCATTTTTCTTTGGCTATAGCCCTTGTGAATTCCCCAGCGAGACGATATCAGTCATACTGACCTCAACTCAGGTGAGACGACCCGCTGAACTTAAGCATATCAGTAAGCGGAGGAAAAGAAACTAAAAAGGATTCCCTTAGTAGCGGCGAGCGAACAGGGATAAGCCCAGCACTGAACCTCGTATCTCCGGATACCGAGGAATGTAGTGTTCAGGAGAGAGGTGGTTTGCCTGTCCGGTGTTGTCCAAGTCCCCATGATCGGGGCTAGAGTCCGCAGAGGGTGTCAGGCCCGTAGTGACGCATCGCGACCGTGAACACTTTATCTCCTAAGAGTCGGGTTGCTTGAGAGTGCAGCCCTAAGCGGGAGGTAAACTCCTTCTAAGGCTAAATACCGCCACGAGACCGATAGCAAACAAGTACCGCGAGGGAAAGTTGAAAAGAACTTTGAAGAGAGAGTTCAAGAGTGCGTGAAACCGTTCAGGGGGTTAAACGGGTGGGCCCTCGAAGGTCGAACGGCATCTACTCCCGTTACCTGCATACGAGCCTGCGTCTGGACGAGCTGCATTTTGCGGCCGCCGGGCGTGGTACGCTTGGAGCGTGCAGGGACCGCTAGTTGGATGCCTAGTAGGACTCCGCAACCGGCTGGGCTCGGTCGTCAGACGGGTTTTGAGGATCGGCCCCCTCGTGGGGTTGTATTTTTGAGATTCCCGGCGACCGCTCGGCCGTTTGTACTTGCTCACTGTTCCTCCGGGCGGACGAGCGTTGCGTTTGCCTTCACGGGCGCGGAGCGTTGTCGGTCTGTTCGAGGCTCCGGTGAGAAGCGCGGAGAGTAGGTCGGGTCCCACCCGACCCGTCTTGAAACACGGACCAAGGAGTCTAACATGTGCGCGAGTCGTCGAGTTGTACCAAACTCGAAGGCGAAATGAAAGTAAAGGCTCGGTTTCCGAGCTGAGGGGAGATCCCGTTCTGCTTCTGTAGCGCGGGCGCATCCCCGGGGCGTCTATACTGCGTTGCCAGTGAGACGAACCTAGAGCGTACACGTTGGGACCCGAAAGATGGTGACCTATGCCTGGCCAGGACGAAGCCAGGGGAAACCCTGGTGGAGGTCCGCAGCGATTCTGACGTGCAAATCGATCGTCGGAGTTGGGTATAGGGGCGAAAGACTAATCGAACCATCTAGTAGCTGGTTCCCCCCGAAGTTTCCCTCAGGATAGCTGGTGCTCGCAACAAGACACGGAGTTTCATCCGGTAAAGCGAATGATTAGAGGCCTTGGGGTCGAAACGACCTCAACCTATTCTCAAACTTTCAATGGGTGAGAAGCCCGGCTTAGCCTAAGCGAAGCCGTGGCAGTCGAATCCGAGCGCCCAGTGGGCCACTTTTGGTAAGCAGAACTGGCGCTGTGGGATGAACCAAACGTCTGGTTAAGGCGCCCAAACAACGCACATTCCGGAACCCACAAAAGGAGTTGGTTGCTAAAGACAGCAGGACGGTGGCCATGGAGGTCGGAACCCGCTCAGGAGTGTGTAACAACTCACCTGCCGAAGCAACTAGCCCTTAAAATGGGAGGCGCTATAGCGTTGTGCCTATACCAGACCGCCGGTGGCAGAGCCTGCCCCCTGTAAAGGGGTGCACTGAGGCCCCGGTGAGTAGGGGGGTCGCCGCGGTGAGCGTAGAAGGGTCTGGGCGTAAGCCTGCCTGGAGCCGCCGCTGGTGCAGATCTTGGTGGTAGTAGCAAATACTCCAGAGAGATCCTGGAGGACTGACGTGGAGAAGGGTTTCATGTGAACAGTGGTTGAACATGAGTCAGTCGGTCCTAAGCCGCAGGTGAAATCCGGCCCAGGGAACGGCGCGTCGACTGTTTTGTTACAAAACCTGACGAAGCGCCGCTGGGTTAGGCGAAAGGGAATCCGGTTCTAATTCCGGAACCCGGTTGCGGATACGTCCGAGCTCTCGTAGCTCGTCATGGTAACATGACATGACCCGGAGAAGCTGGCGGGGACCCCGGGAAGAGTTTTCTTTTCTGCTTGAGGGGTCGAGACCCTGGAATTCTGTCGCGGAGCGATAGGGTTTTGACCCCGAAGAGCGCCGCAGGTCTGCGGCGTCCGTGGGTTCTTGCCGGCCCTTGAAAATCCGGGGGAGGGCCACGTGGACTTTCCAACCGGACCGTACCGATATCCGCATCAGGTCTCCAAGGTGAACAGCCTCTAGTCGATAGATGAATGTAGGTAAGGGAAATCGGCAAATTGGATCCGTAACCTCGGGATAAGGATTGGCTCTGAGGGTCGAGGTGGTCGGGCTTGGACGCGAAGCCGGTAGTGCCCACGTGCTGGGCCTGGGCGAGGCCGTTCGCGGTCGAACCCGGTCCCTAGCCTAAGCCACCGGGGGAACGTCCTCGCAGTAGAGTAGGATAGTTTGGGCTTGACCCATTCATGCCTCTCTCTCGGCTGCCAATGAACGACCAACTCAGAACTGGCACGATCCAGGGGAATCCGACTGTCTAATTAAAACAAAGCATTGCGATGGCCGTAAGAGGGTGGTGACGCAATGTGATTTCTGGGGTAGCAATTGATCGATTCCCGCCTCCTCGTGGCGCTACCCCGGGATAGCCTCAAAGAAATTTGACGGTAAAGCTAAGAGGAATTGATCACACCGTGGCGAAAGTCATCAGCCACAGCTGCAGGTTGTCATTTTAAAGTGCCTATCGGTGAGTTATTCGAAAGAAGCCACCCGTTAACTTTTCAGATGGCTGAAAGGTGCAGCAAAGAGAAGTCGGTCTCCAGAGGAGCCGAAGGGTTAAACACCCCTCCAAGTGGGAGGAATGTTTGCGAATTGTGTGGGAAGGAGTTTCAGAAGCCTGTTGGGTTGTCACTCCATAAACGCAAGATCCATCCAGCTGAATACCATGCCGCAGCTGAGTCGGCTCATGCAAGACCTAAGAAAATGAGATGGTCCGATGAAGATCTTTACTTATTGGCGAAGAAGGAGGCGGAGATCATCCTGAACGGTGGGATCCGCTTTATCAACAAGGAACTGATTGAGTTCTTTCCTGGCAAGACAATCGATCAGATCAAGGGTCAACGTCGAGAAACTACTTACAAGAACTTAGTCGAATCTATTAGAGTAGATTTGCTCAAAGAGACCGAGCCAGTCCCGATAGTCCTCCCCTCCCGTATCCCTCCTTGTGAGATAAACGCTTGGCTTGACTTTCTTTTAGCACTGCCTAAAACTAAAAACAATTTTCAGGAAGACAGACTTGATTTGCTTATTATAGAAGCTCAGAAGGGGTCCGTGGTGATTGATGATTTCAATCAATACATAAAGGAGGTCCTAGTCACTAATAAGGAGTCTAGTCAGCGTTGTTCTCAAAAATCCCTACCTCAACCCAAGACCTCACGCGAAAAAAGAGACCGCGAATATGCCCGTGTACAAAACTTTTATCGAAAGAACAGACCTGCATGCATCAATTCAATATTGGATGCCAATACGAATACCAATGTAGAGATTCCAGGAATGGAAAAGTTTTGGAAGGATATATTTGAGGCTGAGTCTCCCCCGGATAATGAACCTACAAGCTTGGTAGTTAGTGAGGATCCCAAGGATATTTGGAAATGGGTTTCTTTCTACGAAATGGGTCAGAACTATCCAGATATGTCGTCAGCTCCCGGAATCGATGGAATCACTGCACGATCTCTACGTATAATGCCTCCACGGGTGCTTAATAAGATTTTGAATCTTATGATGTGCATGGAAGACCTGCCAGATTCCTTTAAAAGGCATAGAACAGTGTTGATTCCTAAGATCGTAAATCCATCGACTCCTGGCGACTTTCGACCTATTACGATCTCCTCAATTATAGTTCGGCAACTAAATAAGATCATTGCTTCTCGTTTAACATTGGGAATCCCAATCAATGCCTCCCAGAAAGCCTTTCGCCAGATTGACGGTTGCGCGGAAAATGTTTTCCTGTTGGACTTTATGCTCCGTGACTCTAGAAAGAACATCAAGTCACTGTCGATGGCTTCTGTTGACATAAGGAAAGCATTTGACAGTGTGTCGCATGAATCGATTTTCAGAGCAATTCGCGGGGCCCGATGCCCAGAAAACTTTTTAAACTATGTCAGGAACAGTTATAGCGGCTGTACCACCCAATTAGCAGTTGGTGGAACAACACGACCATCCTTAATCGAAATGCGTAGAGGTGTTAAACAGGGAGATCCCCTATCTCCAGTCCTGTTTAATCTTATTATAAACGAAATAATTCGTAAACTACCTACCTCAATTGGCTATCCTATAAGCAAAGAGATTAATATTAACTGCATCGCTTACGCTGATGACTTGATTCTCATTGCCAACACGCGTGCTGGCCTTAAATCTCTGCTTGAGATTTTGAACGTGGAGCTGCCCAAGAGGGGCCTCAGTTTGAACCCCGACAAATGTTTTGGTCTTTCGGTCACAGCAATTGGTAAAGCTAAAAAGACCTACGTTAGCGCGGCTGACCAATTGGACCTAGACGGAGTGTTCATTAAGAACCTAAGTGTTTTGGAGTCATGGACGTACCTGGGAGTTGAATTCTCTCATGTGGGCCGCTCCAACAGCTTCTGTCCTGA
>JAKZAN010000001.1:13925250-13932750 GCA_023053545.1 Lepidurus packardi
GAGGCACAACCACCGGTGTAGCGGCGGGTCCGTGGAGGGTAGGAAAAAATTTTCAAAGTCCCAAAAAGTCACACGTCGTGTTGGTCCGATTATTGCCCGTATGAGGACCGGGGCACCGGGGGCACATGCGCAACCCGTTTTGAAAAAATTGTTTAAAAACTCCGAAAAAGTCACACGCCGCGTTTGTCGGATGAGTGGCCGTATGAGGCACCCGGCACAGGTGCTGAAGCCCAGGCCGGGGTTGGGAGCTCGTTCCCGGGCAGGCCTGTCCGGGGGTCTCCATTCACCGGTGCGGACGGCACGCCGCTGGAGCACCCCTCGGCACGGCGTAGTCGGCACGGTTTCGCCGTCGACGAAAATTTTCAAAGTCCAAAAACCGGATGCTTATATGGTGGAAAATGGAAAAAAAAGACTATGAGCAGGGACCCTCTGTCACAGCATGCTGTGAAGACCAAATGCCCGTTATGAACCCGGAACCGCATTTGACGCACAACTCCGGCGTTAGCTGCAAACCCGTGAAGGGTAGGGAAACATGTTCAAAGGGTCCAAAAAACCCACCCCGCGTTTGTCGGATGAGTAGCGGTATGAGTCACCCGACACTGGTGCTGAAGCCCAGGCTGGGGTTGAGAGCTCGTTCCCGGCCAGCCGAGGCAGGCCTGTCCGGGGGCCCCCGTTCACCGGTGCGCACGGCACGCCGCTGGAGCACCCCTCGGCACGGCGTAGTCGGCACGGTTTCGCCGTCGACGAAAATTTTCAAAGTCCAAAAAGCGGATGCTTATATGGTGGAAAATGGAAAAAACACTATGAGGAGGGACCCTCTGTCACAGCATGCTGTGAAGACCAAATGCCCGTTATGAACCCTGAACCGCATTTGACGCACAACTCCGGCGTTAGCTGCAAACCCGTGAAGGGTAGGGAAACATTTTCAAAGGGTCCAAAAAACCCACCCCGCGTTTGTCGGATGAGTAGCGGTATGAGGACCCGGGCACCGGGGCACATGAGTTACCCGCTTCCGACGCAAAATTTTCTAAGTCCCAAAAGTGGAAGACCCATTGCCCGTCATGAATAATAACCCGCATTTCACGCACAACTCCGGCGTTAGCCTCAAAACCCGTGAAGGGAGTTAAAAATTTTCGAAGAGTCCAAAATAAAATCCCACCCCGCGTTGGTCGGATGAGTGGCCGTATGAGGACTCGGGCACCAGGGTCCAGGAGCAAGCCGGATCCGACGCATAACCACCGGTGTAGAGGCGAGTCCGTGGAGGGTAGGAAAAAATTTTCAAAGTCCCAAAAAGTCATACGCCGTGTTGGTCCGATTACTGCCCGTATGAAGACCGGGGCACCGGGGGCACTTGCGCAACCCGTTTTGAAAGAATTGTTTCAAATGTCCGAAAAAGTCACACCCCGCGTTTGTCGGACGAGTGGCCGTATGAGGCATTCGACACTGGTGCTGAAGCCCAGGCCGGGGTTGGGAGCTCGTTCCCGGCCAGCCCGGGCAGGCCTGTCCGGGGGTCCCCGTTCATCCGTGCGCACGGCAGGCCGCTGGAGCACCCCTCGGCACGGCCTAGTCGTCACGGTTTCGCCGTCGACGAAAATTTTCTAAGTCCAAAAAGTGGATGCTTATACGGTGGAAAGTGGAAAAAACACTATGAGAGGGACCCTCTCTCTGAAAAGAGAGAGCAAGCGTTTTACGTCTGGACAGTCAAAACTCAAACGGGTGATGATGGACGAGATTCGGCTTGTGTTGGGTTCTGGGACACGTTCCCCGGTTAGGTTTGCCACGAGTTGTTGCCGAACCTGTTGGGAGGGGGAGAACTCCCCCCGAAAATGGGTTAGGAACGGTTCAATGATGGCTTAACCCGGGTTTGTGTCTCCCAGTCTCGAAGAATAGATTCTCTTTGACAAGGGCAGAAATGGCTGGGAACGAATGAAAGAATGGAGAACCGAAAGGCATCGGCACAGTTTATAGTCGCTTTCGAGGCCGGGGGCCTGGTTTTGTTTGGCCTTGCATCTGGGCTCTAGAACAGAAACAAAGGATGGTGTGGTTAATTTTCTCCCGAAGAAAGTTCCGTGGCTGGTATCGGTGGGGTCAAGCCGGGTTGGTGTAACGACTGGGGCGAAGCAGGGTAGAGAGTAGCTGGGCGCCAGAAATGGTTTCCAGTTTGCTCGTCATCTACCCTACTGAAACCTAGAAGTTGGACTGCCCGGTTTGGCGATTCCAAAATCTGGCTAGTTGCGGGGCTGACGCGGGATGGAGGTTTGGCCGAACCGTTTGATGTTGCTGGGCTTAAGCAAAGTGCGGGGAAAAAATAAAGACCGGGACCCTGAGCCTTGAAAGTGAACTGTGAGCGGTAGCGACTGCCCCATAAGTTGTACCTGAAATTCGTTCTCCAGACCGATTCCCTTACCAATCAAAGTGAGCCTACCTTCCCCATTTTTGTCTCGAGGGTTGGGCTTGGCCTGATTACTCACATGTACAAGACAGAGCTCTCGGGCTCTTTCCCATACATACACTGCGAGCTGCGTGCTTTTTCTTGCTGAGAAGGCGCTATGCGGCAAACACTCTTTTGCCCCTCACAGGGTTATTGCGACACGCCTTGAAACGAGGCTGATTGTACGCTCGAAATCCAGCTAGACGAGTCGCCTAGCGACCTGCTTGGAAATCTGTCTTTTGACAAAATAAAAAAGGCTACTTGCCTGTCGTGAAACGGCGAAAAGAGGGTGTGGGGAAGCGGTGTATCAAAAACGGGTTCCTGAGAGCTTTTTGCGTTCCGAGGAATCGTCAGTTTTGAGTCACTTAGCTCCGGCGGAAAGCCATCGCCCCGAGAATGCGCTACCGCGACGAAAGCAAGCCCTTCGGGAAGAGGAACAAAGGGTCGGAGAGCCGTGGAGACGGGAAGCCCCGGAGTCGAGGATCAAAAATGATGAACGAGAGGAAAGCGGTCGAGCTTTTTCTTTTTCGACGGTCTGAAAAAATTCCCTTGAAGAACCCTACCGTGTCACACGCGTGGGGGGACGCAGGACCGAATTTTTTTTTAGGGCTGAAGAGAGAGGGAAGCTTTTTGAGTCGCCAGTACTACGCATCTATTTTTGAGATTCTCCTCTGGGTTCCCTCTTTGCTGGTCACTTTCCGGCTTGGGTGGCCTAAAACCTTTTCGAGGTTGGCTTCGCTTGGTCGTGGGAGCTGTCAGATCTTGGGACGGTGTGCTGGACGCGTGGAACGAACTTAAACGTTCACAACAAGCTACCTGGTTGATCCTGCCAGTAGCATATGCTTGTCTCAAAGATTAAGCCATGCATGTCTAAGTACAAGCCGCTTTGCGGCGAAACCGCGAATGGCTCAATAAATCAGTTATGGTTCCTTAGATCGTACCATCCTACTTGGATAACTGTGGTAATTCTAGAGCTAATACATGCACAATAGCCCTGACCTCACGGAAAGGGTGCTTTTATTAGATCAAAACCAATCGGGTTTCGGCCCGTAGTTTTGGTGACTCTGGATAACTCTTAGCAGATCGCATGGTCTCGCACCGGCGACGCATCTTTCAAATGTCTGCCTTATCAACTGTCGATGGTAGGTTATGCGCCTACCATGGTTGCAACGGGTAACGGGGAATCAGGGTTCGATTCCGGAGAGGGAGCCTGAGAAACGGCTACCACATCCAAGGAAGGCAGCAGGCGCGCAAATTACCCACTCCCGGCACGGGGAGGTAGTGACGAAAAATAACGATACGGGACTCTTCCGAGGCCCCGTGATTGGAATGAGTACACTTTAAATCCTTTAACGAGGACCAATTGGAGGGCAAGTCTGGTGCCAGCAGCCGCGGTAACTCCAGCTCCAATAGCGTATATTAAAGTTGTTGCGGTTAAAAAGCTCGTAGTTGGATTCCGGTCCTGGCCGGGCGGTACCGCCATCGTGCGTGCACTGCCTAGGCGGGACAAATAACCGGACTATCCGGGGTGCTCTTAACTGAGTGTCCTGGGTGGCCGGTACGTTCACTTTGAACAAATTAGAGTGCTCAAAGCAGGTGCTCCGCGCCTGAATATCACAGCATGGAATGATGGAATAGGACCTCGGTCTTATTTTGTTGGTTTTCTGGACCCGAGGTAATGGTTAATAGAGACAGACGGGGGCATTCGTACTGCGACGCTAGAGGTGAAATTCTTGGACCGTCGCAAGACGAACAACTGCGAAAGCATTTGCCAAGAATGTTTTCATTAATCAAGAACGAAAGTTAGAGGTTCGAAGGCGATCAGATACCGCCCTAGTTCTAACCATAAACGATGCCAACTAGCGATCCGCCGGAGTTACTCCCATGACTCGGCGGGCAGCTTCCGGGAAACCAAAGTTTTTGGGTTCCGGGGGAAGTATGGTTGCAAAGCTGAAACTTAAAGGAATTGACGGAAGGGCACCACCAGGAGTGGAGCCTGCGGCTTAATTTGACTCAACACGGGAAACCTCACCAGGCCCGGACACTGGAAGGATTGACAGATTGAGAGCTCTTTCTTGATTCGGTGGGTGGTGGTGCATGGCCGTTCTTAGTTGGTGGAGCGATTTGTCTGGTTAATTCCGATAACGAACGAGACTCTAGCCTGCTAAATAGGCGACGGGTTTTATCCGTCCGTCGCTCTTCTTAGAGGGACAAGCGGCGTCCAGCCGCATGACAAAGAGAGGAATCAGCGTGTTTTCCCTGTCCGAAAGGACCGGGTAACCGCTGAACCTCCTTCGTGGTTGGGATTGGGGACTGCAATGATCCCCATGAACCAGGAATCCCTAGTAGGCGCAAGTCACTAGCTTGCGTCGATTACGTCCCTGCCCTTTGTACACACCGCCCGTCGCTACTACCGATTGAATGATTTAGTGAGGCCTTCGGACGGACTCGCCGGGCGGAGCTTCCGCTTCGCTCCGGCGGGACTGAAAGATGGTCGAACTTGATCCTTTAGAGGAAGTAAAAGTCGTAACAAGGTTTCCGTAGGTGAACCTGCGGAAGGATCATTAACGAACACAATCCAAACCTTATTTTTCGAACCAAGCGAGTTTTGGCTTTGGGATATCCGTAAGGAACCAAAAGTCTTCAAACAAGCAAAGGGGAAAAAGAAATGGCCAATGTGTTTTTTGATAAACCACTCGAACGTTATACAGGGTGTTAAGAAAAAGCCTCGCCACCCGGGAGAGACCTCCGGTCACTCTTGCTTTGTGCTCCTTTTTGGACACAAACGAGTCGCGCGTCCGCCAGGATCCGCGAGGCGTTCCATGGGGTTAGGTCACCGTCCTGGTTTCCTTCTCCCACGGGCGTCTTATTTGAAAATACCTTGGACAAAAAAGATACTGCTTGGTTCGATTTCTTTTGTTTTACTCCACTCGTGAAGAGAGAATGGGAAGGGAAGGGGCTTCCATGACCGTTCAACTTGTTAACGGGACGCAGTCTGGGTACTTTCGAACATGTTCTATGTTTCGGCGAGTACTTGGCCCAAGTCCGGTTTCAAGTTGACGTCTAAGTGTTGCCCCTGGAGACTTTCTCTTCTTCCGACGGGATACAGTAGAAGAAACGTGCCCAAAACGTTCTGTCCGAGAAGAACAAAATCTCGGTTCTAAGAAGACAAATCGTTTGAGAAGCGACAGCATGTCCTTCTGAAAACTTTTTCGTTCTTCTTCACCGAGTCGGTGCGGGAAACCCTGACGGAAGATACCTCGGTCAGGATCAGGGTATGCCGCCGGTTGAACAAATTTTAAAAGGATTTGAAGAAGCTGAAATGTGACCGAAGGGGTTGTACGGTAACGGTGTTTCTTTCGAGACGGTGAAAAGCGTTGTGGGCCTGGATCTAGGGAAACTTTTGAAAAGCCATGTCATTGTGAAGGGAGGATACGGCTTGGATAAGTTAGGCTGGAACCAGGTTGCCCCGCTTGAAGCCGAGGACAAATGAAATCTGTATCAACAACCGCAGATTCTTCTTCATCTCCGCCTTCTCCCAATAAGTGGGGTTTTGAGATGTACCAAAAGTTTGTGCGGAGCGACAGAAAACCATTATTTTCGGCCAAACGGGGAGTGGAGTTTTTTCACGGGAACGTCAAGAGTGAGTAGACCAACTATTTCAAAATGGCAGTCAATCCATCGACTGGAGAATGAACAGAACTGAAACCGGGGAGGGTTCTTTCGCTCCAGTTTGAAGGCTGAGTTGTCACTCGAAAGCTGGTTTTGCTCGTTTCTTGGACGCTTAATTCCGTGTAAAACGGGGTATCCTTTCTCGCAAGGAAACCGCTTCAGGAACAAGGCTTGTGTGTCCGACACTAGGATGGTGCCAAAAATGCAGGGTGAGTAACCAAAGCTATAGCTCTTTTTTGGGCGGGCTGGTTTCTCCGGGGTTCAACTTTACTAAGCGACCAGGGGGGCTTGTTAAAAGGTTGAACTGCTTGAGAAAACTGGCCTCTGAAAAAGACTGTGTGTTTGGGCTAACTTACAGCGGTGGCATTTATTTAAGAGGTACCCGAAAAGTGCTGAGACACTCGGCGGTTCATGAAAGCGTTAGTATATATTGCGAGAAACTTTCTGCGGAGGCTAGTACGTTGAAAGACCCATGGATCTCTTTGAGTTTTGACTCTCTAAACTTCAGGGGGTGGAGGAGTGTCAAGCCCAAAGAACCTGGTGGTCGGAAACCGTGCCGGCCGTGCCAACGAAGGTATGTGATTTAAAGTTATGCGCCACCGAAAAGGCTAAAGTATGTCGCTGTCCGTGTAAGCCTTGTCTCCCTCAAGGAAGAAGGTTTTTCAAAACGGTGTGCAGATAATGCCGATACCTAAACTTTGAAATCGTTGAACTGGTTGCTCGATGAAACCTGGCTGAAACAGAGTAGAAAACGTGGAAGGGTTTGCTTGGTCATACCACATGAGAAAAGGGTTCCAAAATTGCCGTTGTTGCTTGAAATGATGCTCTATGGGGGGAGTTGAGCGTACTTTTCTGGCCTTCAGTAATGATTTCCCGTTTCTTTGCGGGGTTTTGAATAAGCAATCCTTGGCGTTTCTACCGCGTTGAAACCAAAACCAATTTATTAAAAGCATGACCCTGAACGGTGGATCACTCGGCTCGTGGATCGATGAAGAACGCTGCAAAACGCGCTAGAACGTGTGAACTGCAGAACACCGCGATCATCGAAGTTTCGAACGTAAATGGCGGCCCAGCGTTTGCGCTCGGGCTACACCTGTTTGAGGGTCGGAATGTCAATCATTGCCTGAATTCGTGGGAGATGTTAGATTCGCTCTCACCCACGCGGCGATGGGTTGCGTCTCGTGCGTAAAGCAACCCACACACTCTTGTCGTAGCACGTGCTTGGTGAGGTGCTTGGCGGGGTCGTGGGTTGTGTGGCGTGCGTGGCGTTAAATAAAGTTTTCTTAAAACCAAAACAACATAGGAGGCCGACGCAAGATTTAACTTACGCGTGGCTTGGGGTTGCTATGCCTGATCAGGATACTCAAAAGCCTCTTCCGTCGCTGGGGGAGAGCTCC
>JAKZAN010000001.1:13937750-13952750 GCA_023053545.1 Lepidurus packardi
AAGCGCGAAGGCGTAGCGCTAGTTACGGCCTGTTGCTCGACTCAAACTACCATTGAGCTGAGGCTTCTAACCGGGACTCGTCTGATGACTCCGGCTAGAAGCTATCTCGCTCGCTAGAAGCTGGACTGTTCTTAAAAAAAAAAAAGAAAAGGCTCAACATTGTTTGGTGTTTGTGCAAGGCTTTAATAAATAAAAAGGAAAGGCTTAACTTCGT
The DNA here is from genome assembly GCA_023053545.1 of Lepidurus packardi. Classification (NCBI taxonomy): domain Eukaryota; kingdom Metazoa; phylum Arthropoda; class Branchiopoda; order Notostraca; family Triopsidae; genus Lepidurus; species Lepidurus packardi. The sequence goes on from JAKZAN010000001.1 coordinate 13,937,965, forward strand.
TTTGTGTCTGGCTCAAGGCTTGAACAAATAAAAAGAAACCAACCCAAAAAAAGGCTAAAAATGCGTTGCAGAGAGAGCTGGAGAGAGGACCGCCGTGCTTGACTGCCGCCACCAGAATGCGAGAGCAGTCTAAGCCTGCGCCGTGTTATAACACGCAAAGGGAAAATGAAAAGAGATACACCATTTCTTCGAGTATGGGAAAAGCCGGTAGAACAACTGCTTTTAGTCAAATCAAACAGGAAAAAATCGTTTTAAAAATTTTTTAATTTAAAAGATGCAAGAATTTTGCAAGAAAAACTAAAACACAGCGAAAAGGAAAAGAGATACATATAGTCTTTGAGCGTGGGAAAAGCCGTTAGAAAAACTGCTTTTAGTCCAACCAATATGTAGTTTGTAGAATTTTTCAATTTTAAAAATGCAAGAGCTTTCAGAAAAACTAACACAGCGAAAAGGAAAAGAGATACATATAGTCTTTGAGCGTGGGAAAAGCCGTTAGAAAAACTGCTTTTAGTCCAACCAATATGTAGTTTGTAGAATTTTTCAATTTTAAAAATGCAAGAGCTTTCAGAAAAACTAACACAGCGAAAAGGAAAAGAGATACATATAGTCTTTGAGCGTGGGAAAAGCCGTTAGAAAAACTGCTTTTAGTCCAACCAATATGTAGTTTGTAGAATTTTTCAATTTTAAAAATGCAAGAGCTTTCAGAAAAACTAACACAGCGAAAAGGAAAAGAGATACATATAGTCTTTGAGCGTGGGAAAAGCCGTTAGAAAAACTGCTTTTAGTCCAACCAATATGTAGTTTGTAGAATTTTTCAATTTTAAAAATGCAAGAGCTTTCAGAAAAACTAACACAGCGAAAAGGAAAAGAGATACATATAGTCTTTGAGCGTGGGAAAAGCCGTTAGAAGAACTGCTTTTAGTCAAACCAATCAGTAGTTTGTAGAATTTTTCGATTTAAAAAATGCAAAAGTTTTTCAAGAGCTTTCAGAAAAACTAACACAGCGAAAAGAAAAAGAGATACATCTATTCTTTGAGCGTGGGAAAAGCCGTTAGAACAACTGCTTTTAGTCAAAACCAAATATACCGACGGCTTTCCAGTGCAGAAAAACAAGTTCAAACTTTGGGATGTTAACGTCTGGAAAAATAGAACCAAGCCTACTATGAGGAGGCCTAATGCCCATCACGAATCCTATTTCGCTTTTGACGTACAACCAACCCGTGTAGCAGCAGGTCCGTGGAGGATAGGAAAAATTTTCAAAGGGTAAAAGAAAAAAAAAAAACACCCCGCGTTTGTCGGATGAGCGGCCGTATGAGGACTCGGGCACCGGGGCCAAGGAGCAACCCGCTTCCGACGCAATATTTTCTAAGTCCCAAAAGTGGAAGAACCATTGCTTGTCATGAACAATAAACCGCATTTGATGCACAACTCCGGCGTTAGCCTCAAAACCCGTGAAGGGGAATTAAAAATTTTCGAAGAATCCAAAATATATCCCACCCCGCGTTTGTCGGATGAGTGGCGGTATGAGGACTCGGGCACCGGGGCCTAGGAGCAACCCGCTTCCGAGGCACAACCACCGGTGTAGCGGCGGGTCCGTGGAGGGTAGGAAAAAATTTTCAAAGTCCCAAAAAGTCACACGTCGTGTTGGTCCGATTATTGCCCGTATGAGGACCGGGGCACCGGGGGCACATGCGCAACCCGTTTTGAAAAAATTGTTTAAAAACTCCGAAAAAGTCACACGCCGCGTTTGTCGGATGAGTGGCCGTATGAGGCACCCGGCACAGGTGCTGAAGCCCAGGCCGGGGTTGGGAGCTCGTTCCCGGGCAGGCCTGTCCGGGGGTCTCCATTCACCGGTGCGGACGGCACGCCGCTGGAGCACCCCTCGGCACGGCGTAGTCGGCACGGTTTCGCCGTCGACGAAAATTTTCAAAGTCCAAAAACCGGATGCTTATATGGTGGAAAATGGAAAAAAAAGACTATGAGCAGGGACCCTCTGTCACAGCATGCTGTGAAGACCAAATGCCCGTTATGAACCCGGAACCGCATTTGACGCACAACTCCGGCGTTAGCTGCAAACCCGTGAAGGGTAGGGAAACATGTTCAAAGGGTCCAAAAAACCCACCCCGCGTTTGTCGGATGAGTAGCGGTATGAGTCACCCGACACTGGTGCTGAAGCCCAGGCTGGGGTTGAGAGCTCGTTCCCGGCCAGCCGAGGCAGGCCTGTCCGGGGGCCCCCGTTCACCGGTGCGCACGGCACGCCGCTGGAGCACCCCTCGGCACGGCGTAGTCGGCACGGTTTCGCCGTCGACGAAAATTTTCAAAGTCCAAAAAGCGGATGCTTATATGGTGGAAAATGGAAAAAACACTATGAGGAGGGACCCTCTGTCACAGCATGCTGTGAAGACCAAATGCCCGTTATGAACCCTGAACCGCATTTGACGCACAACTCCGGCGTTAGCTGCAAACCCGTGAAGGGTAGGGAAACATTTTCAAAGGGTCCAAAAAACCCACCCCGCGTTTGTCGGATGAGTAGCGGTATGAGGACCCGGGCACCGGGGCACATGAGTTACCCGCTTCCGACGCAAAATTTTCTAAGTCCCAAAAGTGGAAGACCCATTGCCCGTCATGAATAATAACCCGCATTTCACGCACAACTCCGGCGTTAGCCTCAAAACCCGTGAAGGGAGTTAAAAATTTTCGAAGAGTCCAAAATAAAATCCCACCCCGCGTTGGTCGGATGAGTGGCCGTATGAGGACTCGGGCACCAGGGTCCAGGAGCAAGCCGGATCCGACGCATAACCACCGGTGTAGAGGCGAGTCCGTGGAGGGTAGGAAAAAATTTTCAAAGTCCCAAAAAGTCATACGCCGTGTTGGTCCGATTACTGCCCGTATGAAGACCGGGGCACCGGGGGCACTTGCGCAACCCGTTTTGAAAGAATTGTTTCAAATGTCCGAAAAAGTCACACCCCGCGTTTGTCGGACGAGTGGCCGTATGAGGCATTCGACACTGGTGCTGAAGCCCAGGCCGGGGTTGGGAGCTCGTTCCCGGCCAGCCCGGGCAGGCCTGTCCGGGGGTCCCCGTTCATCCGTGCGCACGGCAGGCCGCTGGAGCACCCCTCGGCACGGCCTAGTCGTCACGGTTTCGCCGTCGACGAAAATTTTCTAAGTCCAAAAAGTGGATGCTTATACGGTGGAAAGTGGAAAAAACACTATGAGAGGGACCCTCTCTCTGAAAAGAGAGAGCAAGCGTTTTACGTCTGGACAGTCAAAACTCAAACGGGTGATGATGGACGAGATTCGGCTTGTGTTGGGTTCTGGGACACGTTCCCCGGTTAGGTTTGCCACGAGTTGTTGCCGAACCTGTTGGGAGGGGGAGAACTCCCCCCGAAAATGGGTTAGGAACGGTTCAATGATGGCTTAACCCGGGTTTGTGTCTCCCAGTCTCGAAGAATAGATTCTCTTTGACAAGGGCAGAAATGGCTGGGAACGAATGAAAGAATGGAGAACCGAAAGGCATCGGCACAGTTTATAGTCGCTTTCGAGGCCGGGGGCCTGGTTTTGTTTGGCCTTGCATCTGGGCTCTAGAACAGAAACAAAGGATGGTGTGGTTAATTTTCTCCCGAAGAAAGTTCCGTGGCTGGTATCGGTGGGGTCAAGCCGGGTTGGTGTAACGACTGGGGCGAAGCAGGGTAGAGAGTAGCTGGGCGCCAGAAATGGTTTCCAGTTTGCTCGTCATCTACCCTACTGAAACCTAGAAGTTGGACTGCCCGGTTTGGCGATTCCAAAATCTGGCTAGTTGCGGGGCTGACGCGGGATGGAGGTTTGGCCGAACCGTTTGATGTTGCTGGGCTTAAGCAAAGTGCGGGGAAAAAATAAAGACCGGGACCCTGAGCCTTGAAAGTGAACTGTGAGCGGTAGCGACTGCCCCATAAGTTGTACCTGAAATTCGTTCTCCAGACCGATTCCCTTACCAATCAAAGTGAGCCTACCTTCCCCATTTTTGTCTCGAGGGTTGGGCTTGGCCTGATTACTCACATGTACAAGACAGAGCTCTCGGGCTCTTTCCCATACATACACTGCGAGCTGCGTGCTTTTTCTTGCTGAGAAGGCGCTATGCGGCAAACACTCTTTTGCCCCTCACAGGGTTATTGCGACACGCCTTGAAACGAGGCTGATTGTACGCTCGAAATCCAGCTAGACGAGTCGCCTAGCGACCTGCTTGGAAATCTGTCTTTTGACAAAATAAAAAAGGCTACTTGCCTGTCGTGAAACGGCGAAAAGAGGGTGTGGGGAAGCGGTGTATCAAAAACGGGTTCCTGAGAGCTTTTTGCGTTCCGAGGAATCGTCAGTTTTGAGTCACTTAGCTCCGGCGGAAAGCCATCGCCCCGAGAATGCGCTACCGCGACGAAAGCAAGCCCTTCGGGAAGAGGAACAAAGGGTCGGAGAGCCGTGGAGACGGGAAGCCCCGGAGTCGAGGATCAAAAATGATGAACGAGAGGAAAGCGGTCGAGCTTTTTCTTTTTCGACGGTCTGAAAAAATTCCCTTGAAGAACCCTACCGTGTCACACGCGTGGGGGGACGCAGGACCGAATTTTTTTTTAGGGCTGAAGAGAGAGGGAAGCTTTTTGAGTCGCCAGTACTACGCATCTATTTTTGAGATTCTCCTCTGGGTTCCCTCTTTGCTGGTCACTTTCCGGCTTGGGTGGCCTAAAACCTTTTCGAGGTTGGCTTCGCTTGGTCGTGGGAGCTGTCAGATCTTGGGACGGTGTGCTGGACGCGTGGAACGAACTTAAACGTTCACAACAAGCTACCTGGTTGATCCTGCCAGTAGCATATGCTTGTCTCAAAGATTAAGCCATGCATGTCTAAGTACAAGCCGCTTTGCGGCGAAACCGCGAATGGCTCAATAAATCAGTTATGGTTCCTTAGATCGTACCATCCTACTTGGATAACTGTGGTAATTCTAGAGCTAATACATGCACAATAGCCCTGACCTCACGGAAAGGGTGCTTTTATTAGATCAAAACCAATCGGGTTTCGGCCCGTAGTTTTGGTGACTCTGGATAACTCTTAGCAGATCGCATGGTCTCGCACCGGCGACGCATCTTTCAAATGTCTGCCTTATCAACTGTCGATGGTAGGTTATGCGCCTACCATGGTTGCAACGGGTAACGGGGAATCAGGGTTCGATTCCGGAGAGGGAGCCTGAGAAACGGCTACCACATCCAAGGAAGGCAGCAGGCGCGCAAATTACCCACTCCCGGCACGGGGAGGTAGTGACGAAAAATAACGATACGGGACTCTTCCGAGGCCCCGTGATTGGAATGAGTACACTTTAAATCCTTTAACGAGGACCAATTGGAGGGCAAGTCTGGTGCCAGCAGCCGCGGTAACTCCAGCTCCAATAGCGTATATTAAAGTTGTTGCGGTTAAAAAGCTCGTAGTTGGATTCCGGTCCTGGCCGGGCGGTACCGCCATCGTGCGTGCACTGCCTAGGCGGGACAAATAACCGGACTATCCGGGGTGCTCTTAACTGAGTGTCCTGGGTGGCCGGTACGTTCACTTTGAACAAATTAGAGTGCTCAAAGCAGGTGCTCCGCGCCTGAATATCACAGCATGGAATGATGGAATAGGACCTCGGTCTTATTTTGTTGGTTTTCTGGACCCGAGGTAATGGTTAATAGAGACAGACGGGGGCATTCGTACTGCGACGCTAGAGGTGAAATTCTTGGACCGTCGCAAGACGAACAACTGCGAAAGCATTTGCCAAGAATGTTTTCATTAATCAAGAACGAAAGTTAGAGGTTCGAAGGCGATCAGATACCGCCCTAGTTCTAACCATAAACGATGCCAACTAGCGATCCGCCGGAGTTACTCCCATGACTCGGCGGGCAGCTTCCGGGAAACCAAAGTTTTTGGGTTCCGGGGGAAGTATGGTTGCAAAGCTGAAACTTAAAGGAATTGACGGAAGGGCACCACCAGGAGTGGAGCCTGCGGCTTAATTTGACTCAACACGGGAAACCTCACCAGGCCCGGACACTGGAAGGATTGACAGATTGAGAGCTCTTTCTTGATTCGGTGGGTGGTGGTGCATGGCCGTTCTTAGTTGGTGGAGCGATTTGTCTGGTTAATTCCGATAACGAACGAGACTCTAGCCTGCTAAATAGGCGACGGGTTTTATCCGTCCGTCGCTCTTCTTAGAGGGACAAGCGGCGTCCAGCCGCATGACAAAGAGAGGAATCAGCGTGTTTTCCCTGTCCGAAAGGACCGGGTAACCGCTGAACCTCCTTCGTGGTTGGGATTGGGGACTGCAATGATCCCCATGAACCAGGAATCCCTAGTAGGCGCAAGTCACTAGCTTGCGTCGATTACGTCCCTGCCCTTTGTACACACCGCCCGTCGCTACTACCGATTGAATGATTTAGTGAGGCCTTCGGACGGACTCGCCGGGCGGAGCTTCCGCTTCGCTCCGGCGGGACTGAAAGATGGTCGAACTTGATCCTTTAGAGGAAGTAAAAGTCGTAACAAGGTTTCCGTAGGTGAACCTGCGGAAGGATCATTAACGAACACAATCCAAACCTTATTTTTCGAACCAAGCGAGTTTTGGCTTTGGGATATCCGTAAGGAACCAAAAGTCTTCAAACAAGCAAAGGGGAAAAAGAAATGGCCAATGTGTTTTTTGATAAACCACTCGAACGTTATACAGGGTGTTAAGAAAAAGCCTCGCCACCCGGGAGAGACCTCCGGTCACTCTTGCTTTGTGCTCCTTTTTGGACACAAACGAGTCGCGCGTCCGCCAGGATCCGCGAGGCGTTCCATGGGGTTAGGTCACCGTCCTGGTTTCCTTCTCCCACGGGCGTCTTATTTGAAAATACCTTGGACAAAAAAGATACTGCTTGGTTCGATTTCTTTTGTTTTACTCCACTCGTGAAGAGAGAATGGGAAGGGAAGGGGCTTCCATGACCGTTCAACTTGTTAACGGGACGCAGTCTGGGTACTTTCGAACATGTTCTATGTTTCGGCGAGTACTTGGCCCAAGTCCGGTTTCAAGTTGACGTCTAAGTGTTGCCCCTGGAGACTTTCTCTTCTTCCGACGGGATACAGTAGAAGAAACGTGCCCAAAACGTTCTGTCCGAGAAGAACAAAATCTCGGTTCTAAGAAGACAAATCGTTTGAGAAGCGACAGCATGTCCTTCTGAAAACTTTTTCGTTCTTCTTCACCGAGTCGGTGCGGGAAACCCTGACGGAAGATACCTCGGTCAGGATCAGGGTATGCCGCCGGTTGAACAAATTTTAAAAGGATTTGAAGAAGCTGAAATGTGACCGAAGGGGTTGTACGGTAACGGTGTTTCTTTCGAGACGGTGAAAAGCGTTGTGGGCCTGGATCTAGGGAAACTTTTGAAAAGCCATGTCATTGTGAAGGGAGGATACGGCTTGGATAAGTTAGGCTGGAACCAGGTTGCCCCGCTTGAAGCCGAGGACAAATGAAATCTGTATCAACAACCGCAGATTCTTCTTCATCTCCGCCTTCTCCCAATAAGTGGGGTTTTGAGATGTACCAAAAGTTTGTGCGGAGCGACAGAAAACCATTATTTTCGGCCAAACGGGGAGTGGAGTTTTTTCACGGGAACGTCAAGAGTGAGTAGACCAACTATTTCAAAATGGCAGTCAATCCATCGACTGGAGAATGAACAGAACTGAAACCGGGGAGGGTTCTTTCGCTCCAGTTTGAAGGCTGAGTTGTCACTCGAAAGCTGGTTTTGCTCGTTTCTTGGACGCTTAATTCCGTGTAAAACGGGGTATCCTTTCTCGCAAGGAAACCGCTTCAGGAACAAGGCTTGTGTGTCCGACACTAGGATGGTGCCAAAAATGCAGGGTGAGTAACCAAAGCTATAGCTCTTTTTTGGGCGGGCTGGTTTCTCCGGGGTTCAACTTTACTAAGCGACCAGGGGGGCTTGTTAAAAGGTTGAACTGCTTGAGAAAACTGGCCTCTGAAAAAGACTGTGTGTTTGGGCTAACTTACAGCGGTGGCATTTATTTAAGAGGTACCCGAAAAGTGCTGAGACACTCGGCGGTTCATGAAAGCGTTAGTATATATTGCGAGAAACTTTCTGCGGAGGCTAGTACGTTGAAAGACCCATGGATCTCTTTGAGTTTTGACTCTCTAAACTTCAGGGGGTGGAGGAGTGTCAAGCCCAAAGAACCTGGTGGTCGGAAACCGTGCCGGCCGTGCCAACGAAGGTATGTGATTTAAAGTTATGCGCCACCGAAAAGGCTAAAGTATGTCGCTGTCCGTGTAAGCCTTGTCTCCCTCAAGGAAGAAGGTTTTTCAAAACGGTGTGCAGATAATGCCGATACCTAAACTTTGAAATCGTTGAACTGGTTGCTCGATGAAACCTGGCTGAAACAGAGTAGAAAACGTGGAAGGGTTTGCTTGGTCATACCACATGAGAAAAGGGTTCCAAAATTGCCGTTGTTGCTTGAAATGATGCTCTATGGGGGGAGTTGAGCGTACTTTTCTGGCCTTCAGTAATGATTTCCCGTTTCTTTGCGGGGTTTTGAATAAGCAATCCTTGGCGTTTCTACCGCGTTGAAACCAAAACCAATTTATTAAAAGCATGACCCTGAACGGTGGATCACTCGGCTCGTGGATCGATGAAGAACGCTGCAAAACGCGCTAGAACGTGTGAACTGCAGAACACCGCGATCATCGAAGTTTCGAACGTAAATGGCGGCCCAGCGTTTGCGCTCGGGCTACACCTGTTTGAGGGTCGGAATGTCAATCATTGCCTGAATTCGTGGGAGATGTTAGATTCGCTCTCACCCACGCGGCGATGGGTTGCGTCTCGTGCGTAAAGCAACCCACACACTCTTGTCGTAGCACGTGCTTGGTGAGGTGCTTGGCGGGGTCGTGGGTTGTGTGGCGTGCGTGGCGTTAAATAAAGTTTTCTTAAAACCAAAACAACATAGGAGGCCGACGCAAGATTTAACTTACGCGTGGCTTGGGGTTGCTATGCCTGATCAGGATACTCAAAAGCCTCTTCCGTCGCTGGGGGAGAGCTCCAAGGTCCGGGAAATGTCAGAGCGTTGAAACGCGGCTTGTGTACTCAAGGGAAAGGGTTTTGAAAAATAAACCTGATCCTTGATTTCAAACCGTGATAGTAAACGTTCCGACTGCCTTTCCTCAAAGTTTTGTAACCCCTGAGAAGGTGGGGGGGTGAACGAAACCGTAAAAAGACCCAAGAGTTTCCCGGAGGAGAGATACCTGTCACTGCCCCACTTTGTATGAAGTGGGGTAGTTGTGCTCGCCAGCCCCAAGTATACCAAACACGTTACCAATCTGCCTTTATTGCTCGCACGCAAGTGTGGGTCGGTCCTCGACACAAAACGGGAAGGCAGTGCCTAGAAAAAAGAGACGGCTTGGAGCTTGTTCCAAAAACCCTGAAAGAAACCAAAAGTGGGGACACTTCATTTCTGGAAGACTTCTTTTTCGAGATTCCGTTGCGGGGGAGGCGGAAACGAAAAATAAGGTTGCCTGGATGAGTTTCTGTGGTTTCTTTTTGGGGTGCCTTGAAACTATTCTCCAAAGTGGTTTCATTTTTCTTTGGCTATAGCCCTTGTGAATTCCCCAGCGAGACGATATCAGTCATACTGACCTCAACTCAGGTGAGACGACCCGCTGAACTTAAGCATATCAGTAAGCGGAGGAAAAGAAACTAAAAAGGATTCCCTTAGTAGCGGCGAGCGAACAGGGATAAGCCCAGCACTGAACCTCGTATCTCCGGATACCGAGGAATGTAGTGTTCAGGAGAGAGGTGGTTTGCCTGTCCGGTGTTGTCCAAGTCCCCATGATCGGGGCTAGAGTCCGCAGAGGGTGTCAGGCCCGTAGTGACGCATCGCGACCGTGAACACTTTATCTCCTAAGAGTCGGGTTGCTTGAGAGTGCAGCCCTAAGCGGGAGGTAAACTCCTTCTAAGGCTAAATACCGCCACGAGACCGATAGCAAACAAGTACCGCGAGGGAAAGTTGAAAAGAACTTTGAAGAGAGAGTTCAAGAGTGCGTGAAACCGTTCAGGGGGTTAAACGGGTGGGCCCTCGAAGGTCGAACGGCATCTACTCCCGTTACCTGCATACGAGCCTGCGTCTGGACGAGCTGCATTTTGCGGCCGCCGGGCGTGGTACGCTTGGAGCGTGCAGGGACCGCTAGTTGGATGCCTAGTAGGACTCCGCAACCGGCTGGGCTCGGTCGTCAGACGGGTTTTGAGGATCGGCCCCCTCGTGGGGTTGTATTTTTGAGATTCCCGGCGACCGCTCGGCCGTTTGTACTTGCTCACTGTTCCTCCGGGCGGACGAGCGTTGCGTTTGCCTTCACGGGCGCGGAGCGTTGTCGGTCTGTTCGAGGCTCCGGTGAGAAGCGCGGAGAGTAGGTCGGGTCCCACCCGACCCGTCTTGAAACACGGACCAAGGAGTCTAACATGTGCGCGAGTCGTCGAGTTGTACCAAACTCGAAGGCGAAATGAAAGTAAAGGCTCGGTTTCCGAGCTGAGGGGAGATCCCGTTCTGCTTCTGTAGCGCGGGCGCATCCCCGGGGCGTCTATACTGCGTTGCCAGTGAGACGAACCTAGAGCGTACACGTTGGGACCCGAAAGATGGTGACCTATGCCTGGCCAGGACGAAGCCAGGGGAAACCCTGGTGGAGGTCCGCAGCGATTCTGACGTGCAAATCGATCGTCGGAGTTGGGTATAGGGGCGAAAGACTAATCGAACCATCTAGTAGCTGGTTCCCCCCGAAGTTTCCCTCAGGATAGCTGGTGCTCGCAACAAGACACGGAGTTTCATCCGGTAAAGCGAATGATTAGAGGCCTTGGGGTCGAAACGACCTCAACCTATTCTCAAACTTTCAATGGGTGAGAAGCCCGGCTTAGCCTAAGCGAAGCCGTGGCAGTCGAATCCGAGCGCCCAGTGGGCCACTTTTGGTAAGCAGAACTGGCGCTGTGGGATGAACCAAACGTCTGGTTAAGGCGCCCAAACAACGCACATTCCGGAACCCACAAAAGGAGTTGGTTGCTAAAGACAGCAGGACGGTGGCCATGGAGGTCGGAACCCGCTCAGGAGTGTGTAACAACTCACCTGCCGAAGCAACTAGCCCTTAAAATGGGAGGCGCTATAGCGTTGTGCCTATACCAGACCGCCGGTGGCAGAGCCTGCCCCCTGTAAAGGGGTGCACTGAGGCCCCGGTGAGTAGGGGGGTCGCCGCGGTGAGCGTAGAAGGGTCTGGGCGTAAGCCTGCCTGGAGCCGCCGCTGGTGCAGATCTTGGTGGTAGTAGCAAATACTCCAGAGAGATCCTGGAGGACTGACGTGGAGAAGGGTTTCATGTGAACAGTGGTTGAACATGAGTCAGTCGGTCCTAAGCCGCAGGTGAAATCCGGCCCAGGGAACGGCGCGTCGACTGTTTTGTTACAAAACCTGACGAAGCGCCGCTGGGTTAGGCGAAAGGGAATCCGGTTCTAATTCCGGAACCCGGTTGCGGATACGTCCGAGCTCTCGTAGCTCGTCATGGTAACATGACATGACCCGGAGAAGCTGGCGGGGACCCCGGGAAGAGTTTTCTTTTCTGCTTGAGGGGTCGAGACCCTGGAATTCTGTCGCGGAGCGATAGGGTTTTGACCCCGAAGAGCGCCGCAGGTCTGCGGCGTCCGTGGGTTCTTGCCGGCCCTTGAAAATCCGGGGGAGGGCCACGTGGACTTTCCAACCGGACCGTACCGATATCCGCATCAGGTCTCCAAGGTGAACAGCCTCTAGTCGATAGATGAATGTAGGTAAGGGAAATCGGCAAATTGGATCCGTAACCTCGGGATAAGGATTGGCTCTGAGGGTCGAGGTGGTCGGGCTTGGACGCGAAGCCGGTAGTGCCCACGTGCTGGGCCTGGGCGAGGCCGTTCGCGGTCGAACCCGGTCCCTAGCCTAAGCCACCGGGGGAACGTCCTCGCAGTAGAGTAGGATAGTTTGGGCTTGACCCATTCATGCCTCTCTCTCGGCTGCCAATGAACGACCAACTCAGAACTGGCACGATCCAGGGGAATCCGACTGTCTAATTAAAACAAAGCATTGCGATGGCCGTAAGAGGGTGGTGACGCAATGTGATTTCCGGCCTCCACGAGTGGAGCCGCCGTTCAGAAGTTTACGATGGAGGGGACCAACATATGTATCATTTGTGGAAGGAGTTTTGATAAGCCAGTGGGTCTGTCACTCCATATGAATCGCATGCACCCAGAAGCTTATAACAAGATAAAAGAAGCGAGCAAACCTGTTTTGAAGAAGGCGCGATGGTCGGCGGAGGAGATCTTTCTCTTAGCACAGAAAGAAGCTGAGCTGTTGTTCATTGGCGGAATCAAGTTCATGAACATCGAACTTCACAAGATTTTTCCCGAGCGTGAGTTGGAAGGTATTAAGGGCCAACGCAAGAATGCAACATATAAAGCGCAAGTTCTTACCTTACTTGCGGAAATCGAAGAGAACGCCAATAATTCCTCCTCATCCTCCTCCTCTTCCTCCTCTACTGATTCGGCTTCTCTGGGAATTAGTAATTGGCTTGAGTTCCTACTAGCACTCCCTAAAACCCCAAACCAGTTCCAGGAAGGAAAGTTAGATGAGTTGATCTCTGCTGCCCTGCGGGGTGAAGAGATTTTAACAAATCTTGATACTTACCTTCTTGAGGTTTTTGCCAAGCCTATGAAGCTAAATCCTAGTCCGAAACCCATGCCTCCAGCCAAGAATAGCCGTGAGAGAAGAGATCGAGAATACTCTAGGGTACAAAATTTTTACAAAAAGAATCGATCCGCATGCATTAACTCAATACTGGATGGTAACACTCGACCCCAGAAAGAAATACCTGCCTTGATGGAGTTTTGGACGGAAACGTTTGAGAAAGAGTCCCCAGCCGACGATGAGGCTCCTGACCAGTTCGTAGAGGACGAGCCCAGAGACATGTATAAATGGATTACCTTCTTTGAAATGTCTCAAAATTACCCAGAAGCTTCTACTGCTCCTGGAGTAGATTGTTTTTCGGCTAAACAGCTCCGATCCATGTCACCACGAGTTTTAAATAAGTTATTGAATTTGCTACTGTTATCTGAAGACTTACCTGAGTCATTTAAGAAACATAAGACCGTACTTATTCCGAAGATCGATGACCCGATGGGTCCTGGGGATCTTAGGCCCATTACAATCTCCTCTGTTCTGGTTCGCCACCTGAACAAGATTCTTGCTGCCCGATTGAGTAGATTGGTCCCCATTAACCAACGTCAGAAGGCCTTTCTACCTATTGATGGTTGCGGTGAGAATATCTTCCTTCTGGATTATATCTTACGTAGCTCCAAGAAGAATAGCAAGTCGGTGTCGATGGCCGTTCTGGATGTTAAGAAGGCCTTTGATAGTGTTTCCCACCACTCGATTATTAGAGCCCTTAATGAAGCCAAATGTCCTGTTAATTTTATCAACTTTGTCAGGAACAGTTATGTTGGATGCACTACGAAGTTGACTTACGGTGGAGTAGTATCCCAGAACTCGGTGAGCATGAATCGGGGAGTGAAGCAGGGTGATCCCTTGTCGCCTGTCCTCTTCAACCTAATTATTGACAGCGCTATCAGAAAGTTACCGGATTCCATTGGCTATACAATAAAGGACGGCTTAAAGATAAATTGCCTAGCCTATGCCGATGATTTGATTTTGGTAGCCTCTACCCGTGCAGGTTTAAAGACCTTACTAAATATTGTTGCTAAACATCTTTCCGCGAGAGGGCTTGATCTGAACGCGGCCAAGTGTCATGGTCTTTCCATAATTGGAAGCGGCAAGGCGAAAACGACCTTTGTTAGTATGGCGGAGCCCCTGGATCTAGATGGTCAACCAATTAATAATTTGAATGTACAAGATTTTTGGACCTACCTTGGGATTCCCTTTTCCCATCTGGGTCGTGCGGAGAAGTTTACTCCAGATTTGACTAGTCTAATTAATAAACTCCAGAAAGCTCCACTTAAACTCCAGCAAAAACTGTATGTCGTACGAAATTTTATCATTCCGAGAGCACTCCATGGCCTCGTTTTATCCAAGACAAACCTAAAAGAATTAAATACTCTTGATAAAGTTATTAGAGTTTTTGTACGTACATTGCTGAACTTGCCAAAGGACACCCCGTTGGGCTTTTTCCATGCTCCTATCCGGACGGGTGGGCTGGGGATTACCTGCTTTCGAACGTCTGTACTTAAATGCCGACTTCAAAGAATATCCCGGATGCTTAGTTCCAGTGATGAAGCTATGCAGGCCGTCGCGCAGTCTGATATATTTGAAGATGAATTTGCTAAGCTAAGAGTCCTTATTAGAATTAACGGTAGCGTGCTTGATACTACTGCGAGTATTCAAAAGTATTGGGCTAAAAGACTGCATACTTCGGTTGATGGCAAATCCTTGGCCTACACTGATTATTTTCCTCAGGGGAATCTATGGTTGTCTGAGGACAAAGTGAACCAGCGCCCGTATATTTTTGCTGACTGTATTAGACTTCGGATAAATGCCATCCCTACCCGTGTCCGTGTTTCCCGTGGCCGACCAAGTAAGGAAATAAGTTGCAGAGCTAAGTGCTTGGATTCCCACGGAATACCAACGTATGAGTCACTGAACCATATAACGCAAGTGTGTCCACGTACTCATGGCTCAAGAATCCAACGGCATGACAGGATAGCTAAGTTCTTGGTTAAAAACTTAAACAATCGCCCTTCTCGGACAGTTG